>VWZI01012854.1:0-57370 GCA_013396835.1 Psilopogon haemacephalus | reverse complement strand
CCCTGTGCCACAGGCAGGGACACCTCCCACTGGAACAGGTCACTCAAGGCCTCATCCAACCAGGCCTGGAACACCTCCAGGGAGGTTGTGGAGCACAGAAGCACAGAACGGGATTGAAGATCACATTTGGTGATTCTGTGCTCCACAACCTCCCTGGACAACCTGTGCCAGTGTCTCACCACCCTCACTGCAGACAACTTCCTCCTAACATCCAGTTTCAGTCTCCCCTCTGCCACTTCAAACCCATTCCTCCTCCTCCTGTCATGACAAGGCCTTGTCAATAGTCCCTCCCCAGCCTCCCTGTAGGCCCCTTTCAGATACCTGAAGTCCACTTCAAGGTCTCCTGGAAGCCTTCTGCAGGCTGCAGAGCCTCAACTCTCTCAGCCTGTCCTCAGAGCAGAGCTGCTGCAGCCCTCTGAGCCTCTCCATGGCCTCCTCTGAACCGGCTCCAACAGTTCAGTGCATGAAGGACTTCAAGACACCTTCCCACTTTTCTGTTCCCAGTGCTGTCCTCCCTCTCTGGAGACCTTCAAGCCCCATCTGGACGCATTCCTGTGTGATCTGGCACAGGAGACCCTGCTCTGGTTGGACTGGATGAGCTTTCCAGGTCCCTTGCAGCCCCTAACCTTCTGTGGATCTGTGTGAAAGCTGTCACTGTGCCTTTGAACCTGCTTCAGCCACTACAGATTTACCTCACAGGCGGGTCCAGGAGATCTGACTGAAAATAGCCTCATAAATTTCCCCCCGCAAGAACGAAAAGGTGAAAGAGAGAAACTACCACGGAGGGATGCTCAGCTGATTTTTCATCTGGTGTACTGCTGGGGAGTTTTCTGGATGAGATAAAGAACCTCTCTCTGGCTGCAAATGGTTTGGGTTTTTTTTCTTTTTTTTTTTCCTCCCTCTGTGCCACCTTTAAGCAACATCGAACGCAACAGGCGAAAGTCAACGACAGCTGCTGAGTTAATTATCATTAATCACACCAGGACCATCTCGCTGAAATGAAAAATAGGAATTTGGTAGGAATTCCTACCTGGGAGGTTGGACTCACAGGATCACAGAATGGTTTAGGTTGGAAGGGAGCTCAAAGCTCAGCCAGTCCCAACCCCCCTGTGCCACAGGCAGGGACACCTCACACTAGAAAAGGTTGCTCAAGGCCTCGTCCAGCCTGGCTTGAACTCCTCCATGGAGGGAGCAGCCACAACCTCCCTGGGCAACCTGTGCCAGTGTCTCACCATGAACGGAGAAGCCCAGGGAATACACAGGACATGCTGTGTTGGGTCTGAGACAGGTGGTGAGTCTTGAAACGATGGAGATGGAAAGCTGAGTGCTCGTTTCTCCAGGCCTGGGGCCACCCGTGCTGACCACAAGCTGGTTTACAGATGCAGCTGAGATCACAGAATCATAGAATATGAATTTGATAGAAATTCCTACCCGGGAGTTGGGCTCACAGAATCACAGAATGGTTTAGGTTGGAAGGGAACTCAAAGCTCAGCCAGTTCTGACCCCCCTGTGCCATAGGCAGGGACACCTCTCACTGGAGCAGGTCACCTAAGGCCTCATCCAGCCTGGCCTTGAACACCTCAGGGNATAATTTTAATGAGAGAAATGAGATTATTGGTCGTGAAAGGAAACAAATGGTGATGTTGTTATTACCCATTTGTTCTGCTGGGACATATGAGAACAAGGACACAAACCAAGGTAAGGGCAGTCTGTGGCTTGCCTGCTTGCCATATTAACTCCTCTGCCTCAAGGATGCTCTCACCTCCTGCACAGCTCCTCCAGATTCTATAGTCCATCTCCTCAGCTTGCTCTGGGGTTTATTCTTTTGCTTTCTTTAAGCAAAACTCTAAAACCTCTCACTGTGCTGATGAGATTCCACAGCTCCCAGAGAGCCTCCCTGGCCATTTTTGGCTTGAGCTGCTACAGTAGGCAGTGCTGGAGAAGAGATCAGATGGGTCATGAAGGCACATCTGGAGCTCTAAAGGGGCTGCATCTTCTCTGGTCTCCACAGGAAAACAAACCACAGAGCAAACACATCAATTACTCCTTTCTGGAGGTTAATTTCTTGAAAACATCTCACCAGCATGGATGGTAAAGGAGGTGAAGGATGAAGGATGGTGAAGGATGAAGGAGGTTGAAGGATGAAGGATGGTGAAGGATGAAGGAGGTTGAAGGATGAAGGAGGGTGAAGGATGGCAGGAGGGAAGAGAATGAGAAGGAAGTCAGCTCCACCAAAATACAACATAAACAGCTGAGTGCACTAGAAGAAAAAGAAAAAAAAAGAAGAACCTAAAACCCACCCAGAAAAAGAAACCCAAACCCTTGGAGGTGAATTGAAGAAAAATAAATGGCTAAAGCAGGAGCCTGGTGCAACTCCAAGTGTTTTGACATGGGAGCATGTTTCCCATTCCACTTCTCCACAGAGAAGGTTTCCCTTCGAATTAGATGAACCATAAAATAAAAAGGAAATTTAGAACAACCCTGTAAAAGAGTGGTTTACAGCCCTCTCCCCCCCCAACAGCTTTCCCTTGAAGAGCCCTCATACCTTGGGTCTTGTCTACGCACTATCATCAGACAGCTTGGGCTCCACCAGTCAAATTAAAGCATTCCAGTGCCTGCTCCTCCACTGCAGTGCTTTCTTGGTATAGAGGTGCTTTATGTGTGGGAATAACTATTCCCATCTGGAAAAGAGTGATGATTTGGGAAATCTCTCTCTGGTTAATATTACGAAGTGCTTGCTGTGAGCCTTTGCCATATCATGGAATGGCTCAGTGTCAGGGCAGAGCCCTCCTGGCTGATGGGGCCTCAGGGACAGCCCCACCAGAGGAGAGGCAGCAGAAAAGTACTGAGCTCAACAGGCTTTATTCTGATCGTGGGTTTATGAGCCAAATAAACTGTCTGGGAACAAGAAGGAAATGTTCTCTGAGCAAGGAAAGGAGGTGGAATCACAGCATGTTAGGGATTGGGAGCGACCAGTCCAGCCCCCTTGCCAGAGCAGGACCAGCCAGAGCAGGCCACACAGGAATGCATCCAGGGAGCTTTTGAATATCTCCAGAGAAGGAGACTCCACAGCCTCTCTGGGCAGCCTGCTCCAGGGCTCTGTCACATTCACAATGAAAAAGCCTTTCCTCCTGGTCCTGTGGAACCTCCTCTGCTCCAACTTGCATCCATTGCCTCTTGGCCTATCATTGGACATCACTGAGCAGAGCCTGGCTCCATCCTTCCAACACTGCCTTTCACATCTTTATCAACATGAATGAGGTCATCCCTCAGGCTCCTCTTTTCCAAGCTGAAGAGAATGAATGCAGATGTGGAGGGGATGGAACAGATTTGAAAGAGCCTCACAGGTAAAGATGAGTGGTTGAAAGAGGAATCTGTGTGAAGAAGGAAAAACTTAGTTTCCTTTGGTGTGAATGATGGAGAGCACTCGAGGAACATGTCTTGAAGTTCCCAGGCCAAGGGTAGTGCCTACAGCATTGGTTTATCTCTGGAGGCCTGAGCACACAAACCCTGGGATGTTGTAGCTCACTGATGGAGCTGGATGTGTGCTAAGACTGTCACAACGAGAGGAGAAAACCTGAGGATTCTGGAGGGAGCAAGCTGCAGAATAGATGCATCCAAACAAAAGGCTGTGGCAAGACATGAGGAAAAAAACCCTGAACAAACAAGGAAATGAAAAGACTCTTAGCAAAACCAGTGCACTGTCTGTGGTGGTCCAGGCTTCTGCAGCTCTTGGCTCCACACTTGCTCCCAACTTGGTGTCATCTGCAAACTTACTCATGGTGGACCTGGCTGCGACCTCCCTTCAGGGTAGTTGTAGAGAGCCATAAGCTCTCCCCTGAGCCTCCTCTTCTCCAGGCTCAGCAACCCCAGATCGAGGAGCTTCGATGTGGGCTGCTGGTTGTAAAACCCTTCCAAATCTATAAAGAGAGCAGGATGTTTCCCTTTCCCATCCCTGCCATGAGCTGCCCCCACGAACAATTACAAACGAATCCCCTCCGAGCACTCCTGAGCGCTGCAGGAGCTGCAGTCGTGACACTGAGTCACACATCCTTGGCTCTCTGGAGGTGTCCGGTTGCTCACTCAACTTGTTGACTCTGCTCCAGTCACTAACACTGTTTCCTGGACTTATCTCACCGACCAGATTTCCCCTCCTCTCTCTCCCTCCTGTGGCTCATAAACACTTGAAATCTACTGTGAAGGCAATCTAGGCTCACAGCTTGTTGTGAGTACAAGCGGCAGCAGATAGCAGCAGATAAGGAGGGAGGCCACATTGTCTTTTTTTTTTTTTTTTTTTTTTCCAGCCCACATTGAGAATTCACTTTTAAATCTGAAAATTGTTTGCTTAAGGAAAAGGAAGTGTGCCTGCGTGCCTTGGGGGGCAGCGGGAGAGGGGAGGAGTGAGAGGAAGGGAGCTGCTCGAGCCACCAAATCGGTCGGACGAGAGGGAGGATTGATGGAGATTGATGGAGGAAGTTCAGTGAAGGTCCCGGTGCAACAGGCTCTTGTAAACCCTGTGCTCCTGTTATCCTGCCCAATTCCTAGGCATCAGACCATTCCCAGAGGGGAGGTGGCATTTCCCCAGCAGAGCCCACGGATGACCATCTCCTTCCAGGCACTCCAAGGCCAGGTTCTGCTGGAGGGACACCCAGTGGGATGTTGCTCAAGCTATGGGGAGCAACTCCAGGCTGAGACCACAATACAGAAGTTGACAGGGTCACAGGATGTCAGGGGTTGGAAGACACCTCTGGAGACCATAGAGTCCAACCCCTCGGCCAGAACAGGCTATAATCTAGTGCAGATCACACAGGAGCACATCCAGTCAGGGCTTGAAAGTCTTCAGAAAAGGAGACTGCACAACCTCTCTGGGCAGCCTGCTCCAGTGCCCTCTGTGGCCCTTACAGTAAAGAAGTTCTTCCTCATGTTGAGGTAGAACCTCCTGTACTGTAAGTTATATCCATTGCCCCTTGTCCTAAGTTCTGCTGAGCTCACGGTGTGGCTTAACCACTAAACTGATACAACATCCCAGTATAGACACACTCACACCCAGTGCTCAAACTGGAACAGCAGAACAGGAGGCGATCTCCATATTTTCTCTCCTGCATGCACAAAAAGTGTTGTCCCTATACACACCCAGCAGTGCTGGGTGACACACTGTCAGTGGGCATCATGGATATCACATGTGGCACCTCAGGATTTAGTGATGGTGTTGAGCTGAAGGCTGCACTGGGTGACCTTAAAAGACTTTTCCAACCAAACCAATCCTACGATGCTACAGTTCTGTGATTCCACGATTCTGCTCACCTCAGCAGAACTCCTTTCACTTCCCAGAGCAAGAGGAGGTCACAGGCTTTGGTAAGCACAGCTCCAACGATGCCTGTGGAGCAATGTGACTCCTGCAGCACTTTGCCAGCAGCGTTGCTGGGCTCAGTGACACAAACCTGGGCTTTTACAGGTGCAGCTGACTTCGCTCACATGGTGAGTTTATGGCACAGCTACAACACACAGCTGGAGCAGCTCTGCCTGGGCTGGGGCTGTTGTGGGCTATGTGAATGCTCCTGTGCTGGTAAAACACTCAAGGTGAAGGAGAAGTCTGGAGCTAGGTGGCTGTAAACACTCTCAGAAACTGTCTAGCCAAGCCTGGGAGGGTCCCTTCAGCTGTGGCACAGCACTAAAGCTTTCTAGCACAGATTTGGATTGCGGTGACAGAGCTCCTGCTGATTCCTACAGGAAGGGACATTTGCTCCCAGAAAGCACATCCAGCAGCCACTCTCTCAGGCATGCAAAAAGCTCCTTTTGATCTTGGTGGTACCAAGATATCTCAGCTTCCATGGATCAGATAAAGCCTCAGGGCCCTAGGCAGCCCAGGTCTGAAGGGGATGATAAAGGGAGTTCGTGATGCCTGCATGGAAAGTGCTATGTAAATTCATTAATTGATCTCCTGACAGTGCTCAAGTCAGCGAAATCTGCTGCTGGCTCCACCAGGTGCAAGATTCAGACCTTCTTTTGAGATAAACTTGGAGTCCTTGGGATGTGTTCCTCGAGAAGCTGGGTAGTGCAGTGCAGGGAAATCTGAGGGGCTAACCCTCCTCTCTTAAGCAGGTTCAGCAAGCTCTAGGGTGCATGTGCAGAAGTGCCCACATTGAATGTGGGAAGATATCTAAATGTGAGGAGGAACTTCTGTAGTGTGAGGGTGGCAGAGCCCTGGAACAGGCTGTCCAGAGAGGTTGTGGGGTTTCCATCTCTGGAGACAGTTAAAACCCCTCAAAGGGTTCAAAGCCTCTGGAGACTTTCAAGGCCTGTCTGGATGTGTTCCTGTGTGCCCTGGGCTAGATTGTCTGGTCCTGCTCTGTCAGGGGACACTCGATGATCTCTTTGGGTCCTTTCCAACCCCTGACATCCTGTGAGCCTGTGACCTGCCTGGGTGTGTTCCTATGCAATTTGCTCTAGGTGAGCCTTCTCTGGCAGAGGGTTTGGACTGGATGATCTCAGGAGGTCTCTTCCAGCCCCTGTCAATCTGTGGTTCTGTGTGACTTCTGGAACACCTTCCAGACAATCTGCCTCTCAAGATTTGTCTTTGGGAAGAAATGTTTTGGAGACAGCCAGAAACAGGGAGAAAATATGAGGGATAAGAACGTAAAGAAGAAAGTGGGCTGGCCCTTGGTGCCTTCTTTATCACCAGACCTGGCATATCTCATTTGGAAAGCTCAACTCATTTCCTGGCAGCAGACAGGCTCTGGTGAAGCTCCAGGAAATAAAGGAATATGAACCATTGATGCAGCTGCTGAACAAGTGCTCTATGGAGGCAGCTCCTCAACTGCACAATGTCTGTACCCATAGATGTGAACGGGTCCTGGTGAGACTTACAAAACTCTTCCTGGCCCCAGGAAGTAAGAGTGGGAATTAAGAACTAAAAAACTTTTCACAGGCAGCTGTAAATGTCTATTTTGCAGCCCTGTCCTTCATTTCTTCTGTGTTTTGGTTCTCCATCTGCAGAGCAGAGATAATAGCATGGCTCCATTACACCAAGTCATTGTGGAGATAACTCTGCTCAGATGCTATGGCAACAAGGGCTGTGGAACACTGAAGATAGGAAGGGATGCTGAGGGCAGGGAGCTGGCTTGTGTCAAGCATGGCCTTTTGCTGGGAAAGGATGGAGCAAACCAGCAGAACCTGCTTTCATCCATCCTTTCCCAGAGAAAATGTGAGCAGGTCTCACGCAGGGAGTGGCTGAAGTATCAGATGGGCTTATTTCAGGGTGGATTCCCTGCTCCATCACATCCTCCCCACACAACAACCTCTGACCTCCATCACCAAGTCCTTCATCTTGCTTGAAGTAGAAGGGCAAGGGAGGCAGATGGTATCTGCCAAACCTCAGTTTTTATGGCTGAGCCATCAAAAAGTAGAGAGTGGAAGTCTGAGGGCTTGAGGAGGTGCTAAAACACCACCCACGAGTCCCCAGCTGAAGCCAGGTAAGGCCATCTGGGGCTTTCCCCTACCTGGACCCTCCATGCCTGAGCGGCTTCAGCTCCTGTTGTCCATCCTTGCCCATTTCCTGGCTCCCACTGCGACACTTTGATTCATAGAGCCCAGCCACCCGTAACCACCCAGGGAAATGGAAGCTGAGCCAGGAGGCTCTGCCATTCATTTTCCCCTCAGGGGGAGGAAAGGAGGCCAAAGATAAGATCGCTTCATTTAAGCCAGAACTCATTTTTCACTGGCCACCTCTGGCAAGTGAGAGCCCTCCAGGAGGAGCAGTGTGGATGCCACTGCCTGCAGTGGAGTCAAGACCTAAACTAGCTTGAAGAAGATGCTTTGTCCTTAGGGTATTTCTTCCTTGGCTGGCTCTCTCCCCTCACCGTGTGGACATTTCCTGGGAATCAGGACATTGTGGCACACCAAATGACTCCATGCCTCAATTTCCCCCGCCCTGTTCCTCAGATCACTCGAGATGCAAAACCATCAGGCATTTCCACTTGTCTGAGGAGCCCTGGTGACAGTTCCTCAGCATCTGGGCAAGAGACATTTCCCATCCTATTAGCCTCTTCATAACAAGGAAATGTCATCAGACCTATTCTCACAGAACAATAGGGGCTGGAAGGGACCTCTAGAGATAATTAAGTGCAACTCCTCTGCCAGAGCAGGTTCATCCAGCAGGCTGCACAGGGCAGCATCCAGAGGGGTTTTGAATGACTCCAAGACTTCACTACACAACAGCCATTGTTGGTTTTAACCTTTCTTCCTCTGCTACAAGATGTTCTGTGGACAGCAAAGAACAAAGCCTGGTTTCCCATGGGCATGTGTCCCTTGTGCCTAGCTCACCACAGTCCTCCCTCTGTGTCCTCTCCAACAGGCAAAGGTTAGACCAGGGCTGGGCTGGTGCTGATTAGCACTGAGCAGAAGGTGAAACACCAAGAGACCTTCTTGCCTTCTCCTTGCTTGGTGCCTAATCTGGGTCTCTCCCAGCTGCTGATTTTTGTGTGGTGACACTTAGGACATCCAGCCTTGTAGAGGCTGCTTGGATGGAGTCAGTCAAAGGCAGTGGAGAAGAGAAATGCAGAAGGGTGGGTGCAGAGATGGCCCCAGGTTGAGTGTCCCTACTGCACAGCACTGAAATGCTCCATAAATGTCTCCTGAACTGAGACTTTCTCCTGAGTGTTTTCAACTCTGAAGTGCTCTGTTTTGGTAGCTCTCGAAGGCTTGTGTTATTTTTCCATCCTGAGAAATATTTGGTTGTGGAGAGCCCTTTGATTCTATTTCAAACCACACAAAGCCACAATATTTAGGTGTCTCGATTCTTTCAAAAATAAATATTCCTATTTTCAGAATTCTTTCCTTCCCCCCCTCCCTTAAATCATATTTCAGCTGGAAGAGTCAAAGCTTCTGAATCACCCATAAATGTCCCTCTTCCTCGCTGGCTGTTCCCTCTCCTGCTCTCATTATGAGGCTGCTGTCACCTTCAACAACCTCAAGCTGCAGGAAGTTTAGGTAGGACAGGAGGAACCTCAACCAAAGGAAGTTTAGGTAGGACAGGAGGAAAAAGTTATTCTCTAAAAGGGTTGTGTAGCCCTGGAACAGGCTGCCCAGGGCAGTGGTGAAGTCTCCATCCCCAGAGGTGTCTAAAAGCAGTGAAAGTATGGTGTTGGGTGGTGGTTTGGTGGTGGCCTGGCAGTGTTGGGTTAGTAGTTGGACTTGATCATAAAGGCTTCTTCTTACAAAAACAATTCACTCATTCTATGATTGTAAGACATGGAGAAGTTCCAGAACCCAATATGGGTCTTATGTGAGAAGTGGTCCCTGAATGGATGCTCCTTTCTCTTTTGAGTTAATGGTTGGACTTGATCTCAGAGCTCTCTTCCAACCAAACCCATTCCAAGATTCTGTGATGCTAAGCTACAACCAGAATCTTACTCTGGCTTTATGTCTGAGAGCTGTAAGGTGTTTACACTACCTTGAATAAAATCCTTTCCCAAATGCAGGCTTGCTCCTAAGGCATCTGTAGGATCAGTGTATTTGGCAAGTGTCGGGTTGAAGGATGGAGATCACCACAACCCTGATGCTGAGCTTCACAGGCTGCGAGTGAGCTGCAGGCAGGGCAGAGAGGCCTCTGTAGGCTTCCTGCCCAGGCTATATCTGCCTGGTAGTTCTAGAGGCAGCTGTGATGTCACTCAGGGTGGAGATTCACATCCACCAGCAGGACATTTCACTGGAAATCACCGTGGTGGTCATCCCTCTCCAGCATGCACATGGATTCATGGGTCAGTGATGGAAACCATCCCTCCCTTGCCTTCCACCCCTGTGCAAAGCTGCTGCTTCACCTCAGCAGAGGGTGACACCACCTCCAAGGGAGGAATTCTTTCCATTCCTCTCCAAAGCCGTGCCCTAGATTTTGTCCTGGAATAAAAATCAAATCCTCTGAGGATTTACTGCGGTGCTTATTAAAGATTCCAGCCTGCTCCATGCGGCTCCTGAACACCCGAGAAAGAGGAGCCTTACCCTCTGAAGCTGGCCAGCCAAAACACCTCCTCATCCAGCAGAAACCTTGGCTCTGGGCACACGGCCACGTCACCAGCTGAGTGGCTGGAGGAAGGAGAGCTGCTTCTATTCCTTAACATGCAATGAAAGTTAAGACCAGACCTCTCTACTCTGGAGCTCTCAGGAGAGCCTGGACAGAAGCTGGGTCAGGAGCAGGTGCCACCACCTGCCATGGCTGATGTTGGCACCACTGGGAAGTGGCTTGAACATTGTGAGTGGTCTGTGTGCCTATAGTGGTTCTGGGCATCACCTGTCCCACTTCTCTCCCCAGCCACCCCCCCAAGGATTCACCCAGACTGAACTCATCTGTCTGGAAGTTAAAGAATGAAGCTTAGCACAATTTACAAGCAGATATATCCAATGTGTTACAAATTTTACAGCCACCTGCACTTATGTACAAGTTAAAAGCAATACAGGAATACAAGACCCCACCCAGTAGAGTGCCCTAGAGGGGCAGTGTTTGACACTGTCCCAACAACATCCTTCTCTTTAAATTGGAAAAAAAAACCCACATGGATTTGAGGGGTGGATAAGAAATCAGCTGGATGATGGCACTCAAAGGGTGATGGACAGTGGCTCCATGCCTAGATCACAGGCTCATGGGATGCCAGAGCTCAAACCTGGGCAGAATAGCAAATCAGCCAGTTCTGATGGTGTGGAGAAACCTCTCTGCCTTCCTGCCTGGGCTATTTTTAAATGGCTGCAGAAGAATGAGCACCAGCAGGCTCCAGAAAGGGTGGTTGAAAGGCTCTGAGTGGAATATTTGTCTGTATTTAACTTGGAAGCAGCACTGCTCTTGCTTTTCTGATGCCTGCTGAGGTCATGGCTGCAGCCTGTAGCCTCTGGTGGCCCCTGCCTGCTGGGACATGCTGCCCAGGACCCGCCAGCTTCTCCTCCATGAGATGGGGGCTCAGTGTCTGAGCTTAAACCAATGACACTAAAACAATGGGAGGGCTGTGAGGATGCTGAGGGGACAGCAGCACTGCCTGGGGAGGAGAGGTTGAGGGATCTGAGGCTGAGATCCTGTGTAATGCAGAAGATAGGCTGGGACATTGGGGGTAAGCTGAGAACTGGCCCCACTTTGGAACAGCTGAGGTTAACCAGAGCAGAAAACCAGATCAGAATGTCCCCATGTGGGATTGCACCAGCCTAGGGGCACTGGCGTAACCCCAGGAGGTTCCTCTTCTGTGGGGACATGTCCTTCTGCTCTCAGAAAGGGGCACTTGTCCTTTTGAGGTGCACCAACAGGGCAGC
Source organism: Psilopogon haemacephalus (assembly GCA_013396835.1). NCBI lineage: Eukaryota > Metazoa > Chordata > Aves > Piciformes > Megalaimidae > Psilopogon > Psilopogon haemacephalus. The sequence goes on along the minus strand of VWZI01012854.1, from coordinate 46,081 downwards.
ATTTCTGGGCAGGGCTGTCTACAGAGGCAAGGACACCTTGCAACATGGGCTCATGCTCAGCCCACCATGAGAAGGTCGTCTGAGCAAGACCTCCAGTCTTAGTGTGAGAAGCTTGGGTTCACACAAGCTCTTTGTGGTGAGATCCTCTGGCTCTCTACAGCTCCCCAAAAGGAGGCTGGAGCCAGGTGGGGGTCAGTCTCTTCTTCCAAGGAGAATGGGGCCAGCTTCTTTTCATTGGTGCCCGGTGACAAGACAAGGCTCAGTGGGCAGAAACTGGAACCCAGGAGGTGCCTCCTAAACATGAGGAGAAATTTCTTTGGTGTGAGGGTGGCAGAGACCTGGAACAGGCTTCCCAGAGAGGTTGTGGAGTCTGTTTCCCTGGAGAGCTTCCAAACTCCCCCATGCCATTGTGACCCTGGGCAAGCTGCTGTGGGTTGCCCTGCTTTAGGAGTGGGGTTGGGCTGGATAATCTCCAGAGGTCCCTCCCAGCCTCCACCACGCTGGGATTCTGTGAAACTACAAATTGGTATTTTAAAATCATTTACAGAGCTAACCTGTTCCTTAACAAAAAATAAATTGGGGGCATAAGGTAAAGCATTTGTTTTTCTACTTTGGAGCCAAGAGGTCCTTTTTTTTTGGGGGGGGGAGGGGATGGGGAAAGGGGAGAGAAAGGAAGAAAAGGCCCTGCACAGGTTCTGGCCAAGCTCCATTTATGAGCATCGTCTGTCGCAAGAGAGCAGAGGCACTGTCAGCTCTCCAGCTGTGGTTTTGAACTNGACAGCAGTGTCTGGAAGCAGGCTCTGTCTCACTCGATATTCTCTGCTCGCCACTCCAGAAGCACAACAGGAAATTTAGCCAACACCTCTGCGTGCAGAGCAGTGGAAAGCAGGAGGCTGGAAAGCCTCAACATTCTTTCAAGGTACCAGAAGTCCTTGGCCTGGGCTCTGGGCTGTGAAAATTGAGGTTGCTTTGCTGACATCAGTACAGATCCACTGCGGCGAGGTGAGGAATTCCATCCCTGCCAGGGCTTATTCCCAAGCTAAATTGTCCTCCCGTGTTGTGGTCTGAATAATAAGCCCCAAACCAGCTGCAGGCTCTGCCTTACCTCAAACCAAAGGGAGATTTGTGTCTTTACCATGTTACCCATCAGCTCCAATCATCTTCTTCCCCCTTCTGTGTGGGGATGGAGATCCAGGAAAGGAGCCAGAAGGGAAAGGAATGGATTTTTGTGGAAGGAAATGTGTCCATTCTCTTCTCTTCCCACCCCCTGGTTAAAGGAGGGGAAGCTGTGGATCAGAAGTGCTGGATCATACTGGAGAGAGAGGTTCTGAGGGGTGCCAGGGATCATCATCCACCGTGGGGGGTGCTTTCAAGGAGCTGCAGAAGAAAGGTGGAGCCACCCATGGTTCAAGCTGCCCTGGCAGGTTGCTATGGCCCATCTCCCAGGTGTCTCAGCTCGGTGCCTATCTGGGAAATGGGATGTGTTGAGGATTAGAGGAATTACCAAGGGCTTGTAGGGGGCTGCCAACAAGTGAGCAGCAGGTCAGAAGGTTATCAGTGTGATGGAGAAGCTGTATTTCTTCTGCGTCTTTCCACAAGGGGAGTAAACCTCCACTGAGTCGGAAAAGCACTATCAGCTGCTCCTTCTCAGTTGCACTAAGATTTAGGGGGCATCAAAATGGCTCTGTCTGCCCCAGGGTAGTAGCTCCTGAAGGAGGACTGGGCCCACAAAGTTGTTCTTCAAGGACATGGTGGAGGGCAGATGGGGCATGAAGAGAACTGAAAGAGAGCTGTGAGCTCCCCAGGGCTGGCCTGGGGAACGTCCCCCAGCAGCAGCAATAATTGATACAAGAAAATAGAGAACTGTCTCCTCTTTCTCTCTCTCAGTTTGGGGAAGTGAGAGGGAAATTTCCTTCTGCAAAGCATCTGCAGACGCTGATGAAGAGGTCCAGCAGCAGTGTTTGCACAGTCCAGGAGAAGGATGATGTTTCCTCTGAGTGTGGAAAGAGGCAGGTGGAGAGGCCGTGGTCCTCTACAAGGTGCCCTTCCTTGCATCAGTAACCACCAGGATGTGCCTCCTAAGAGGGTTCTGCTGGGCTGATCAGCACAGTGCAGCTGGTGAACCAACCATTGTTTGCAGCCTAAGGGATTTCCCCCCTTGAAGCTGCTTTCTTCCAGCTTCGTCTTCCTTACCTTCTGACCAACATAACCCATGGAGGAGACAGAGGAGTCTGTGACAGCCTGGGCAGGGCTGGGGGAGGGTTGGTGGAGCAAACAGAGGTTGAACCTCTGCTGCGGGTCCTGCCCGAGCTGAGCTGTGCCAGCAGCAGGCTCCCGGCGCGGCGACACCGAAATGCTGCCACCCTGTGGCAGTTTGCGCGAACTGCACCGAGACCCAGAGCAAACCTCGGGGCAGAGCTGCTGGGGCAGAGCTGCTGGGGCAGAGCTGCTGGGGCAGAGCTGCTGGGGCAGGCAGGAAATGCTGATAAGCAAAGAGAGAGATAATCTGGGGGAATTTGTTTGCGGATAAGGTATGAGGCTTGTGAGATGTGGGATTCCTGATCCCCCCCCCAAAATGCTGTCTGCCACAGCCCCCTCCTGCCTGCACAAGCCTGTTGTAGGATGTGATCTTTCAAACGACATTCCCAGATAAATTCTGACTGTGATTCTTCTATGCCACATCTTGGCCTCCCCGTGGAATCTGGGAGTCTGCGTCGATCAGCTGAGGAAGTGAGACCACAGGAGACATTTTGCCTCATCCTGGTCAGCTGTAGTGATGAGAGGGAGGAAAAAAGCAACCCTCACCTCACATTCAGGGAGTTGCAGCAAGCATGAAATGACAGGATGAGGAGGAATGGGCTTAAACTGGCAGAGGGGAGATTGAAACTGGATGTTAGGATGAAGTTGTTTGCAGTGAGGGTGGTGAGACACTGGCACAGGTTGCCCAGGGAGGCTGTGGATGTCCCCTCCCTGGAGGTGTTCAAGGCCGGGTTGGATGAGATTCTGTGAATCTCTTGCATCAGGTTTTGGAAGTTTGAAGAGAGCTGGGCTTTGCTGGCAGCTCTGTGCCTGATGGATATATTGTAGGGATGAAAAATCCCTGTGGGTTTGTCTCAGCCCAGCTGAGCTCAGCCTCAAACCTGCTCCAGCAAAAGAAGGGTTATTTAAACCATATGAAGAAGGGAGCTCCCACAGCTGCTGGTTGAAGTTGATTCATAAAGGTGCTCAGCGGGTGCCAAGTCTGGACACAAAGACACACAAATTTTTATCTCAGTGCATTAAATTGTCAAGATACTGCAGAACAGCTCCCATCCCTCCCCCCTTCTCCTGATTTTCCGTGTCTGAGGTGCTCCAGGAGCTCCTATGACCACTGCTGCCTTACCACAAAAATGGTTTTGGGATCCTGGGGCCCTTTAATAGAACAGGAAACATCAAATATGATATGGATATAAATAACTTGGTAGAAGCAGGTTGCAAGAACATCTGGGTTTGCACACTCCCATGCAGCCTGGTGGCACTAGGAGAGAAGCAGAGAGATGATGCTCAAATTTTGTCTGTAACAAGAGACTTTTGGATGTCAGCAAGGCCATGACTTGGTCATCCACATCTGTCCAAGACAAATTCCCTGTCAGCTATGATGGGAATCCAGGATTAAGGAGGAGTCCAAGCAGGACCTGAAGGTGCTGGTAGATAGTAGCTGAACATGAGCCAAGAGTGTGCTCAGGTGGCCAATGGTATCCTGGCCCGGATCAGAGTGTGGCCAGCAGGAGCAGGGAGGTCATTCTGCCCTTGTACTCAGTGCTGCTCAGGCCACACCTTGAGTGCTGTGTCCAGTTCTGGACCACTCAATTCAAGAGAGCCTGTCTGGCTCAGGTTCTGGGTGATGTGAGCTCCAAAACCCCAGAAAAAGCTGATGCAGAGCCAGGTGTCCTTATACCTGCTGCACTCATCAACCTCCTCCCTGCTGCCCATGGCTGGAGGGTGGGAAGGTGCCATGGAGGTCAGAGGCACCATGGAGGTGTTTTCTTCAGTGAGCCTGCTTGCTGCACAGCTTGGGGAGGGTAGGAGGACCAGGGTGGCCACAGAGCTTCTTGTGAAATGTGTGTGTTTGCAAAACCTGCTGCTTCTGAGAAGGGGCAACCTCCTCACAACAAACAGGCAGCCTTGCTGAAGCAACGATGATGCTTGCAGAGGAAAGGCCAACTTAGGATGGCTCAGCTGCAGCAGTGGGAAGGCACAGACACGCTTTGGGGGACCCTTCAGTGAGAGCTTTGCGCTTTTATTTTACTGGTGGGACAGCCTGCGAGCATTTCTTTTACCCAGAGAGGCTTCTGACATGTAAGCTCAGCTCTAAATACCTCCCTCTTTTATTAGAAATAAGCATTGGCACAGGCTGCCACGGGGAGTGATGGATTCTCCCTCTCCTGAAGGCTCTAAATGCAGACCGGATGCCTTGTTGGAAGAGATGTATAGCCAAAGAGGAATGCTTGGGCTCACTGGAGGGGTAAGGGGATGGACTCATATGGCCTGTGTTAGACAGGAAGGCAGGCTGGATAATCTATGGTCCCTTCTGGCTCTGACATCGATTGAAGTTCAGATCTGCAGCCAAAGTGTGGGACTCTTCCCATGCCTTCAAAACAACAGCACCCCAGGGTATGGCAAAGCCTCCAGGCTGCTCAAAAAGCTCCCAGCACCCAGGGATCTCTTTTCACTGGTAGCAGAAGCAAGGCCATTTCCCAGGAAATTCTCCCTTTCCTAGATTTTAGATGGGCAGGAGGGCTCGGAAGGGCACCTGGAAGGCAGGCAGGAAGGACACTGCAGGATTTGGATTGCAGCACTGCTTAGGGAGGTAACTGCTGCTGAAGGGAACACACACTACAGAGATGCCAGCATGAAGAAATGCTCTCTCATGGCTGGATCAGGCTGCTAAGTCTGGCCTGCCAGCTCTGCTGCCACAGGGTGACCCCATAAAGAGTGAAAGATGAGCTGGGGGAGACTTTGAGCACCATCTCAGGTGCTGGCTTGTGTTGGGCTCATCTCCTTCACACTTACTGACTTGCTGTGAAGAGAGGACCTCTCACCCAGGGGGAAGTGAGGGTCATGGCTGCTCTGATGTACTGAAATAACAAGCAAAGCTCCTCCATCAGCAAAAGGAGGTCGGACAGGCAGGTTTAGACTACAGGAATGAGTCAGTGCTGTCGGGTAGTCACCAAGCAAGGAGGCTTCATCTCCCCTGCTTCAACCTCCCTCCTTGTGGCTTTTGTTGCCCCACACCTGCCTCTTGAGCCCAGCTGGTGGTTGTGGTGGTTTGAGCTGGGAGCAGACTAAGCCTCTGCTGAGCTTGTTTTGTGCTACCCACCAAAAAAAAAACCTCCAAACAGGCAAGACTTCAGGCTCCCAGGGATGATGGAGCACTCAGGCCATGACTGCAGATGTATTTTCTCCACCATCTATCCCCTCCTTGGGCTCCCAGGGATGATTGAGCACTCAGGCCATGACTGCAGATGTATTTTCTCCACCATCCATCCCTATCCCAACTCTCCATCACTTAGGGGTGACTCCCTTTCACCCTCTCACCCCAATTAAACCCATCCCACAACAATTACAACAGGGTGGGGGGGAGGAAACCTGGAGCAGGCTCCTTGGCCCTGCAAGCAGAGCAGCCAAATGGAGTGAAGCTCAGACACAGCATTTTTGGCTCCATCTCCTCTTTTCAACGCTTGGGAGATGAAAGTGGAAAGCAAGCCAGAAAAGCTGGGAGTGGATGAACTCACTGGGTGCAGGACACAGATGAAAAGCACCATCCAGATCTGTTAACAGCAATGTCATGCTCCAGATCTCACCAAGGCGAAGCAAAAAAATGAGACCAAAGAGGAGTTTATGACTCTCCTGCAGGTTTTCCAGCTGATCTAAGGAGGGGAGAGTGTGCTGCCTCTGCCTTTCGCCTCCCTGAGGAAGCAGAGGGGACAGAAAAAGAGGTTTTCTTCAGCTGCGAGCCTGTCTGCACCTGTCAGACCTTGTGACCGGAGCCTAGAGGAAGGAAGGTTTGCGCTGCACATCTCCAACCCTTCTCGGGGTTGCTCGTTGGCTGCAGCCCAGGGCTTGCAGTGCAAAGGGACGGCACCAGGCGGCTCCCAACGATGCTTTTCAGGCTTCAAACATCCCAGAAGTGTGCGAGGGAAAGCAGAAAGTGTCACTTCAGAGAAGAGCAAAAATGCAAAGTACACACACATGGTTAGTCCTTGGGGGGAGGAGGAAAAAAACCCTGCAAAACAATGGGAGGTACCAGGAACTGTGTGCAAGTCTTACAGGGCTGCAACGCACCCTCAGCTTTTGCTGCAGCTCAGATGCTTTAAGTGAAGTTGGCTGTGCCTTGAAGAGCTTAGATTCACCTTAACCTTAAAAACGATCTTCTCCATCACCCTCAGAGTCTTCCTCTTCTTAAACTGAGTGCAAACATCACAGTGCTGCAGCCCAAAGGCCTGTGCTAATAGCTGAGAAGTTAGGAGTGGTGTTGACTCGCTGCTGATAGTAAAAGGAAGTGAAACTGGCCAGAATGTTTTCTTTCATTACCCAAGCAGAAAGCAGAATGCAAGCAAGCAAGAAAGGAGACTAATGTGTTATGACAGTGCTGGGTTAACGGTTGGGCTTGGTGATCTCAAAGGTCTTTTCCAACCCAAATGTCTCTCTGATTCCATGATTCTGTGATTTCTCAGTTGCAGGCTTCACTGGAGCACCCATGAGGATTTGATTTGCTCCTGCTTTGAGCTGGGAAATGTGCTTTGAGCTGGGAAATGTGCTTTGAGTTGGGAAAATGTGCTTCTAGTGCAGCTGAGACAAATGGCAGGGAGGTGTGTGGGTGTATGTGTGTGTGTGTTTTGTGTGTGTGTGTGTTTGCTGAAGTGGCAGCACTAGAAACCTGTTGACTGAGTTTGGGTTGAGGCTGAGGGGCTCACCAAGCTGCAGGTTTCAGCTCAGCCATGGTAGGCAAATCCTCCCTCTCCTGGTGCTTCAGCTGCCCGCTGCATGGTGAGGATCACTAAACCTCCCTCCTCTGTGAAGGGCAGTGAGGACCAGCACTGCAACAGGAATGAGGCTTTGTCTTTTAGGTGTTGCTTCTGTGGGCACAGATTCAAGTTAAGGATGGTCTCTTTGATGTAACCTTGCTCCACAGAGGTGCCAGTGCTGCCACTGCTGTTTTCAGAGCCAACTCGCTTAACCTCTCTCTACAGCTCAGCTCAGCTCCTGATGGCTTCACAAGTAAATAGGCTCCTTTCCTACAGTGGAGGTGACAGCACGTTCCTGCCCTAGAGGAGTGCAGCAAAGAAAACCAACCTGGAGACTGTGAGCTTCTCCAGATGATGCAACAGGGCCCACCAGGGGCAGAAACGAGGCAGAAGCAGCATCTCACCCTGCTGCTGCTGCAGAGCTGACAGCTGGGAGCAAAAACCTCCCAACAGTGCAGTGAGCTTTGCCGAAGCCAGGATGTGCTTCTGCACAATAAACCTTTTATTATCAGGGGACTGGGGACCCCCTTGCTTTGGCCCTGCCAGGGGAGGTTAAGGCACCCAAGCAGGACCCGACCCCTCCCTCCCAGGGTGCGGTTTGCCTTCAGGAGGCGTTCTTGTGCTTTGAGAGGTGCAGCAGAGATGCAATCTCTCTTGGTGACAGCAAACTCTCTCTTGAGAAGGCAGAGCCTGTGCTGCAGGAGCTGGGGCTTTCTGGGAAGGTGCTGCCTCTCTCTGCTGTGAATTAAAAGATAAAGAGAAAAACAAACCACTTTTAATGGGGAACCACAAAAGTGTGGGGTTTGAAGAAACAAAACCAACTTCGAAGATGCTGGAGCAGGAGCAAACCTTAGATTTCAGTGTACAAATGATTGTGCTGAGGAAGAGGAGAGATTGCTGCCTGGTCACAGCAACCCCATCAGTGCTCCAGGCTTGGGGCAGGGTGGCTGGAAGCTGCCCAGCAGAGAAAGACCTGACGACATGAGGAAAAATTTCTCCCTGGAAAGGGTTGTTAAAGCCTCCAAAGCTCAGTGAGGGTCTTACTTGGAAATAGGTCCCTACATGGATGCTCCTTTCTCTTTTGGCTGTGGTTATCTCCACTCCCCATGCAAGGTGGTTTGCCAAAGCCTCTTCATCATGCTGCACTCCTAACTTTGGCCCACTCCTAACCTGCACTGTGACTTCCAGAGGGGAAGAAATAGACTGGTTTGATCTGAAGGAGAGGGAATGGGGAAACAAAGCCTTGCCCCCTCAGTTCCCTTATTCCTTTCCCTCAGGGCTGCTTCCCCTTCTCCAGTTTGGGAATCATCAATAGAGAATCACACAGAAACAGCCAGGTTGGAAAAGACCCTCAGGATCACCAAGTCCAACCTCTGGCAGCCTTTGCTTCCTGCTTGAAGCTTGCAAAGCTGTGATGTTTCTGAGCAGGAGCACCCTAAAATCACCCAGAAAAAGCTTGGACTCCTCTTGCTGGAAGACAGTGGGGGTTTTTCACCAGGAAGGCAGGAGGGAAAGCAGAACCTCAGCATTCAGCTCCTCGTTATTAAATTGCTCATAATTCCAGGCGGTCTCCCAAGGCCTGCCCAAAGTGTTCATCACACCACAAAATAATAGCCATCATAATTAATTAACTCTAACCAGCAGGCACAGAAGCCAGAGCACAGGTACATGACAGGAGCAGAGGAACCTTTTAACATCTCCAGGACTAACTCTTCACTCTTTCCTGTGCAGGTTCTCAGCATGTAACTTGTGTTTGGTCACCTCACAAACGCCATGGCTGAGCCCTCCAGGGATGCATTTCCTTGGGGCATTCATGGATTTGCTGTTCCAGTGATCCTGGAGCAGGCTAGAGACCCTGCTGTGGTCCCCAGTTGTCCTTATGGATTCACACAGAATGCTTTGGGTTGGAAAAGACCCTCAAAGATCACCTTGTTCAACCCCCTGCAGTCAGCAGGGACACCTTCAACTAGATCAGGCTGCCCAGGGTCACACTGGGGCTGATCTTGAGCATCTCCAGGGATGGGGCCTCAACCACATCCCTGGGCAACCTATCACCCCTCAACCCCAAGATCTTCTATAGTCTGTATGAGCATGGAGATGGAGAGGAGGTGAGGGCTGGCAGAGACTTGGGCCGGGAGAAAAGAGTTCATCAAGGATTGTTAAACTAAGCCCAACCCACACAGGAGTGTTACTGCAGCCCTGAAGGGTAGGGTCAGGGCTGTGTGCTCCCCAGAGGGGTGCAAACTGCCAGCACAACTCCTCTTAACAATTAATGGCATCTAACGACTCTTTCTTTTGTCTTGTATTTAGCAACAGGACTCAGCCCAGGAAGTCCTGGCTTCCACTGTCAGAGTAATTTTGACTCCGGGACTGCAAATGGCCTCATTTCTTGATCAAGCATGGCCACAAAGTCATTGTAGCAACAGACCTGGGAGTTAGATCATGGTTGGACTCGATGGTCTTTAAAGGTCTCTTCCAACCACAATGATTCTATGACCCTATAAACATCTCCAGTCTCCTGATGGTCCTCTCCTACCCACCACACATGCCCAAGGGTGCTGAGTGTCACAGGGAGATAGCCTGCACCATCACCACCCCTTCCACTCTGTCATATCTCAATGTGGCCCAAGATGGAAGAGTCTCCTTCCTTCCCTCCTCAGGTCCCTTCACCCACTGTGTCCCCTCAGGAGCTGCATCTGTCCCACAGATGAGAGCCACCAGCTTGGAGGTGTGAGCTGAATTGGTTGCATTAAGCCAAACCAGCAGCCACACAATTGACTCATAGTGGGAGCCAGAGAGGGAAGTAGATGAAAAGGGCCTGATCCTTCCCTGGTATCCTCTCTGAGCACTGATAGCCACAGCCCTGGGATTTCCTGACCTCAAAAGTGGTTTTAGTAGCCCTCGGTGGATTATTTTTATTCCTTGAATTTCTTGAGCTGCTTCTTAACCCCGTGTCAGGCTTTCATCTCTTCTCCCAGTTGGTGACAGCGTCCATTTGGCTGTCCTGCAGGGGACAAACAAGCCCAAAGGTAGGATGCAGCAAGATTCATCTTCAAGCTCTTGGCACAGCATCTCCACAGATGCTGGAGGTGAAGGAGTGGAACCACCTCCAGGAGGAGACAGGAACACAAGGGTCAATTTTAACTGCTTGGGAAGAGCACCCCGATGCTGAGCAGCAGCTCCCCTCTGGGATGCAGCAGCAGCTCCTTGCAGAAAGGAGGTCTGGGGGGGAATCACAGGGGATAGCCACACACCGATGCCTGCTGGAGTGGCAGGCTGCAGGGACTCCTTGTGCATGGGAAGAGACTCCCATTGCTGAGTGAAGCCACATTCGGTGAAGATGAGTGTGGCAGAACTGGGATTTACTTGGGAAAGGATGAGAATGGGGCAAAACTCTGCCCTGGAGTGGAAGGCAGGGGAGTGAGCCCTACTCTGCCACAGTGGGGGCACGGGAGGGGACAGGCAGAGGGCAGGGCAGCAGCCACACGTGCAGGCAGGAAGAGGCAGCTAAAATAAGCAGATGGGTGGAAAAGGGAGGAGAGGCTATTAAGGAGATAACATAAAGGTTAGAGAGGAAAGTCAGAGGAAATGAGCTGAAAACAGGCTGAATGTCACAAAAAGGTGAAGCTGAGCCTCATGCCCGGCACAGATTAGCAAAGCTGAGTCGTGATGCACAAGCCTGGTTGAGATACGCCAAAAGCTAACCCCCAGTGCCCTCCTCCCTCCAGCACTGACCCAAAGGGTCACTTGGAGCCCACGGGTAAGGTCAGGCGTGGGCTCCCATGGCAGCAGCCGGGCAGGCTGCCTCCTGCCTTGCAGCATTCCTGTTTTCTACCCTCCAGAAGAGAAGCTGCTGGTGTGCAGCGTGCAATATGTCACTGGCACTAGGGAAGGGAGCCCAGAGAGGAGCTGCTGCCTCTGCTCCTTTCCACCGTGGGCTGGGCTTGGGGTGGCAGCGACTGCTCGGGGTGTGGGAACGGAGCCTGTGCAGCGCTGCGGCTGCTTCAGCCTTCTGCTCAGCCGGGCTGAAGGGCTCTGGTGGGGAAAAGCTTTTGTGCTTTCCACATGTGGAGCCAGCTTCAGACTAAGCCCCCCAGGTGCCATTACCTCATGTTTGTTTGCACGGGTTGGGAATCACACCAGCAGCATTTGGTGTCAAAGCCCTGCCAGACACCTTGGAGCTTGATGTAATTCTTGTGGCAGCACCGAGGATGCTCTTTGGCCCTTCAGGTTTACTCCCATTTCCTGGCTGCCAATCTTCATTTAACTCCTTGAGCTCTGCCTCACGACACAGCCGAAGGGGATGAGCCTCGGAGGAGCTGGAGAGAAAGGAAGGGGAGAGGGGCAGGGAGATAAAGCTCCCTCCCCAGCAAGCCTGCGCTGCAGCTGATAAGAGCCCTCACGGGTTGTAATGGGAGCCCTGGCTGCCTGTTTCCTCACAAAGTCATGACTCAGGGATAATGTTCACATCCTCTGCACGGCGAGGGAGCTAAAAATACAGCCAGGAAAAGGAGAATGAGTGAGTGAGCATGAATGAGAGCGTGAGTGAGAAATGCACTGGGGAGAAGAGGGAGGAAGCATGAATGAAAGAGCCTGGGAGAGAGAGAGAAGAGAGTGAAAATAATCCAACCCTTCCAAGTTTCCAAGCTGCAAACCTCTGCTTGCAGCCAGTGCTCTGGCAAAGGAACGCTGGTGAGGATATCGACCTGTCCTGTGAAGCTGGCTCTGCAAGAAACCCTCCTGCCATCACCCCAGCACACCCTGCCCCGAGGGGCTGCATCCCTGGGGACACCCCCGAGGCTGGAGCAAGGAGGATGCAGACCCAAATGCACAAGCAAGTGGTTCCATGCTGCCCTCCCTGGTGCCAATGGCAGAGGCTTTGTGGCAGCAGATCCTCACACCAAATCCCCAAGGTGCTAAGAAAAGCCTGGGAACAGGAGGATCCCAAGCACTGCCTGGCTGAAGTTTGCCTGATAAGAACAAATCCACCACAACATAAAATCGCTGAATGGGTTTGGGGTGAAAGAGACCTTCAAAGCTCACCTAGCCCAAACCCCTGCACTCATAGAATCAATCATAGAATGGTTTAGGTTGCAACCTAGTTCCAGCCCCCTGCCATAGGCAGGGACACTTCCCGCTAGAAGAGGACAGCAAGGAGATCTGCAGCTACATCAGGTTGCTCAGAGCCCAGTCAAGCCTGACTTTGAACACCTCCAGGGATGGGGCCTCCATCACTTCCCTGGGCAACCTGTCCCAGTGTCCTACCACTCTCATAATAAACATGCTAAAGCCACCCCCAAAAAACCCCAAAAGCCTCAATTTTTGAGGTCCCACCCTCCAGACCTGCCCAGGAATTGTGCTGTGGAAGGGACGCAGGTTCCTAAGCAACTTTTGGGGGGGAATAAATATAAAGGGATTGTTGCCTCCTGAGTCATGTAGCTCCTATAGGCACTGGGGGGGTGTCAGACAGGGGGAAGTCACCGTGGCCAGCCCCTGTCTGGGTGCCTGGGTGGCAGCAGGTCACAGAGGGACGAGAACAGCCTTCTCTGGGCTATATTTGAGCCATATCACAGATAGGAAGCAAGATTAGATCCTTCTCCGTCATCACTGCCCAGCCCAACGCTCCTGACAAAGGCCCCAGGGGTGAGCCTGGTGCTAATCCAGGGAGCCAATTTTAGAGCCCTCTCTCTCTGCAGACAATCTCTGATTGTTTAGGATGTTTTGAAGTTTCCCCTCCCCCCCCCAGCCACCCGTCACAGCATCCTGTGACTTGGCAGGAAAGGATTCAGAGCAGGCCAAGAAGCTCAAGAGGTGTGACAGAGTGGCCGGCACATCCCCCCCAGTGCCTCCTCAAGGGTTTGGTGACCTCAGAGGAGGTGGTGGAGGAGAAGCTGAGAGTCCTGGCGCTCTTCAGCCTGGAGAATAGCAGCCTGAGAGGGGATCTGATCAATGCTGATCCACTTGGAAAGGGTAGAGGTCATGAGAATGGGGTTGGGCTCTTTTCAGGGGTGCCCAGGGATAGGACAAGAGGCAGTTGGCACAAACTTGGGCCCAGGAGGTTTCACTGGAACTTAAGGAAAAATTTCTTTGGTGTGAGGATGCTGAGCCCTGGAACAGGATGCCCAGAGAGGTTGTGGAGTCTCCTTCTCTGGAGAGATTCCAAACTCCCCTGGCCGTTGTGACTCTGGGCAAGCTGCTGTGGGTGCCCTGCTTTAGCAGGGGGGGGTTGGACTGGATGATCTCCAGAGATGCCTTCCAGCCCCCATCGTTCTATGATTCTATGAAAAGCAGGTGGCTCCAGCCACTAGGTTGCCTCTGATCTGACTCTTTGGCTGTGCCAAGGAGACCAAACCCAGATGTGGCAGCTCAGAGCCATCCACCCTGGAGGCAGGGGACCAAACCCAGATGTGGCGGTTCACCGCCATCCATCCCTAGGCTAGGGGACCCCTCTGGCTGCTGCAGGTGGGTGGAGGCACCCCGAGGAGCTTGGAGGTGGCTGTGAGATGCTGAAAGGAGCAGGGAATTTTCCCCCAGGCTGGGGGCACAGCCATGGCGGCTGCAGCGCATCCCCTCCTCTTCTTTCTCCTGCTAAATAATGCCCCCCACATACTTTCTTGTGCACCCCCAGCACCCCCTTTTCAGCTCCTTCTTCACCCTCATCCACTAGGCACTGCCCGTGGGTTTTTCCCTTTGGGCTGCCAGCAGCTTTGGCATCTCTCCTCAAACTGGGAAGCAGCCAAAGCAAGCAGAGATACCTGAAGCTGCCATCCACCCACTTCTTGTCTGGACTCAAGATGTTTCAAAGCTCTCTCCCCCTTTCTATTTCTATCCTTATTGTCATCCTGCTTTAAGAGGAAGGTCTATTATTCCCCCTCCCCTCCTCCCCTCCTTTTCTCTCCACAGAAGAAAAAAAAAAAATAAAAAAGGGACATTGTTTCTTCTTTCTTTGATTTAAAAGCCAAAAACAGTTATAGGAAACTGTTCAGCAGATGTTTTACAGAACGAACCTAGAAAAGAAGAGGAAAAAAAAAACCCAGAAGAAAAGCTCTCTGATTTTGCTGGGGGAATCTATATTTAGCCTCATGCTTCCTCCGATTCAGGGTTTGTGTTGGCATGGCCAGGCCACAGGTTTAAGCACTTGGATTGTAGGATTTATTTTATTTCTTCCATTTGCTGTGTCCATGAAAATCTGGAGCTGGCTGCACGAGCTAATGAAGCACAGGCAAGGAGGAAGGTACCTCCAGCTTGCTCTGTGCTTCACCAAGCTCCCTTTCAGCCCACAAATTCTCAGGGTGGACGACAAAAAAAAACTCTAATTCCTCATGGTAGTTGCATCAGGAATGAGCAAGGTTGGGTCCCTGCCCGTGGCAGTGCCCTGTGCTTGTGCCCAGGGTGGCCAAACTAAACCCAACCTCCCGGCTGAGGCTTATCAAGTCTCAGAGGGAGATTTATGGGTGGGGACTGAAGCGATGCTGTGAGCCTTGATTTCTGGAAACAGCTTCAAGCAGGACAGCCAAAACTCATCCCAGAAACCTTCTCCAGGCCAGACTCCTGCTGACTTCAAAAACCCAAGGGTTTGGTACCCACTGAGCAAGACCTCCCCAGTAAGGACGAGGGCTGATGTCCCCAGCCGTGTGTGTTCCTCCTCCCACCACGGGAGAAGCCTCATCCTTGCACCACGGGATGATGCTGTGGGTGGGAAATAGAAACACCATCTGCTACCTGCAGGTCTGGGAAGGGTTGGGCAATGGTGGCATCTCACCCCCTGTGAAATCCTCACTGCCACATGTACCCTGGTCCCAAAGGCTTGCAGTGCCACACGCCAAGGCAGACAGAGGAGGGATGTGTTGGTGGAAAAATGAGGCTTGGAGCTTGCCCAAGGGATTGAGGGGAAGCCAAGGCTGTTGTATCACTGTCTGGTGGAGCTTGAGGCGCTCCCCATCTGGGAGTAGTGTCTGGAGTGAGAGTGACAGCCTGGTGACTCTCCACCAACATGCTCTTCATCAGCCTTTCCTGTGAGCTGGGCTCCTCTTCTTGCCTGTTCTCAACCTGAACCACAATTCCAGCAGGGTGTCCAGCTGTGCCTTGGGGACATTAGGGGGAAATTGCTGGGATGCAGGTTCCCACAGACTCTGGAGAAGAGCAGATATGTGTGGATATGGGTGCTCAGTGATGGGAGTGGGAGCAGAAGAATCAGAGGTACCTTTGGGATTCAGATTCTTCTGGGCTCGGTGCTGAACCTCCAAATGCTTGCAGGTTATGAATTTCATGCTGGGACTCTTAAGGAGTATCTGGAGCAGGACAAGGCCCTGCAGAGACCCTGTAGAGAGTGAAAGGTGGAGGGAGAATCATCAGCAGAAGTTGTGTCTGGATGAAGATGCAGCTTGTTTGCTGCAGCTGGTCCAGCAACAGCCCCAGAGCTCCTTTGCAAACCTCCTTATCCTAATGGAGAGCCAAATCTGGGGCCAAAAGTAAAGCCTGAACTTGCTTCCTATTAGAATTTTCTGTGCTGTGGTCTCATTGCCAGAGCTGCAGCCCACAACACCTCTGGAAGCACATCCAGGTGTAAGGGTAGGGAGGAATTAATCAGAACTGGGACATGAGTTGGCCTAAGATGTGTCGCTGGGCATCACTGGCAGCGATCCAGGCCCTGGATTTTGAAGCTGAAATCAAAGCTGTGCTTCCAGACATTAATGACTGGTTTGTTGTCTCTGCTGGTGGAAACCCAGATAAAAGCTGTAGCCCAAGTGACCTGCTTGATTTCCAAGAGGACATTGTTCGTGCAGCTCCTAAATAGACTGCCTGGGAAAGACAGAGCAATGAGGGGGAAAAAAAAAAGGCAAACTCACCCAAACCCAGGGGCTGAGCAATCCCAAACCCATGAGCTGAGCTCTGGGATGCTGGAGGGATAAAGATCTAATTCATAGACCCATCTTTGGCTCCTTTATTGAGGATTTCTCTAGATTATATATGCAGACGACCAGGAATGTCAGTCTTTCCAGCCTGCTTTTTTGCATAAATTAGGATTGTTTGCTGTTCATCAGCTAACCCCATCGTGACCTCTCTTCCACCCTCTCTTGCTCTGCTTAAAAACCATGGGCCCAGGCTGGCTCCTGCAGACTTCTGCCCGTGCTTGGAAGAGGCAATCGTAGAATCAGCAACAGAAGGAGGGGACACAGCCTCAAGCTGTGCCAGGGCAGGTTCAGGCTGGATGTTAGGAGGAAGTTCTGCACAGAGAGAGTGATTGGCATTGGAATGGGCTGCCCAGGGAGGTGGTGGAGTCCCCATCCCTGGAGGTGTTGAAGCAAAGCCTCTATGGGGCACTTAGTGCCATGGTCTGGTTGATTGGCTAGGGCTGGGTGATAGGTTGGACTGGCTGAGCTTGGAGGTCTCTCCCAACCTGGCTGATTCTATGAATCCTAGAATCGTTTTGGTTGGAAAATACCTTAAAGATCATCCACTCCTACCCTTCCCTAACTTTCCCAAGACTGGTGCTAAGCCACATCCCTCAGCACCACATCTCTGCAGCTTTTAAATACCTCCAGTGATGGGGATTTAACCACCTCTTGCTCCAGTGTTTGAGAACCCTTTCAGTGAAGAGGTCATCCTAAGCTGCCCAGAGGGTCGTTTTTAGGGGGCTGTTGAATTACAATAAGCGTGAGCAGGTTAATAAAGCACCTAGAGGAGGTCGTAGGTCTTCTTTCTCCTGGAGAGGTGAATTTGCCTCAACCATCCTTGGAGGACGGATGCTGGGATGTGGTCACGCTCCTAGGGTCACGTAGCTCTGCTTGTGTGTGCGCAGGGAGACGTCTTGAGAGATGCAAAATCCTCCTTGACACAGCCTGGGTCCGGCTGGAAACCTGCTCAGCCCCGGGAACGCTGATAAATGAGATGCTGCTGCTTCCCCTCCCACCCACACACTTCCACTTTCACTTCACATGTGGGACCCAGCCCTGCAATCCCCTGGCTGGCCATAAATAACCCCTGCATGGCCAGGCAGGCATGGTGACAGCATGCATTAAGCCTGCCAGGACAAGCATTCTTTTTCCCTCTTTCTTCTTCCAGGAGCTGTTGGTGTCCTTCACGGAGGGGAGCATCTCACCTCTCAGGGGATGTCACCTGTGTCCTCTTATCCTGCCCTGGCTCCCCTGACATCCAGTGGAGGATACAGGAGAGAATCTGTCCAAACATGCTCGGTGGAGCTCAGGAATTAAATATGAGAAGACACAGCTGCTCCCAAAGCCTAATCTTTGTCACAGACAAACTTTCCTTGACCTGGAACCACATGGAAAGTAATCAGAGAGGTAAAGGACATGTCCATAACTCATTTCCACTAAAGCAAGCCTCATATTTTTGCTACTGGAATTTTTTTCTCCCTTCTGTTTGCTCTCAGAACAACAACAGATTAAAAAAAAAAAAAAAAAGTGCTTGGGTGCAGACGTTTTGGTGTAACTTTGGATGTGCAATTAGAGCCCTGGGCTGAAACATCTCCAGCCTACGTTTCATTGATTCACAGAATGGTTGGGGTTGGAAGACAGCTCAAAGATCATCTGGTTTCAAATCCCCTGGGCAACCTGTGCCAGTGTCTCACTACCCTCAGTGAAGAATTTCTTCCTAATCTCTGGTCTAAATCTCCAGGATATATCTTTTTGTTACAGCTTTCAGGAACTCTCTACACCCTTCCCCCATGGTGCTGGTGGTGTGAGCAGGGCAGGAGTCTGTAATGATGATTTTCATCTTGGCTCTTAGAAAAGCAGGGGTTTTTTTGAGCCTACAAAGCAAAAGTCACAAATCTGCATCTTGAAGGGCTCTGACTGGCAATGGTAAGGCTGGAGCATCCCAGGAGATGTGAAGATCAGAGTCAGAGCTGAGGGGAAGTGTCTCACTCCCTCTTCCAGAATGAAAGCAGGGATGGGGCTTGGTGTTATTTTGGGGTTTACCATCCACACCTGGATTTATAGGCTCAAAATTAGAACCCGGGGCTGAAGGAAGGAATTGTTCTGCACATTGCATCACACCCAAGCCAGTCAAGCATCTTCAGATGCCAACATTATTTAAAGCCCTTTTCTGCATGGTTTTGGCCTTCCTTTTAGAAGTGAGATAAGCCACGTATGAGCAAGTTTATAGCCATTAACTCAACCCATATGAAGGAGCTTTAACTGAAGCAGCTTCCACCCCAATGCAGCCTCACAAAAGTCATGTGTGGACCTATTTTAGGCATTCAAGATGCTCCCATATACCCTGCACAGCTTCTCTTTTATCCTGTATCCATCACATCGTATCTGAGATGATGGATCTGAGCTCCTGCCTGAGCCAAGGATGGCAAATCTCATCTTGTCCTGCTTTGGAGGAGTGATATTTCCCCTCAGCTTGGACAGGGCCTGCAGCACCCTTGTGTTCCATACAAAGAGGCAATTAATTGGGTGTTCATCCCTGGCCCAGTGGCCAGAAGAGATGAGCTTTTCTGGTGCTTCTAGTTTGCTTTCGAGGGCAGCCAGCTACAGAAAGCCTCAGCAGCTGGAGACCAGATGTGCACAGCTCTTGGTGGACCACTGCTGAAGCATCTGGGGCACAGGCTGTGTGTGTCATTGCCTTGCTTTTGAGGAGGGGTAGGAGGGAATGCTGCTGGAACCTGGGCAAATCTGCCACAGGATTTCCAAGCACAGGCACCTCCTCAATCACCTTCTCCCATGCCTGGGAAGAATGCTCCAAGTCAAGATCCTTTTTCTTTACCCCCTTGTACTGGGGTCAGCAAGTGTCACCAACTAAAGGCAGACAGATTGGGGTGCTCAAGGTCTCTTGATCAGTTGCTGCTCTGCTTTTCCAGTGTAATGTGGAAATGATAATACTTATAGATCCATAAAGGGAGCTGGAAGCTTATTACATGCAGCTTAGAGGGTTACGATCCACAAGCAGGACCACAAATGTGCAGGATCTCTCCCTGGAAAGTCATCTGAGGGCTGCAAGGAGGTGGATTGTGGTAGGTTACTGTCAGTGAGGCTCAGAGCAGTGGCTGTGATGAATTTTGCCCAGGTGATGTGTGTTCACTCCCCACAGCTCCCCTGCAGCTCCAGCATCCCTCTCCAGTCACAGACACCTTCAGTGTGATGCTGCTTTCCCTTCTCCCATCCATTCCACAATGGTGATAATCCTCTCTCTGGTGGCAAGTGACAGGACTGGAGGAAATGGATGCAAGCTGCCTCAGGGGAGGATCAGGATGGATGTTAGAAAAGATTTCTTCACTGAAAGGATTCTCAACCACTGGAATGGTCTGCCAAGGGCAGTGATGGACTCGGCATCCCTGGAGTTGTTCAAACAGGGCATGGTCCTGGTGCTTAGGGACATGGCTTAGTGGTGACCTTGCAGTGCTGGGTCGAAGGTTGGACTGGAGGATCTCAAAGGTCTCTTCCAGCCAAGTATATTCTGTGATTTCTTACCTTGTTCATTCTGTGATTTCTTAGCTTATTTATGATTGGGGAAAGGGCTGCTGGCAGCCCCTTCCAGGAGGAGCCTGTGTGCCCCTAAAATTAAGCAGCCTACCCTTGCACAGCCCATGAAATGCCTACAAGACCTCTCAGATTTGGTAAAAATCTTAATAACTGCTTAAGCTAAACGTTAAGGAATCATTTTAGGCTGGGTTTTGGGTTGGTTGGGGTTTTTTTTATGAGCACAAAGAAAATCCAAACCATCTGGAAATGGAAAGTACTTCTCACAATGGCCTTATGATAAATTCCATGAGCCACCCAAAACTCAACCCAGCTTTCTGTTGCCAGCTGAAGGCACAGGCCCAGGCAACTGATGTGACAGCAGTGACCTCCCCCAGACCAGGTGGCCACCTGCAAGCTGAGGGAGGGGATCTGCAGCCAGCAGGCAGCAGGCATGGTGCTGCCTTGCCAGCAAGAGCTGGAGCCAGAAGTCTCTCCATTCTGCAGACACACACTGGATTGGACAGCCATAATGCAGAGGCTATTAATATATGGATGAGTGTATTGGGAGGACTGTCTGCTGCAGAGCAAAGCATCCAGACCAGGGTAAAAAAAAAAACATCTTGTTCACAGCTGCCAGCGGGGTGAGCCTGCAGCCTGCGAGAGAGTTGCCCAGATCAGAATTGATGGCTGGATCCATTCGTCTTCCTTTGGCTCTCAGATGTGACTGAGCCTTTGTACCAAAGCCCAGGAGGCTGGAAACCTTCCCGAGAAGATGGGAACCCTGTGAAGAATTTCCTGCACTAAAAGAGCTGCAGGAGGGGTCGGTGCCTCACGGCTGCGAGTTCAACAGGTAACCTACGTTTGGGCCACCTGTGGCTCTGTGTGTGTGTGTGTGTCTAAGGTGAGGGAGCTAAAGGAGAGGCTCACTCTTCATTTAGGAGCTGGAGAAGAACCTCTTTATCAGTTTATGTGCAGGAACCTTGGGGTTACCTTGTTATTTGTCACTATGCACCTTTGAACCACCTCCTGGGCTGGGCGGGGGTTTGTGGAATAAGGGAGATTTTTATGCCTGAGTTTGCACATTTGATTTCTCTGCAAAGCATTTGGCAGCTCAGAAGCTCTGCACAAGAAGAAACGACTTGATGTGGCCCCAGGCAGCCCGATCTAATTGGGTGGGGAATATGACTGGAGGGGGGATTGGACAAAATGAGCTTGGAGTGTCCCTTCCAACCTGATGCAGTCTGGGAGTCTGTGAAATTAGCCACATGAGGGCAAAGGAGGGTTTGGTCTGCACTTTGCAAAGGTCCACTTAAGCAGAGAGTATCCAAAATACCCAGTTTGGGCTGGGGAAAAGGTGCCCCCAGGAGTTATTTCTCTCCCCAGTTTGGCCAGTGCTTTGGCTTGGGTTTCCAGTGCTGGTCCTGCATCTTATTCTTGCGTGGGTGCTGAAAAGCAGACACTTGTGCCAACAGCCTGGCGAGCAGAATATTCTGTGTCAGGGCTTAGTCTCGTGGCTGTGCCCTTTTTTTTTTGCTCTTATACTCGAGTTTCCTCTTAGGATTTCTGGGGAAAATCAAAGCAGCTGTTCCCAGCCTCCCATTTTGCCCACAAATGAGATGTCCCAGACAGTAGATTTCTAACGCTTGGTGTTTGGGCTTTGCCCCACTCCTGGGGCTGCTGGCAGGGTCTCACGAAGGCAATGTGGCTGGGATCTGTGCTGGAGCCGGGGAGGATTTTCAGCCTGGAGCCCTCTCCTGGAGGAAAAAGCAGCTTTGCTGTCTGGAGACTGAGACGAGGAGAGGCAGGGTGAGCATATGCTCTTGCTTCGCGGATCTGGGGGTGCCTGGCCAGGTTTTGAGGGTATGGGAAGGCAGAGCTGTTAGGAGAGGGCAGCCCCAAATTCTGGCTTCCAGAGTGGAGCAGAGAATTTATCATTGAGGTTTTGGAGTAAACCTGCTGCAACCTGTTGCTTCTGCCTCCCTCCCTTTTCCTGCTCTCCTGCATTTCTGGCCCCAGGAGATTTTTCCTCTCCAGAGAGCCCTTGATCTCCTTTAGTATTTGTGTTCATAGCAGTCTTTGGGGTGATGCAGGCTGGAGCAAACAACTCCTTCAAAGGAGGGAGCTGGACCAGTGGCTCTGTGCTGCTTGAGCATCTCCCCTGTCTGGTGCCTTACAGAAGGGGAGATCGCTTCAGCTTTTGGGCTTTTAAAGGCAGCTGCCATGGCCAGAGGTACATGATGAGGGGTTTTAGGGTTTGTTCCCAGGATGGCTCCTTCCCAGGGCTAGGAGTAAAGCAGGCACCACGAGGTCCCGGGATATGCATAGAAGCAGGAAAGGCAGAGGTGCCCAGGGGACCTCTTAGGAGGAAACAGCAGGTCTGCAGGCACCTCCAAGCAGAGGCAGCAGCTGAGCAGAGGTTGGGGAGTCAGGGCTGGATAAACTTCATCCTGGTCGTGCACCGTGTGCCTTCGTTTGAACCTCCGAGCAAGAACAAGCTCCACTTGAGAGTGATTTTGAGGGGCTGGAGTAGCACTTGCAAAGCACCCCGAGGTCCTCGGGTGGCTTCACAGGACACAGGAGCATGGTGGAGCCAAAGGCCAGCACTGCATGGGGCGGGGGCTTGGCAGGTCCCCATGCCCACCTCTAGGCACCAGGGTTTTCCTTCCCCGCCAGCGGAGTGACATCTGCCAGAGGTGGCTTTGGGCTGGCTGAGCCTGAGCAGCATGGAGCTGCCTTTCCCACCGCCCTGGATGCGGGGCTGACCACTCCCCCTGCCTTTGAATAGGCAGCCCTGCTGCAAGCACTATGGCATTTCCATCCTCTCCAGCTCCAGCGCACAGGATAGCACCAGGTAGTTGCAAAGAGATCGGAGACAAGCGTGGGAAGCCGTGGAGGACGTAAGCCCTGCCCTTGGTCTTGCNGGGGCTGGAGGTACCTGTTGTTCTTTTCTGAGGACCTCCACGATTTGTTTTGCTGGTGCTTTGCTTTTGCTCTCTCTGTTTGCAGTCTCACCCGGTGCTGTAGGATCTTACAGAAATGTCTGGGCTGGTGTTTCCCTTTAAAAATCCCGTTTTAAAAAAATACTGATTCTCTAATCTTTCCACGTCTGTGCAGGAGAACAGAGGCATTTTCCCCTTGTCTAGGTAGAAGGCTGCACTTTGGCAGTTCAAATCTGCAGTTTCTCTTCTGCTCTGAGTTGCATTTTTGGTTGGTTGGGTGGGAGGGTAGTTTGTTTCTGTCGTGAGGACAAGTGAGGTGCCCTGGGCTGGGTGCTCACTCAGCTGCCTCCAGCCCTGCACACTGACAGACAGACAAGGAGTGGACACCCCTCAGATTGCTGCCTTTGGAGGGGTGCTTGTAAGGGGCTTGCTGCCACATCTCTGTGTGTTTTCATCCCTCAAAGTGTGGAAAGTGCCACAGGTGCCAGCGTTTGCTGTTGGGAGCCCCACATGTGCCAGTCGCAGGGATGTGCTGCTGTGCCACTGCTAGCCCTTGGGCTGCACCCCAAACCAGCCAGTGGGAACTGTGGGTCCCTGAGGAGCACAGCCAAGGCCTTCCCCCTTCCCTCTCAATCATTGCTTTGCATGTGGCTGCTCACTTGGTATTAGAGTTACCATCAACTTCCCATCCTGTGCTGTCAACTGACACCTTTGGGGGCTGTGGGCTGGGTCCAGAGTGGTTTCCTGCTCATGGGCTCTTCATGCTGCCTCTAATTCAGCTGGGTTTAAGCTTTCCCCTGCCTGCTGCGTGCTTGGCTTTCTGGCAAGGCTGGTTTGGGGGGCTTCAGGGACGTTTTCACCTTGGGCAGGTGGGATTGGCACTGCTCGCCCGGTGAAGCCCATGGTGCGTTCTGTGCACCCAGCACTGGGATGTGTCTGTGTGTCTGTGTGTGTCTCTTGTCCTCAGCTTCAGGGCTGAGTGATACTCAGTGCTCCCCGAGATCAGAAGGCACCCCAGTGCTACTCTCCTCCTCAGGCATGTGGCAAGTCAAGGCTCAGAGAAAATGAGAGAGGTGCTAGGGGGCATTTTTCCAAGCACCATCAGAGGATCTGGCCCATGACATTGTGCTGTGAGCCTGTTAGTTCACGGAGGGAAATTCAGGAGTGAAATAACAGATGACCTAATTAACACCACCCCCACCCCCTCCACATCTTCCTGCAATTTCAAGTAGCTGCTGTGACCTGAGAGAGAGAGCAACATGATTCAGTGGTAACAGCCTTTCTGCTTTGGGATCCCACCTAAAGCCCTCTCCTCGCTCTAGATTTGGTGGGGCTGTGGCACTGCTTTGGCTTTAGATGTAGAACAGCAGCTGAGGAGTAAAAGCTAGGAAGGAGTTTAAGATGCACAGAGCAAACTTGCCCTGGGGATATATGAAAACCTTTTGCAATATTCCCACACAGTGTTTTGTTATTGTATTGTTTTGAAGGTGGGGAAAGGGAAGTGGAGTGAGGCCACAGTGGCTTCCCCGTGGCAAAGACCAGCAGCTCAAATCTCTGTCTCTCAATTTAGTGCTCTCCTCTAGCTCTTCTAAAACCCTGCAGCTCCCATTGCCCTCCCTGTTTCTGAGCTGTACAACCACACTCAACTTCTGCCCACCCCACATCCCTCAGCCCCAGGCTGTCAAATCTGAAGGAGATGTGATGGTACCTTAAGAACCTTCCCATTTGGCTGGACAAACTCCAGCTGGGATGGATGAGTGTGGTCATGAGTGCTGGGACAGCTAAATTTTGGAACAGTCTCATCTACACATGAGTCTTTATTCTCTGGGCTTGGTAGCAAACTGATTTCTGCTTTAGGCTTCTCCTTTACTCCTTAATTCATTTACTGGGAAAAGAAAGAGCACACAGCCCTGGAGCAGAGCTCCCATTAGCCACAGCATTCCTAGAAACAGTAAGGACAACCTTCTTATGGCCACACTAATCCAACTGAAATCACCTCTGGGTTGTTAAGATAGTGGCTTAGAGGCTCTCACCCTCACTTTCTCTGTATGACCTTAGCCAAGTCCTTTAATCTCTCGGAGTGTTTGCAGAGGGAGCCGAGGGGCAGTTGTTACCTTGCCCTGCTCACCAGAGCATTGTCATTCACCTCCCTTTAGTAAATCAGGCAGCATGATCTTTGAGAGCATGGCAAAGTTTCCAAATCACCACCAATGTGGGATCTCCTGCTATGAAACAGGGACAGGAGGGAGGTGGCTGATGGCTTAAACCCCAACCTCTCATCCTCCATATCCCCGCATCAGGGATGCTGCTTTTATTTGAAGCTGGTGCCAGGGTTTGATGAACTGAAGGAGGTCTTTAGCATGCTGCCAGTTTCACAAACACTCCTTCCCTTGGGAGCAGGCTTGGCAGGCAGCCTGGAAAGTGCCAGGCTTCCAAGGGTTAAATGCCTTGCGGAAGAATGTCATTTCCACCAGCTACTTTCCCCCATCCCCTCAAAGATGATAAATTATTACTAGATACTACAGTAAAATGGCTATCACCGAGCAGCTTGGGCTCAGCACAGCAAGGATGGTCCTGTTCAGAAGGTGCTGCCTCTCATTTTCAAAGTCTTCATTCACCTCCTCCAGGTCAGCAATATTTGGAGGTGCTGCCCCATCCTCCTGGCTCCTCGTTTGTCTCCACCAAGGTGGAAATTGTTTGGTTTATCGGGATGGAGAAAAGCTCCCTAGAACCATTCAGGGTGGAACAGACCCTTGAGATCATCAGATCCAACAATTAGCCCTGCTCTATCAATCTGGTGAAGGGCTTAGAGAACAAGCCTTAGGAAGAGTGGCTAAGGGAACTGGGACTGTTTAGTCTAAGGAAGTTAAGAGGTTGAGGGGAGACTTACGACCCTCTACAGCTACCTGAAAGAACAATAGAAAGAGGTTGGTGCTGGTCTCTTCTCACAGGTAGTTAGTGACAGAACCAGGGTAGGTTTAGGCTGGGAAAATATTTTCAGTGCAAGAGTGGTCAAGCATTGCAACAGGCTGCCCAAGGAGGTGGTGCAGTCATTGTCCCTGGAGGTGTTTGAAGGTGGCTTAGATGTGGCACTTAGTGACAGCTGTCCCAGTTGTGCCACCCCTCAGTGACACCTTCACTGGGTTGCCAGTCTGGGGCTGAGAGTTGTAGGGTGGGCAGAAGCTGAGTGTGGTCCTGCAAGTCACAAACTAGGGGGCAGTAGGAGCTGCAGGGTTTTACAAGAGGTGGAGGAGGCACTAAACTGGGAGACAGAGATTTGAGCTGCTGCTCTGCACTCTGCCACAGGGAATCCACTGTGGCCTCACTTCACTTTTGCTTTCCCCATCCTTAAAATCATATCTTATTGAAATATTGTGTAGGAATATTGTAAAGGGCCTTCTCAGAGCCAACAAAGCAAGCTTGCTTTGTGCTAAAACACGTCTCAAACTCCTCCTTGAGGTCTGCATGGGGGGAAATGTGTGTTAATCACCAGGACAAACAGTTTTTTCCCTTCATTAAGCTAAGCTGGGTAATAAGTTTAAACCCCAAAAATCTCTCGTAAAAGACAACAGAGGAGGGATGGCTGTGGAAATGAAATTAACATTTTAATTCCGTTTCAAAATGGCCCAAGAGTCTAATAGCCTTGGCTGCTACTCCATCAAGCCCCCAAAATAAATGCTGCTTCTCCCACACATGTTTTCCCAATAAGAGAGGAATAATAAGAGCAAACAATAAGGCTGAAGTCAAGCTGTTAAGTCATTAAGGATTTCACCAAATGGCTCTGATCCCTCTCTATTTATTAACAGCTTGCAGCATGCTGTGGATCCTGATTATCTCAGGGTAAATCTGCAGTGATTTCCTTACTTCTGGCCAAGATACCTGCCAGGAGGGGCAGGATCATGGAATTCAGCTCGGCTGCAAGCTGCTGGGTGGTCATTAAAGCTCTCTAATGGCATCCAAGGGGAGGAGAGGAACTATTTGGGTTCTTATTAGAGGAAGCCAAAAAGAAGAAAAATATCACTCAAACATCAGGGAAACTTGCTGACAGTGAGAGACATTTTGGGCTGTGAAGTAGTTTCCTATGGGAAGTGGTGGAAGTTCTGTTAAAATTAGCCTGGACAAAGCCCACCAGAGCTGCCTTTCTGCTGTCTTCTCGCCTGCAGTTGCTGGCCTTGCATGCCTGCATCTCCAGAGTGCAGTCATTCTGTGCATGGATCTGCTCACCAGCAGGGTTTGGCTTCCAAGTCCCTTTCACACCCAGAAGCTGCATCTCTCTGGTGTTTAACCACTGTAATGGCCTCAAGTCGCACCAGGGGAGGTTTAGTTTGAACATTAGAAGAAAGCTTCTTGACTCAAAAGGTTCTCAAACACTGAAACAGACTCCTCGGGGAGGTGGTCGTTTCCCCATCCCTGGAGGTGTTTAAAGGAAGCAAAGTTGTGCTGAGGGACATGGTTTAGCACCAGCCTTGGTAGAGTTAAAGAATGGTTGAGCTGGATGATCTCAAAGGCCTTTTCCAGCCTCATAGGTTCTATGAGCCTATGATTCTGTGATTATTACCCAAAAAGTCTGGCCAGGGGCTGATGTAACTTGCTTTGAAGCTGGATTTGCCTTGAACAGACAGGGCTGGGGATGTAAATCCTTGCTGAGGTTTGCACTGTATTTCTGCCCCCAGCTTGTGCTTGCAGCAGGAAAGAAACCAAAAAGCAAACTGTCTCTGCTGCAAATCTGATTTGGAGACACTACCTAGAGAGGCTAACTCCCCTTTCCCAGTCCAGGCTGTGGGTTAGTGGTGCTGCTTTGCTGTTCTGGTAATCTTATTGATATTCCTTATTTCCTGAAGCCTTGTCCTGGGTGTCAGGCTGGGTTTAGTGCTTCTCCTGTGACTGAACACATGCTGCTCCCAGCACCCACGTGTGCTACTTTGCTGGAAGGTTCAGCTGACACTGGCGTCCTGAGAAAGATGCAAAAGACATTCAACGAGGCATGAAAGCAGCTCTTGAGAACTGCTGTTGCTGCAGTGGCTTGATCAAAGGGAAAAAAACCAAAAAAACAACAACAACAAACCAAAACAAACCCAAAAACCAAACCAAAAACCCAAGCCCCAGCTGCCTATTGTACAAGCTGCAAAGCAGGAAAAGGAGCTGCTGGTGGGGGTTTCTCTTTTAACTGCTGTTGTATGGCTGCAAGTCCTTGCTCTTGGACACCTGTGAGTCACTGAATCATGGAGTCCTTTGGCTTGGAAGAGACTCTTCAGATTGCTAAGTCAAACCATTCACAGCATTGGTCAGGTGAGCACTAAACATGCCCACCAGCACCACACCTACACAGCTTTGAAACCCCTCAAGGGATGGGGACTCCATCACTGCCCTGGGTGGATTTCTCCAGGGCTTGACAACCCTTTGGGGAAAGCAATTCTTGCTAAGGTGCAGCCTAAGCCTCTCCTGAGACCATTTCCTCTTGTGCTATGACTTGTTCCAGCTCCCACTTGGCTTCAGCCTCCTTTCAGGGAGCTGTGGAGGTCTGTCCTCAGCCTTCTTCACTTCAGGGGAAAAAAAACCAACCCACAATTTCTTTATCTGCTCCTTATAAGCTCTGTTCTCCAGACCCAGCTTCATTGCCCTCCTCTGGACCTTCTCCATCCCTCAATGTGCCCCAAAACTGAACCTGGTACTTTAGGTACAGCCTCATTAGTGTTGAGTCCAGGGGGACAATCCCTGCCCTGGTGCTGCTGGTCACACTATTATTGATACCAGTCAGGATGCCTGAAGAGATGAGCTAAACCTGGAGATTTGTCTTCATTTTGCAGCATCTGCCTCCCTTTGGTACAGTTTGGCAGCATTAATCTCTACCTCAGAGCAAGCAGGAGCTCAACCCACGTTTTGGGTGGAGATGTTTTACCCAAGTTTAAGTTTAGAATGAGGGGATGGGGGTGTGATGGGCCTTGCCCTTCGCTAGCTGAGCTGCAGAAGTGAGCTCCACACACCTTGTTGGTTTGACCCAGCTGCAGGCTGACCCAGCTGCGGGGAGGTTTAAGCACGAGGTGTTCTAACGCCTGGTTAGAGCAGGCTTGGCAGGGCGTGCACAGATGCTGAGAGCAGTTAAGGGCTCCTCACCCACACTCACTTGCAATCTGCTGTGTTTCAGGGGTTGCAAAGCTTCGTTGTTCTCTCACCATCTAGGTCATTTCCAGTTTTGAGAATTAGAAAGAGAGGTTTGGGGAAAAAAAAAATAAAAAGAAGAACTATAATAATGAGGGTGTCAGAGCAAAAGTTAGTAACAACAAGCAGGAAATGGTGATAATAATCTAATACAGATGCAGGTGTTTCACACTTGACCAGTAGTCACAGAGCAGGGTGGGAGATGCTCTGCTGAGCCTGTTTGCTGAAGTGGTGAGTGAGGCCCAGCTGAAGCTCTGCCCTTGGCCTGGATGTTTGCTGTTGGCCCCCAGCAGCAGTGACACACACCCCCCCACACACCCCCACCACTTCTCCAGCACTGTTAGGAGGGAAGGTGTGGAGGGTTCCAGTGTCTCCTGGAGCTATTCATGGGTGCAGTGGGAGGTTGAAGGTAACATGGTTGAGCTGTCTCTGTCCAGAAGATGGCTTGGACAAGTGTTTGCATCTGCAGGGGTTACAGTTGGTAGCAGAGGTCTGCAGAAATCCAAAGGGAGGTGCTTCAGAGTTGCTGTGTCCTCAGAGATGCTAAAGCAGCAGCAGCTCTTCTGTCTCGCAGGCTATGCCATGTATCAGCACGATGAACACAGCCATTCCCCTTGCATCCAAATCATATCCTGCCTTTCTGAGCCCAACCTACTCCCCATTTACTCTTTCTTTCCAGCACCTTTAAGTCAAACACTGGGAGAGGGAAGGAAAAACATTTACATGCTTGAAACCAGGGGCAGGTTGCAGCTCCCTCACCTCGGCTACCCAGCTGGGCTAAGGGGTGGTTAAAAACCCTGCTTAATGGTAGAAGGACCTGCTCAGAGGAGTAAACCCCATGCTAGCCATGACACATGAAACCCTGACGTGTTCTCGTGGGCCAGAGGCGCTTTAGTGCAGTGCAGATTACTCAGGAATAGAAGTCTCAGCGTTGCAAGAGAGAGCCTTAGCAAGAGGAAAGTAACTAATGTGGGAAANGGGGGGGAAAGAAAAAAAAAAAAATGTTGGCAGCAATTTCCCACCAGTCCTCCAGCAAAGGAAACATGATCTCATCTTCCCTCAGAGTAGCTCCATCAGCTTCCAGGTGATAATTCATTCACCATTGTCAGGCTCTGGTCGGTTTACACTTAGCGGATCTCTGTGCTTGTATTGTTGATGCAACACATCTAACACATCTAATCACCATCTCTGCTATGAATGCAGGGTTGTGGGTTTTTTTTTCCCCCTCTTCACTTTTCCAGCTCAAGCTCATTCAGAGGATAGCCTGGTCCTTGGCTGCGAGAAAGGACAGGTTTAGCCGATGCTTGCAGCTCCTCCAGCAGGGCACCTAACGTCCTGCTCTCTTTCTGCAGGCACCTCAAGAGATGATGAGTTACTACATGGACACAACCACCGGCAGCACAGCCTCTTATCCACTGCCTCTCCCCGGACTGATGGTAAGGAAGGATTCGGGGTTGTTTCCCTGCCCCTAGCAGCGGGCTTTTTCTCTTTGCTTGCCGTGATTTTGCCAGCCTCTGATGTCAACCCCCTAAAAACCCCTTCCAAGGTTTCACGTAGCTCAGGGCAGTGTCGGAGTGCGGAGTGTTTACCCAGCGCTTGTCTGAGCCCCTTGAGCCTGCAAACCCTCCACTGGAAACAGGATCGCTGCCTCGGATTTCCTGCCCTTGTGTTGGGAGGAGGATTGTTAGGGAAACCATTGTCCTGCTGCCTCTGCTCCTCCTGCTGACCTTCACCTGCCGGGGATGGCTGCAGCTGGATCAGCACTCCGCAAGCCATTTGTTGGTGCTTTGCTTGGATTTGCCTCCTGGAATTTTATTTTTTTTTTGGGTGGGGGGGACAGCTTTGGTGCTCTTGCTCCTGGATCAGCTCCTTTTTTGTCGATGCGCACTCATGTGCGATGTTATGTGACAGTGGCATCCTGGCTGTGCTCAGGACCACCGCCAGCAGCTACCGGGCAGGTTTGCACAGTGCTTTGACCCTTATTTAGAGCAATCAGACCCTAATTTAGAGCAATCAGACCCTAATGTAGAGCAATCAGACCTCTAATTTGGAGAATTCAGACCCTCATTTAGAGAATTCAGACACTTCTTCAGAGAATTCAGACCTTAATTTAGATAAATCAGACCTTTATTTAAAGCAATCTGACCCTTATGTAGAGCAATCAGACCTCTATTTAGAGAATTCAGACCCTTATTTAGCGAATTCAGACCCTTATTTAGAGGAATCAGATCCTTATTTAGAGCAATCAGACCCTTATTTAGAGAATTCAGACCCTTATTTAGAGCAATCAGATCCTTATTTGGAGCAATCAGACCCTCATTTAGAAAAATCAGACCCTATTTTAGAGGAATGTGACCCTTATTTAAAGAAATCAGGCCCTAATTTAAAGAAAGCAGACCTCGATTTAGAGAAATCAGAGCCTTACTTAAAGAATCCAGAGCTTAGTTTAGAGAAATCAGACCCTAATTTAGAGAAATCTGAGCCTTATTTAGAGAAACCAGACCCTAATTTAGAGGAATTCAGACCCTTTTTATTTAGAGGAATCAGACCCAAATTTAGAGGAATCAGACCCAAATTTAGAGGAATCAGATGCAAATTTAGAGGAATCTGACCCCAATTTAGAGAAATCTGTCCCCAATTTAAAGAAATCAGACCCTAGTTTAGAGGAACCAGACCCTAATTTAGAAAAATCTGACCTTAATTTAGAAAAATCAGAACCTAAGAGGAATCAGATCCAAATTTAGAGGAATCAGACCTGAATTTAGAGACATCTGAGCTTAATTTAAGAGAAATTGGATGCTAATTTAAAGGAATGAAGCCCTAATTTAGAGAATTCAGAGCCTGATTTGGAGAAACCAGGCCCTTATTGAGAGAAATCACCCAGGAAGTGCTGGCCAGTGTGAAGTGGCCAAGCCAAAGGCTGTAAGTCCAAGCTGAGGCTGGGGAGAAGATTTGCTGCAGAGCTGAAAGTGCCAACAGCAGTACCCAGCCTGTGCTCACTGTGTCACCCAGGGCAGGGCCATGAGCCTCACTATCCCCTCACAGCCTCCCTCCCCCCTCAATTTTTGGGGAGATACAGGATGTCTTGCCTCATTCTGCCCCAAAAAAGGGCAGTTGTGGATTGAGAGGCTGCAAGGACTCCCCTCTGCTGGGGCATGTCCCCCCTGCAGCTGGCCCTGAGGCTACCCTCTGGGGTTTTGTTTTGTGCCTCGTGTATGATCCTATAAAGAGGTTTTTCAGCCTCACCACAGCACCCTTCAGCCAGGTGGGTCCATCTGACACTGCTTTGTCTGATCAAGCCCTGCCAGCCCTGAGCTTTCTGCCTGTTTTTCTGCGGGTGCTCTGCCTCCTCATGCCATGGAGCAGCCAATTTGTGGCCCCACTCCCCTGACGCTTCTCCCCCCCATCTCCTGCTCCCAGAAGCAAGGTGCTGCTGGTCCCTGCGAGGATCTCTGGGTGACCTGTGGCTTTCAGTCGACCTGCTGCCAGCTGAGGACCTGCTGCCCAGTCTGGGATGAGCCAGCCACACAAGAAGTGCCCACGGGCCTGGAGCACTACAGCACAGGTAGGGCACCATTTTGGGGTGGGTTTGTGAGCCAGGATGCAGCGTGTTTGGATGCAAAGAAGAGCCTTGAAGGACCACCACCCTCTTCTTTGCTGTCCAGAGTGTCCCCAGCCCTGTTTTCTTCCTCTCACATTCACTTTCTGACCCAGTCTTGACCTAATTTCTTGGGGTGCCAGTGTCTCACCACCCTCACTGCAAACGACTTCCTCCTAACATCCAGTTTCAATCTCCCCTCTGCCAGTTTAAACCCATTCCTCTTCCTCCTGTCGTTACCAGACCTTGTCAATAGTCCCTCCCCAGCCTTTCTACAGGCTCCTCTCAGATCCTGCAAGGCCACTCCAAGGTCTCCTGGAAGCCTTCTGCAGGCTGCAGAGCCCCAACTCTCTCAGCCTGTCCTTATAGCAGAGCTGCTGCAGCCCTCTGAGCATCTTGGTGGCCTTTCTCTGGACTGGCTCCACCAGTTCCATGTCCTTCTTGTGTTGGGAGCTCCAGAACTGCACATAGTATTCCAGGTGGGAACACTGAGTTTCCTTCTTCCCTGCCATGCCATGAGTGCCTGGCTAGGAGAACCTCTCTTGTGATTTTGATGAGCCTCCCTTGCACTTAGACACTGCCTCCCTGGTTACCATCTTGACAGGTATGGGCAAGGTGGACCTGTCAACCTTCTGGTTCCATCTTCAGAATTTGCAGCTTTCCTCATAGCATTTACAGAGCTGTTGTCCTCACTAGTGGCTTTGAAAAGGTGGCATGGCTTCCATGGAGGGCTGCAAGAAGCCACAGACTCCCCACTTTTAATTCCACTGGGATCTTGAGTCTCTTGCTCCCGTAGCTCATCGCTCTGTTTCTCGGGAGCCTGGTGGCACGGCGCTCAGTTAACCACAGCTGGAGATGTGTCATGCTGAGCTGTCAGAGCTGCATGTTTGCAACGTGCTGCACAGCTAAAGCAGTCCCCCCAGCGTGGACTAGATGCTCACCTCCTCCAACACAGGCAGGATCTCAAAGCCGTTGCAAAATTGCCGGTGACTAATTCTTGCCCCGCACGTTGTTCCACCCGTGAACCTTCAAGCTGAGCTTGCACTTCGAGCTCCTTCTTGTATAACCAACTGGCAGCACAGATGTTGGACGGGCAGTTGGTCCTCCTGCCTGTGGGATGGGTGATGAGGCATCAGCAAAATCAGCCTGGCGGTGCCGTGGCAGGGGAGAGGGCTCAGGTACGCTGCGGTGGAAGCCAACCACAGGAACCGGAGCGAAAGAGCTCGAGTTGCACGAATGTGACCTTTGCAAAGGGCCAATATGAAGTTTATGTTTCGCTTAAGTCCCACATAAGCCTATGGTGAAGCACTTAAATCCCAAGTAAGCTTTTGCATGGCATGTGCTGGTCTCCTGTGCCTTGTTCCGGGCTGGTTAGCTGTGCACACTGGCCCCTTGGGAGGGCAGAAGCCCTGATGTTTAGAGCAGCAGAACCAGCAGGACTGTTGTGGTCAGATGTGCAGTTCGAAATCTCTCCTTGGCAAACATTCAGGCATTTGGAATTTTTTTTTCTATTTTTTTTCTTTTTTTTTTTTTTTGTTTGCTCCCTTTGGTGAGCATTTTTGNTGCTTTATTTTGTTTTGTTTTGTTTTGTTTTTCTTTTGGTTGGTTTCTTATTTTTCTCCTACCCTCTCCCCTTTTCTGTGAAAGTGCTCTCTCCGGGGACTGACATATCTGCAACCCAGATCTTCATTACCCCTTGCTGGGTGTGTGAAATTTCTTGTTGCAGAGGCTGGAGCCTGCTTCAAACCTCGGTGCAAATAAATTAAAAGGGAACAAAAAATATGTAAGCAAAGAGTTGTCATTGCCTGTAACAGGTTTTGGTCAAATTTAGGTACATTGGGAAGGGCAGGACAGGCCTCTTGATTCTCTTGCAATACCCAAGAATCACTTTTGAGCTCTTCCCGTGGCAAGGCCAGGTACTCTTTCTCTGATTTCTTTCTTTCTTTTTTTTTTCTCAGGCTGCTGTTTGCTCAGTCTAGAACCGTTTCTAATTTTAAAAGGGAGGAAACTCTCATTTGTATAGACTGCTAGGAACGGCCTTTCATTTCTCCTTTGTGTTTCGGGTGCCTATTAAAAACCATTTGTCATCTGTTCTTCTGGTGTGCTGGAGGCTGGTTTGGTTTTCATGGTCTGGGTGTTGGCGAGAGAGACAAGTCAACAAGGAAAATGCAAGTGTGAATATATCCCCTCGCAATAGAAAGCCACAACTTTTCTACCAGTGTTGGAGCTGCCTGCCTTTAAAGAAGCTATCTTGGACTTTGAAGCTTGGCTGAGTTTATTTACCTTGTGCCTGGAGTCTGATAAGGGCCAAAAAAAAAAAAAAAAGCTTGATGTGGATTTAGCTTCTTGATAAAGATGAGAAGGAGTGGTTGGTGTTCTTGGACCCTTGGTAATGACACACAGCCACTTTGATTTGCTAGTTTGCTGCCACAGTCTGTGCTGCAGATGTGCTGGGATTATTATTCCCCAGAGAGCAAATTTAAGCTGGGTCCACAAGAAGCAAAGGTGGACCCAGTTTCCACCCCAGAGAGGTAGGAATGAAAAAAGGACCATCTAGAGAGGTAGGTGCTGGTCTCTTCTCACAGACAATCAGAATAAGAGGAAAATGTCTCAAGCTGCAGCAGGGTAAGTTTAGGTTGGGCATTAGGAAACAGTTTTTCACTGTAAGAGTGGTCAGGCATTGGAACAGGCTGCCCAGTGAGGTGGTTGGGTCACCATCCCTGGAGGTGTTTGAAGGTCTTTTAAATGTGGTGGCTTAGTGGTGCACTTGGTAGAGTAGAATTGATGCTTGGACCTAATGATCCCAAGGGTCTTTCCCAACCTGAACCATTCTGTGAGTCTAAAAAGGAGCTGCTGCCTCTTTATGAAGTGCTTTTCTCTGCTCCTTGGACAGGTGGGAACAGGAATGTAAAGGCACCTTAGCTGAACCATCTGGCAGCCCAAAATTAAGGGTGCCATGTGTCTGCCCAAAGCAGCAGAGCTGCTGAAAGGATGCTGAAAGCCACACTTAGCGCCGTATGTTTAATTCATAAGGTAAAAGCATCCTGACATTACCCCTCCAGTAAGAGTTTTTCAGTTGAGAAGATTAAAACTGGGGTGGAGGAGAAGATGTGATGGTGGTGATACAATTCCAGCACAGGCACAGCACAGCTTTTTTTGAGCCAAGGCCACTCTGACATCTTCCACTCAGAATGAGTTTGTTTTCCTTAGTGATAGGGGAGATAAAACTGTTGTCAATGGCAAGTGAGGGACAAAATGAAGGAGGTTCTACAACTGCTGGGCTGAATTAGCACACTTGGACTGAAGGTGCTCCCTTCCAGATATAACAGGAGTGTTTGAAGGAGGAATCCTGCCCTCACTGAGGCAAATGGGATTTGCTTTGGGATTTTGCAAGGCTGAAAATGAAATGAAAGTCTTCTCTAGTGGAGAAACCAGAGCTGTGGGTCTGACTGTGCTTCCCAGGCAGTCCTGCTGAGTTTGGTCAGGCTTCTTGTGCTGATTGACTCTTGCCAATTAAAGGCATCACTGTAGGTTCATCCCTGTGAAGAAAGACTGAGAGACCTGAGACTGTTTAGTCTTGAAAAGAGAAGGTTGTGAGAGGCTCTTTTAAATAAGTAGCTGAGGGGTGGGTGTCAAGATGAAGGTGCCAGGCTCTTTTTGGTGGTGCCCAGTGATAGGACAAGGAACAGTGGGTAGAAGCTGGAGCACAGGAAGTTCCACCTCAACATGAGGAGAAACTTCTTTGCTGGAAGGATGCTGGAGCCCTGGACCAGGCTGCCCAGAGAGGGTGTGGAGTCTCTTTCTCTGGAGACTTTCAAAACACACCTGGAGGAGTTCCTGTGTGACCTGCCTGCTTTGGCAGGGGGGTTGGACTTGATGATCTCCAGGGATCCCTTCCAAGTCCTACCATTTTGTGACCCTAAGATGTTATGATCCCTAATACCCAGAGTGTGATTCAGGCTGGTGGCAGGGGAGAGCATGGTGCAGAGAGCATCCTTACCCACTCTGTGCTTGCTGCTGTCTGGCCACATGATCTCGGTGCCACCTCTCACCACACAGTACTCGAAGTTCATTAGCTTTGGGGCTGGCATGTCCCTAATGCAGCAGCTCTGCATCCAAGCCCTTGGTGCTTCGTGGACATCCCTGCAGGAATGCAAAGCACTTGCAGCTGGAACAACACATTGCAGTGTGCAGGCAGGCACGGGAGGCTGTTCCTTTGCCCCAACCCTGCCAAGTCTGGCTGTGATTTGCCTTCAAGCCCAGCTCTCAGCTCAGCCTGGACTGCAGGCAGGAGTCCCCCAGGGACCCCATGCATCCATGGAGAACTCTCCCTGCTTTTCCCCACGTTGCTCCCTCCTTCTCCACGAGACCTGCTCTTTCCCTGGTGGAGATCTCCAGAGGAAAGCTTTCTGTGAGAGGTTTCTGGGCTGCCTTCCAGGCCCACGCTCAGAGGAAGGGGGCTTGGGGAGGAGGAGAGAGTGAGGAGTGGGGGGAAGGTGAAAGCTGACCAGGCTCAGCCTGATGTCTTCTCCAGCTGCAGCACATTTTCCGAGCGAATCTTGTTGGGTTTTTTTTTTCTTAACAACAACAACAAAAAAATCTGCCTTTTTTCTTTTTTCACGTCCTTTTATCCTATTTTTAACTGTGGCCTCCTTCCTTTTCTCAGCCTCCTCCAACACTTCCCCCCTCCCCTGCGCTGCTGCTGCCTCCCCCGCATGCTCTCCACAGAGATGAATGAGCGTCTTCACAGAGCATGCACATCTGCTTGTGGCTCCAGACCTAGCAGGACTTCTCAGGCAGTTCTGGACAGGCCAGTTTGTCCTCTCCCTCCTTAAAATGAGGAGCAGGCAAGGAAGGTAGAGGGGAAAAGAATGGGGAGAGAAATAAAGGAGTGAGACAGCGCGGGGAAGGATGAGGGAGAGCTGAGGTGATGGATGCTGGCTCAAGCACAACAAATCTCTGCACAGAATCCTGCCTCTTCCCAACCTGCTGCTGGTTCTTCCTGCAGATCTGCAGATCCTCTTGGTTCTTCTTTCTGCTGGGCTTTAGCATCCCAGGTAGCACAGCTTCTCTCAAGTTGTGAGGTCTGGCATCATTTCTAGGTTGGAATGGGATTTTCTTTGCCCTTTTCCCTTTGTGGCAGCCTTTGGGTGTTTCCTTGGCTCCAGTCAAATGTGTGTTGTACCTGCTGGATTTGGGTCTGTGGAAGAACACACTTCATCTTCTCCATTAAGAGCACTTTGTCCAGACTGTTGATGGAAAGAAAAGATCCCTCTGGGCCTTGTCCATGAGTTGCCTGTGGTGTCTTGGCAAGGGCCTTATGAAGGATGCAGAAGAGTTACTGCTTTGCTCTTCAGGCCCAAGAGCTGGACTCAGTGGCTTGTGTGGATCAAACACAGGTGACTCTGATACCCAGCAGTGCTCCCTTTCCTACTCCTCTCCCACTGCAACCTGTTACAAATCAGCACTTGGAGAGATTTTCCTTGCACTGGAGCAACAGAATGACAAAAATCCAAGCTGTCACTTTTCCATTTGCTTCCTTCCCACTCTGCAAAAATCCCTGTCTTGCCTCAAGGACAAAACTCAGCAGAGCTCTCTGTGTGCTGGGTCATCACCAGAGAAAGATCACCAAGTTCTTCTACCACTTGAGCTCTAGACTGCTGTCAGCTGGGGATCAGCTGCCATGGAGGGAGGAATTGTGCTCTGAGGATGTTGGTGCCCTGCATGAAAGCTGGAAGGTATTTGCTTAGGTTTTGGGGAGATGCTTATAGAGTTGTTGAGGTCCTCGAGTGTGACAGGGGTGGTAGAACTCAGCAAGAGGGAAAAGGCTGGACCAGGCAACTCTGATATGCCATGGGGAAGAAATAGCTCCATGTAGAGTCAAGGAGGAAAGGGACTAAGCAGCAGAGCTTCTGTGGTGCCTTGAGGATGACTGCAGAAAGTAGTTTGGGTTGATGTTGGAGTAGGGATGGATGTACCTGTTTCTTTCTCCAGAGAAAGAGTCTGCCTTGGGACCTCAAACACTTGCTTCAGATAGGCCACACAAAGCACAGCTGCTTTTGTTTTGGCCTTTCCCAACCTCCTTTGCCTGCACAAGCACTTGCCACAGAGGCTAGTGGGCAGCAGTGGGATGCACACGGGCAGCCCTTCTTGCAGCAGCACCTTGGTGGGCTTTGCTGTGCTGCTGTTCTCTCCTTGGATGGCTGAGTGATGCCAGGGCAGGCAGAGGGGGATGTGGGGAGCACAGGGGGCTGGGACCCTGCAAACAGCCTGTTTCTTTCAGCTGCTGGCAGCGTGGAGCACCTCTCTCTCCCTCCAGATGTTCAGTGTGTTTATAGCTGCTGAAGCAAGAGGCTGAACTCTCTCATTAATACGTTTTTCTCTCTCTCTCTCTCTCTCTCACATTGAAGCCAGAAGTCTCAGCTCAGAGGTTGCAGCTGGAAAGGAGCTGGGGAGGGGGGTGAGGGGTGGGAGAAAGAGAAGGGAGGTGTATGCAAGCTTCCCATCCCATTCAACTCCCCCCTCTCCACTTTCCTCCCCCGCTCCCCCTCCCGAATCCTCCCAAAATACACATGCCCTGAAAAAGAAAAAAAAAAAGAAAAAAGAAAAACACTAGCAGATTTTTTATTTCAGAAAGTAAACACTTAGGCCGCGGGGGTCTGGAGGTTATGGGAAAAGAGGAAACCATTGGGCTAATCAGGCCGGGACACACTTCCCCCGCTGAAATAAACCAGAAATCATTGCAGTGCAGGGCGCTCGGCGCTGTTAACCCTGCTGCTGCCAGCACAGCTCAGCCAANCCTGTTCCAGTTCTGTGCTCCACAACCTCCCTGGGCAACCTGTTCCAGTTCTGTGCTCCACAACCTCCCTGGGCAACCTGTTCCAGTTCTGTGCTCCACAACCTCCCTGGGCAACCTGTTCCAGTTCTGTGCTCCACAACCTCCCTGGGCAACCTGTTCCAGTTCTGTGCTCCACAACCTCCCTGGGCAACCTGTTCCAGTTCTGTGCTCCACAACCTCCCTGGGCAACCTGTTCCAGTTCTGTGCTCCACAACCTCCCTGGGCAACCTGTTCCAGTTCTGTGCTCCACAACCTCCCTGGGCAACCTGTTCCAGTTCTGTGCTCCACAACCTCCCTGGGCAACCTGTTCCAGTTCTGTGCTCCACAACCTCCCTGGGCAACCTGTTCCAGTTCTGTGCTCCACAACCTCCCTGAGCAACCTGTTCCAGTTCTGTGCTCCACAACCTCCCTGGGCAACCTGTTCCAGTTCTGTGCTCCACAACCTCCCTGGGCAACCTGTTCCAGTTCTGTGCTCCACAACCTCCCTGGGCAACCTGTTCCAGTTCTGTGCTCCACAACCTCCCTGGGCAACCTGTTCCAATGTCTTGCCACCCTCACTGTGAAGAATTTCTTCCTAACATCCCATTCAAATCTCCCCTCTGCCAATTTGAACCCATTCCTCCTCGTCCTGTCATCACAAGACCTTGTGAACAGTCCCTCCCCAGCCCTCCTGTAGGCCCCCTTCAGATACTGGAAGGTTGCTATATGGTCTTCTTGAAGCCTTTTCTTCTCCAGGCTGAAAAGCCCCAACTCTTTCAGCCTGTCCTCATAGCAGAATGAGCCCTTGGGAATTTGTTAGGAGGAAATGAAGCCTCTTTTTTTCTTTTTTTTTTTTTTTCCCCCTTCTAGTTTATGAGCCATCCTATAGAATTTCTCCTTGCTTGAGAACTCTGCCTCTACAGAGAGGAAATCTTTCTCTGCTTGAATCAGCAAGATTTGGGCTGTTTTCAGCATGCTGGTTTTGTTTTTTTGTTTTTTTTTCCCTCTTTTTTTTTTTTTTTAATCCTTGCAAGATTTGCATTAGGTGTATCAAAAAATGCAGAGATGTGGTGCTGAGGGACATGCTTTAGCACCAGGCTCAGCAGAGTTAGAGAATGGTTGGACTCGATGATCTGAAAGGTTTTTCCCTATCAAAATGATTCTATGAATGGATCATTGGTTGGTTGGTTGGAAGCTTTCAGGGTGAGGAATCTTCCCTGCTGTCTTTTACTCCTCTGTTCACAGGGTATCCAGCACATGGAATCTGGCTGTAAGAGTTGGGGGGGGACTCTTAATTAGAAGGGTTAGGTGCTAGGTTGGACTTTATGATCCTAGAGGTCTTTTCCAACCTGGTTAAAGCTGTGATCCTGTGACTGATGCTCCTCCAGAGTAACTCCAAGTGTAAGTGAGGTCGTGGAGCTGTCATTCTGGAAAGCAGCTCTGCAGAGAAGGGCCTGGCAGTGATGGTGAGCAGCAAGTTGCCCATGAGCTGAGCCAGCAACATCCTCAGGACCTCTTGGTTCTCAGGGCCAAGAATGCCAATGGTCTCCTGGGATGCATGAAGAAAAGTGTAGGATTAGCAGGCTGAGGGTAGTTCTTCTCCCACCTCTGCTCTGCCATAGTCAGGTCACAGCTGGAGTCCTGGGTCCAGTCCTGGGTTCACCCGTTAAAGAGAGACAAGGAACTACTGGAGAGAGTCCAGTGCAGGCTATGAGGATGTTGATGGGCCTGGAGCATCTCTGTGAGGAGGAAAAGCTGAGAACACTGAGGCTGTTTGGCTTGGAGAAGCCTGAGAGGGGATCTCCTCAGTGCAAAGCCAGAGGGAAAAGGCCCTCAGGGGGCAAGAGGATGGGGTCAGGCTCTTCTCAGTGGTGCCCAGCAACAGAACAAGGGGCAACTTTACCAAAGACATCTCAATTTACCCTCTCTGAGCTTGGCCTTGGACTTCCCCTGGCTCCTTTCACAGTCTGAGTTGCCTGCTATAAATGGATGCTCACCACCAGGTCTCACACGTTTTGAGACCGCAGCAGCCCTCTGTGTTTCACAGCACCTCTCAGCACAAAATGTTTACCACTGTAAATGGATATCAGAGGTTGTCCTCTGCTGTAACCCCCTGTCTGTTTGATCAGAGCTCCTCACCATGGTTGCTGACTCCCCTTACGCCCTGCCAGGCTGAGATTTTTGGGGAAACCTGGATGAGTTCTTGACTCAGCTCCAAAGGCTGCTTTGGAAGCCTCAAATCTTCACACGGTGTCCATGCCGAGGCTGTCTGCGATGGATGTCTTTGCTCAGCATCCTGAAGCAGTTCTCTCCCACAAGCCTTCTGCTAGCAGCTGCTGAGAGGGAACAGGGCTGAAAGGAAAAGCTAACACAGAGCACTTTCTAGCCAAGGGAAAGTGATTCCTTCGACACTGAGTGTGCTGCAGAAGGTTTTCTCTCATCTGTTACAGTCTAAGGGCGGGCAGTGAAAGCTGCTGTCACCGGTTCCTTGAGCCATCAGCCCAGCCCTTGTGACATTCCCACCAGAAGGCAAATCCCCAGATAGCTCATGAGAGGGGAGCTGCAGACCTGCCACCTCCCAGCCCTCTATCTCAAGAATGCATTTGAACAGTAGCTGCCTCTGCAGCCTCTGGAGGTGGAGGCTTCAGATGGAAATCAGGCTCTGTGGAGATAGTCCCACAGGGCAAATTTCAGAGTTTCTGGAGCTGGTGTTCAGCTCAGATAAGCCCTTGAGAGCTCAGATACTTTATCTGAACCTTATCTGAGCTATTTGCATCACTTCAGTCAGAGAAACCAGGCTGTCAGACAGCTGGGGAGGGGGCAGCCTGTCTAGGGTGGTCTTTTTGTTGAGTTGTGATTTCTGACACAGGCATCTCCAGCAGGGTTGGACTGTCCTGTGCCCCACACAGCTCAAGGAGCTTTCTGCAGGCTGGACAGGTGAAGAGCAGGAAGGAGAAATATCATGCTTAGAGCCATGCAAGTGCAAGGGCAGGATTAAGATGAATATTCCTTGAAAGGCCCCTGAGGGAGTGCAACTCTCAGCTCTCTTTCTAGACTAGAACTAAACTCAAGCTGCCCTTGCTGCTAATCGTGGATTGAAGCAATTCCTTCTTTTGGAAGCAAACCCAGGCCTGAGCTTTCTCAAACGAGCTGTGTTTTCTGCATGTGAAGTTTCTCACCTTGTCTGGAGCTCTTGGGGGGAGATACAGGGTCCATGCTCTCTCAGCATCCCACTTCTCACCCCTGCTTTGAAGCAATCAACTGCCTGAAAGGACCCTGTGAAGCCTCTGCTCTGTATAACACAACATCTCCAGAGCATGGAGTGGTTTCATTCACCAGAGCTCTAGATCCTGGTGGCTCTTCCTCAGCTTGCTTGGTCTTTTTACAGAGGAAATGTTCTGAGGACTGGGAAGGGCAGGTATAGGAGATCAGTGCTAGGTCAAGGGGCAACGGGCACAAATTAGAACCCAGGAGGTTTTGCTTAAACATAAGCTGCCCAGAGAGGTGGGGGAGTCTCATTTTCTGGAGATATTCCAATCCCACCTGGACATTGCAACCCACTCTAGGTGCCCCTGTTTTAGCAGGAGGTTTGGACTAGATGATCCTTAGCATGGTGAGGGTTTGAAGTGACCTCTGGGACTCTGGGATTCTGTGATCTGGGCGAGACCTAACAGCTGAGATTTGGAAAACTTTGGCTGTATCCCTCCACAGAAAGCCTTTAGGCATCTAAACTCCACTGCCTTCCAGTAGAGTGAGGTGTCCTCATCATTCCAAAAGCTGCCTACGAGCCACTGTGCAGCAGCTTCTCGCGTAGGAGTTGCAGGTGATTAATTCATTGCACATTTGATGGTGATGCTTTAATTCACCGAGGTCGGGCGAGTGGCTGTGGAAGTCCCTGGAGAGCATTGGTTGATATCATCACACACACACACACAATAGAGATGTCTGAAATGACACAGAGCTGCTGGCATGGCTGAGCCCTTGACGCTGCCCAACACGTGCTGAGGTTCACACATCCCAGCGGATGGAGCTTCCCCTCTGGGCTTTTGTATCAATAGGCTTTGAATGAGTTGCAGAGGGTCAGTTGTTGGCTGCTTCACAATAGGCGAAATTGGAGTTTTCTCTCTCTCTCTCTCTCTCTGCAGCTGGATTCTGGGAAGGGAGGCTGCCTCTCTGGCAGCAGGCAGGGCTCATAGAGTTGTGTGTGTGTGTGTTGAGATGAGGAATTCTCTGCGGAAGAGCCATGGGAGACTTGAAGCAGCCTCCAAATGACTCGAGTGAGGTATGGGAAAAGATGGGGATAGAGGGGACAATTTGCATGTAGGCTTATTTCCCTTCACTCCAAGAAGGAGATGGAGATGCTGGATGAGGTCCAGAGAAGGGCAACAAAGCTGCTGAAGCGTTTGGAACACAGGTCTGGTGAGGAGCAGCTGAGGGAATTGGGGGTGCTCAGCCTAGAGGAAAGGAGGCTGAAGCTTTCAGTAGTTTTTTTTTTCCTTCACAACCCTGCCAGGGCAGTTTAGGGTTTGAGACCAAGATTTAGCCTTCAAACCCCTGGATGTTGTTTGGTGTGAGGGTGCTGGGGCCCTGGAGCAGGCTGCCCAGAGAGCTTGTGGAGTCTCCTTCTCTGGAGAGATTCCAAACCCACCTGGATATTGTGATCTTGGGCAAGCTGCTGTAAGTGCCCCTGTTTTAGCAAGGGGGCTGGACCAAATGACCCTCAGAGGTCCCATCCCACCCCTACCATTCTGGAGTTCTGGGATTCTGTCTGATGGAGGAGAAGAAACTGCTCAGGCAACGTGGAGGTTTGATTTCTGAGAAGAGCTGGCCCAAACTCCTTGTCCCTAACTCATCAGCAACTATTTTCCAGGAGTCAGAAATGCCTTTCTCCCCTGGTTTGCATGATTCACTCTCCACATCCTAAGTTCAAGTGGGGCCAGAGGGCATTTGTCTTGGCCAGGCTGATGTCAGCATTGAGGTAGAGTAGGGAAAAAAAAAAATAAGAGAGAGAGAGAGAGAGAAGATGCCCCAAGGGAGCCTGTTCATGGAAAAATTCTAATTTGGTCAGTTCCAGGCATCTTAGAGAAGAGCCACACTGGGGAGATTTCAACCCAGTTTTGCAGGCTCAAAAGGCAGGAATAATTATGGAAGGTAGTGATGGAAATGAGACTGACATCTTCACCAGGCTGCAGCCATGGGCTATCTGCATCTCCTGTGAAACCCCTCCAGAGATGAACAGATCTTCTCCTCCTCCTCTTTGCATCTGCTTACTGCCTAACCCCTATGATCATAGAATCATAGAATAGGTTAGGTTGGAAGGGACCTCAAAGCTCAGCCAGTTCCAACCCCCCTGTGCCATAGGCAGGGACACCTCCCACTAGAACAGGTCATTCAAGGCCTCATCCAACCTGGCCTTGAACACCTCCAGGGAGGGAGCAGCCACAACCTCCCTGGGCAACCTGTGCCAGTGTCTCACCACCCTCACTGCAAAGAACTTCCTCCTAACATCCAGTTTCAATCTTCCCTC
The DNA here is from genome assembly GCA_013396835.1 of Psilopogon haemacephalus. Taxonomy (NCBI): domain Eukaryota; kingdom Metazoa; phylum Chordata; class Aves; order Piciformes; family Megalaimidae; genus Psilopogon; species Psilopogon haemacephalus. The sequence continues at coordinate 1,606 of VWZI01012854.1, read as the reverse complement.
TGCCAGTCTAAATCCATTCATTACATGACCTTGTCCCTCCCCAGCCTTCCTGTAGCCCCCTTCAGATACTGGAATGCTACTCCAACATCTCCTGGCAGCCTTCTCTTCTCCAGGCTGCAGAGCCCCAACTCTCGTAGCCTATCCTCATAGCAGAGCTGCTGCAGACCTCTCAGCATCTTTGTGGCCCTCCCTCTGGACTCTCTTCTTTCCTCTGGCAGCTTTGGTCGTGTTTCCATCCAGGCAAACAGCAACTACACCAGAGCAGCAGCAGCTCCTTTGCTTCACAGTAATCCAAATGACAGGAGAAAGAGGCAACCCAGTAGCCTGCTCTGCCTTCCACTAGTGCTGAGCTGTGGGCTGGGTGTCAGCTCTCTCCCTTCCCTAAATTAAATCCATCCTTTTTTTTTCTTTTTTTCTTTTCTTTTTTTTTTTTTTTCTTTTTCCACTTTTCTTCTCCCTTGCTGCCAAAAGTGACAGATTGTTCTGTGGGAAGCATCAATATTTTGTCAAAAGGGAATCCAAACACTTGCAGCCAAAACTCAGCGTTTTGCGTGTTGATGCAAAAACAAATCTCTGTGGGAAATGCCAACACAGAGAGAAAAGGGAGAAGCTGTTAGAGTGGGTCCAGAGGAGGCCACCAAGGTAGTCAGAGAGCTGGAGCAGCTCTCCGGTGAGGACAGGCTGAGAAAATTTGGGTTCCTCAGCCTGGAGAAGAGAAGGCTCTGATGATGCCTCAGAGCAGCCTGTCAGGATTTGAAGGGGGCTACAGGAGAGCTTGGAGGACTTTTTACAGAGATATGCAGTGATAGGACCAGGGCAATGCCTTCAAACTGGAAGAAGCTTGATTGAGATGAGATGTTAGGAAGAGATTTTTTCCCCATGAGGGTGGTGAGACACAGGAACAGGTTGCCCAGAGAAGTTGTGGAGGCTCCAAGCCTTGAAGTGCTCCAAGCCAGGTTTGATGAGACCTTGTGCAATCTAGTCTAGTAGGAGGTATCCCTGCCCATGGCAGGGGCTTGGAATGAAATGATCTTTAAGGTCACTTCCACCCCAAACCGTTCTACAAATCTATAGAAGAGGTGGGAGAACTCTGCAGAATGCTTCTCCTGGATGTGGATGTGTGTCTGAGGGTCTGTGAGGCACAGGATGCTTGAGCCTAAGAGCTTCCTCTGGGCTGCTCTTGCATTTATGTAGACCAGATTGGGGTAAACAGACCTGCAGAAGGAACCCGATCTGAGAAGTTTGTGGCACAGAGCCCATGTGGACAGCAAGAACCCATCTCACTCCCTGCTTCCCACCTCAGCAGGAGATGCTCCATCCAAGCCCCAGCTTCAAACCGACAGAATTGCTTTGCAAGGTTTCATCCATGGGCTCTTGCCTGGTTCGTGCCTCTCTGCCTTCCTCCCCCCCTACACTTACACCTGGTGAGGCTGTGGCTCAGCCTCCCTGTTTAAGGCAGCACCCCACCTCCTGACATCCCTCCCCGGGGCGGGGGGGGGCCTCACCTCGCTGCAGCCAGCAGCTACAGTGGCCCTGGACCACGGCGGGAGGACTTTTTTGCTCCACACCCACCTGAAACAAAACGTTTTTAATCGGGGCTCTCCCA
>VWZI01012853.1:75102-86025 GCA_013396835.1 Psilopogon haemacephalus | reverse complement strand
CCCTACACCCTGCTGGCACCCTCCTGGCCCACCTGCATCCCTACATCCCACCAGCATCCTCCTGGCCCACTGGCATCCTCTTTGGCCCCTCTGCATCCTTTCACCCCACCAGCATCACCCCAGCCTGGCTGCATCCTTCTCCCCAAGGTGGATCCCTCAGGCTGGCCTGCATCTCTTCCTTTAGCTCCTACCCCTTCATCAGGCTGCATCCCCCTGGCCTACCTGCACCCCTCCCACTGGCCTTCATCCTTCTGGCCTGGACTCATCTGTTCCATCAGGCTCCTTCCTCCCAACTAGGCACCATCTCTCTGTCCCACCAGCATCCTTTCCCACTGGGTTGCATCCTTCTGGCCCACCTGCATCCCTCTGACCCACCTGCATCCCTCCCACCAGCCTTCATCTCTCTAGCTTGGCCTCATCCCTTCCACCAAGCTCCTACCTCGCCATCAGGCTACATCCCCCCAGCCTGCTGGATTCCTTCTGCTGGGCTCCATCACTCTGCCCTGACCACATCCTCCTGGCCTGACTGCATCCCTTCTGCTGGGCTGGATCCCTGGGTCTTACCTATCTCTTCCAGTAGGAAGCATCTCCTCTAGTCCACCTGCATCCCTCCCACCAGGCAGCATCTCTGTGGCCTGACTGCATCCCTTCTGCTGGGCTGGATCCCTGGGTCTTACCTATCTCTTCCAGTAGGAAGCATCTCCTCTAGTCCACCTGCATTCCTCCCACCAGGCAGCATCTCTGTGGCCTGGCTGCATCCCTCCCACCAGCCTCCTGCTTGGGTCGGGTTCCATCCCTTCCACCTGGCTGCATCCCTTCCATGGGCTTCTATCTCCCCATCAGGCTGGACCCTCTGGCCCACCTGCATACCCCCAACCCAGTGGCATCTCTCCCCATTTGGCTGCATCCCTCTTGCCTGGCTCCATCCCTTCCAACAGGATCCTACCTCCCTACTGGGCTGCATCCCTCTTGCCTGGCTCCATCCCTTCCAACAGGATCCTACCTCTCCATTGGGCTGCATCCCTCTGTCTCACCAGCCCAGCTGTGTCCCTCTGGCCTAGCCATATTGCTTCCAGAGGCTCTCAGCTCCCTACCAGGCAGCATTCCCTGGGCCTGGATGCATCCTTCTCCTACATATTCCTCCCTTTTGTGCCAGCTGCATCCCCTCACTGGAAGGCAGCCCCAGCATCATCACCCCTGGTTCCTCCACCACCTCCAGCCCTTCCTGGCAGCAGGGAGAGCCCCAGATCTTGGGCTGGATGCTGGTGAGGTGAAAGCAGCAGGGCTGTGCCAAGGGGAACACAGGATGGATTAATTTCTGCTTCAGAGATGGGGAAAACACCTCTGAGTGAAAGCTGCTGTGTCTTGTGGCCCCACAGGAAGAGTTTCCCTGTGGAACGTGCCAGGGGATGGATTTTGGGGTTCAGCAGGAGCTTGATGCTTGGGAAGGGGCAGGGAAGGTGCTGAGGTGCTTGGAGGTGAGCAGGGGCATGGCTGCCACAGTGCTGTGACCCTGGGGAGAGTGGCAGTGTGGAGGTGGCTGACGTGGAGCAGGGGCTGTGGGCGGGGGAATTCTGGAGCCTGGCCCCGCTCAGGGCTTTCATTTGCTGCTTCCAAAGCTGAGAACTCAGCCCTGGTGGCACTCTGGGCCCTGCACTGGGCTGCACAGGAACCTTGCCAGGACCTTGCAACCTCTCTGCGGGCTGGTTCTCAGCTCTGGACCACAACCCAAAGTCCCCATCCTGCTGCTTTTGCTTTCTGGAGATGCCAAGGGGGCAGGACATCACCGTGTCACTGCTGGCCCACTCGGGAGGGGATGCCAAGGGCTGGGGTGCAGCTCCTGGCTCTGCACTCTGCCATGTGCCCACCCTCACCCCTCTGCCTCCTCTCCTTGCTCCCAGTCTGTGTGCCCACTCTCACCCCACTGCTTCCTCTTCTTGCTCCCAGTCTGTGTGCCCACTCTCACCCCACTGCTTCCTCTTCTTGCTTCCAGTCTGTGTGCCCACTCTCACCCCTCTGCCTCCTCTCCTTGCTCCCAGTCCCTGTGCCCACTCCCACCCCTCTGCCTCCTCTCCTTGCTCCCAGCTCTATCTCATCCCAACCCTCCAGGCCAGGGGCTGTGGGCTCAGCTCCAAGGTGTTGCTCTGTGAGTGACTCCAGGACAACCTCAGAGGAAGGGGGGAGGGAGGTGGAGATGAAGTTTTGGCATCATGTAGGAAACTCTGTTGGGGGCAGGCAGGCTGAAAGGCTCCCCGGAGGAGACGATGCCCAAAGGTGCAAGGGCTGCAGAAGCTGACCCCAAGTGGCAGGATGCCCTGGTTGGGGTCAGCACAGCTGATGAGCCTCCCGTGGGGGGCAGTTGAAGACACCCTAGTGGGGATGCTCCTTCCCTGCAGCCTGCACTGGTGCCATGTGGCTGAAGCAGTGCCCTGCTGTCAGCCAGAGGGTTTGGAGGTGGCCCAGGAGCTGCTGCTCTGCAGACCCCAGGTGCCTGCAGGGAAGCATCTCTGCAGCCCCTGTGGGTCAGGCTGTGCCTCCCCTGGGGACAAGTGGCACCAGCTTCCCTAAACCATCCCCAGAGCAGGTGTCTCAGCCCTGGGCATCCCTGCTGGTGCTTGCCAGTGCAGCACAGTGCCCATCCCCACTTGGGGAATGCCAACAGGTGAACCCAGCACAGGTTTGTTGGTTCTGGGCCTGAACTGGCTCCTGGTGGCTTCGTCCTGGGCTGCTGCCAGCACAGGCAGGAGCTGAGCTTGGCCCTGAGTCCCTGCTGCCAGCGCCGTGTCCCAAGGCTGTGACGCAGACAGGGAGCCCTGTCCTCTGCTTCTGTCCTTCCCAGCTGCTGCCAGCAGAGCCAGGCTGGGCCAGGGGCTGGTGATGGGCAGGCTGAGGAGGTCATCTTGCCCTGGGTGCCCTGGGGAGACCTTGCACAGCCCTGGCCTGGAATCAGCTGAGCCAATCCACCTCTTTGGCTCATCCTCGCAGGTTAACTCCTGCTTTTGCTGCCTGTAGAGAGGTTTTCCCAATCTTTGGGCTGCTTAGGCTGGAGAAGAGAAGACTGAGAGGGGATTGAATCAATGTTTATCAGTCTCTGAGGGCTGGGGGTCAGGATGGGGGGTCAGGCTCTGCTCACTGCTCCCTGGGGTAGGACAAGCAGCAATGGATGGAAGCTGCAGCATAGGAGGCTGCAGCTCAACACAAGGGACAACTTCTCTACTGGAAGGGTCCCAGAGCACTGGCACAGGCTGCCCAGAGAGGCTGTGGAGTCTTCTTCTCTGGAGCCTTTCCAGGCTTGTCTGGATGTGTTCCTGTGTGACCTGAGCTAGATTTCCCTTTGGTCCTGCTCTGGCAGGGGGCTTGGACTGAATGAGCTCTTTGGGTCCCTTCCAGCCCCTGTCATCCTGTGAGCCTGTGATCCCTGGAGATCCTGGCATCCCCACCCTGCTGGCTTGAGCCACTTTGGCCCCTGCAGTCCTGGAGAGAGCTCTGGGGACCATTAACAAGTGCTTGAAATAAATGATGTGGAGAGGTGGAGACGGCAGAGGAGCCTGGCAGGACCTAGAAAGAGCCTGGGGAGGGCAAACAGAAGCACGGTGAGGTATTCCCAGCCCGAGGGTGCTCCAGGTGACACTGGGATAATGAGCCCCTTGGTAGGAGCCAGGGAAGAGTCTTTCTGGTTGCAGCTACACGCTGCAGGAGAGCATCTGCTGTGGCCTGCTGCTGTGCCAGGAATATTTAGAGGGAAGATCCAGGAATATCCAACCCAGGCATGTGCTGATCCTGCCGTGCTGAGCTCAGGCTCCCGCTTGACATCTCGTGGAGGCAGACTCACAGAACGCTTTGGGTTGGAAAGGACCCTAAAGATCAGCCAGCTCCAACCTCCCTGCCATGGGCAGGGACACCTCCCACCAGCACAGGGTGCTCAAAGCCTCATCCTGCCTGGTCTTGGACATCTCCAGGGAGGAGACATCCACAGCCTCCCCGGGCAACCTGTGCCAGTGTCTCACCACCTTCACCGCCAAGAATTTCTTCCTGCTCTCCAGTTTCAGTCTGCCCTCCTCAAGCTTCAATCCATTGTCCCTTGCCCTGTCACTCTCAGCCCTTGTCAAAAGTCCCTCCCCAGCTCTCCTGCAGCCCCATTTAGGTACTGGAAGGCTGCTCAAAGCTCTCAGCAGAGACTTCTCTTCAAGCTGAGCACCCCCAACTCTCTCAGCCTGTCCTCACAGGGGAGGTTCTCTCAGCCCTTGTGATCATCTCCGTAGCCTCCTCTGCACCTGCTCCAGCAATTCCAGGTCCTTCTTGTGGTGGGGGCAGCAGTAAGTGGAGGCAGTGCTGCAGGTGAGGTCTGAGCAGAGCAGAGGGCAGCATCCCCTCCCCGGTGCTGGCAGCTCCCAGCTGCCTTTCTCCGTACGAGGTTAATTAACTTTCCCCTCTTGCTCTCACAGGTGGATTTTCCACCACCTCTCCCCGGTCTCCAGGCAGGGCTGGGTGCTGTCTGCAGCTCTGCTGACGTCAGGGTGCTGTGCTGGGTCGGGGGGGGTGGTGGTGTTGCAGCCACCTCCCTGCTCCTTGGAGACAGCTGCTGTGCTCCCTGTGCCGCTTGCCACCGCCCTGGGTTTAGCTTGGAAGGGACCCCAAAGCTCACCCAGCAACCCTGGGTTTTGGGGTGAGCACTTTGCCGAGGGGAAATGCTGCTGGGGGTGATGGCAGGAGTCTGGAACCCTCTCTCCCCCCCCAGGGAGAGGAGCTGCCAGGGTCTGCGTGGTGGTGAAGAGAGGGACAGGGAGCTGCTGGAGAGGGTCCAAGGGAGGGCTAGGAGGATGCTGAAGGGACTGCAGCACTGCCCGGGGAGGAGAGGCTGAGGGACCTGGGGCTGCTTAGTCTGGAGAAGAGAAGACTGAGAGGGGATTGAATCAATGTTTATCAATATCTGAGGGCTGGGGGTCAGGGCAGGAGGGGGACAGGCTCTGCTCACTGCTCCCTGGGATAGGCCAAGGAGCAATGGATGGAAGCTGCAGCACAGGAGGTTGCAGCTCAACACAACTTCTTGACTGGAAGGGTCCCAGAGCTGCCCAGAGAGGTTGTGGAGTCTCCTTCTCTGCAGGTCTTCCAAGCCCATCTGGCCATTGTGACCCTGGGCAAGCTGCTGTGGGTGCCCTGTGTTAGCAGGGGGTTGGACTGGATGATCTCCAGAGGTCTTTTCCAACCCCACCTGGCCACTGTGACCCTGGGCAAGCTGCTGTTGGTGCCCTGCTTGAGCAGGGAGTTGGACTGGTTGATCTCCAGAGGTCTCTTCCAACCCCACCGTGCTGGCATTTGTCCCCTTCTCTCTGTTCCAAAGCATTTTTGGGGTGCTGGCAGGGCAGGTGCACAGCACCACCTAGTGCTGCCGGCGGCAGGGACTCTCCCAGCTGGAAAAGCAGGAGCAGGAATTCCCAGCAGGTTCCAGCCAGCTGGGCTCTGCTCCCTGTTTCAGGGAAAGGAGGCCAAGAGCTTGGTCCTGGTACTTTGGGAGCCATTGGGCATCTTTGGCTTCGTGGCTGAAGGACTTGGAGGGGGGTGGGAGTTGCATGGGTGGTGGAGTGAGGAGACCCTGGCCAGCTAAAGAGGATGGCTGTGGTCATGGTGATGAAGAGCAGTGGGTGGAAGGAGGAATGGGACAGATGTGGGGTGAGGGTGAGGAGCAAACAGCTTCATCCCAGCCTTGACATGGTGGTGGTGGTGATGGTGGTGACTGGTAGTGATGGTGGTGCTGGTGGTGCTAATGGTGGTGGTGATTTGTGACAGTGGTGGTGATGATTGGCAGTGGTGATTTGGTGGTGATGGTGGTGGTTATTGTGGTGGTGATGAGTGGTGACTTGTGGTGATGGTGATTGGTGGCAGTGGTAGTGATGATTGGTGGTGGTGATTGGTTATTGGTGGTCATGGGTGGCAGTGGTAGTGATGATTGGTGATTTGGTGGTGGTGATGGTGATGATGGTGGTGATTGGTGATTTGTGGTGGTAGTGGTGATTTGTGGTGGTGATTGGTGGTGATTGATGATAGTGGTGATGGTGGTGATTGGTGGCAGTGGTAGTGGTGATTGGTTATTGGTGGTGATTGGTGATGATGGTGATTGGTGGCAGTGGTAGTGATAGTTGGTGGTGATTGGTGATGGTGGTGATTGGTGGTGATGGTGGTGGTGGTGATTGGTGATGATAGTGGTGGTGGTGGTGATTGGTGGTGATGATGGTGGTGATTGGTGGTGCTGGACATGTTTCTGTGCCATGCTGTGACTGCTCCCAGTGAGGGGTGTTGGGGGGGAGGGTCCCTTGGTACTGAGCCTGTGTGTAAAAGAGGAGAGTGTTGCCTGTGGGTCCTGGGCAGCACTGGGAAGCAGTGGGCTCTGTTGATGTGTGGGAGAAGTGATGTCTCTCCTCTCTGCCCTCCCTCCCTCCCCACCCACCCACCATGAGGTCCCTGAGGTGATGAGAGCTGTCTGGACTGCTGGGCTGGGGATAAAGGAGCTGAGAAGGGGAGGGAGTGGGGCAGGAAATGCTCTCTTTGGACACTCAGCTGGGTGCCAGAAGCAGGCTGCCATAGTTTGGCAGCAGGCACCGGGAGGGAGGCTGAAGGCAGGAGGGGGCTGAGTGTGCCCTGGCAATGGGGCAGAGGGAGGGCAGAGCCCAGGCTGCCTGCAGCCAGCCCCTTCCCGTGCCCCCCTCCTGCCACGGGGTGAGCCGAGGGAGCAGGAGGGTCTCAGGGAGCTTTTCTCCTCCCTTTGCAGAGCAAGCTGGTGAAATACTTCAGCCGGCAGCTGTCCTGCAAGAGGAAGGTGGCGCTGCAGGAGCGCAATGCCAAGCTGGAAGGCTTCCCCCAGCTCCTGCACTGGTTCCGCATCGTGGACATCCGCAAGGAGGTGATGGAGGTAAGGGTTGGGCACCCCCGGGGCTGGGCAGGGCTCTCGGCCTCTTGGGCAGTGTTTTTCCCGGAGGGGTTTGAGGGATCCTTGAGCAAAAGCAGGCAAGGGGACAGTGCTCCCCGAGGAGGCTGTGGTGCAGGGCCTGGGGACAGCGCTGGTGCTGGGGTCGGGTTGGGATAGCAGAGCAGAGGCACTTTGCTGCTTTACTGCTGCGGGTCCTCGGGAGGTGTGCTGCCCAAGGCCACCCTGCAGCTCTGCTCCAGCCACCAGTGAGGGTGCCCTGCTGGGTGCCAGGGGGACTCTGTGGGCACTGCCTACCCCTCCCAGTGGGCATCTTCCACCTCCTCATCACAGCATCCTTCTGCCACATCCTGGGCTCCTGCAGAGGTCCTCCTGGAAGACCCTCGACAGGGAAGAGGAAAACCTCTACTGGAGCTGCCCACTCCCTGCCTGTGCTCTGGGCAAGTTTTCATGGTGCCCCTGGGCAGGTTTCCATGGTGTTCTGAGATGTCCCAGTGTTGAGCTGGGTCTTGGATGTACCTAAGACCTCCAAAAACCTCTACTGGAGCTGCCCACTCCCTGCCTGTGCTCTGGGCAAGTTTTCATGGTGCCCCTGGGCAGGTTTCCATGGTGTTCTGAGATGTCCCAGTGTTGAGCTGGGTCTTGGATGTACCTAAGACCTCCAAAAACCTCTACTGGAGCTGCCCACTCCCTGCCTGTGCTCTGGGCAAGTTTTCATGGTGCCCCTGGGCAGGTTTCCATGGTGTTCTGAGATGTCCCAGTGTTGAGCTGGGTCTTGGATGTACCTAAGACCTCCAAAAACCTCTACTGGAGCTGCCCACTCCCTGCCTGTGCTCTGGGCAAGTTTCCATGGTGCCCAGAGACATCCCAGTGTTGAGCTGGGTCTTGGGTGTACCTGAAACCTCTAAAAACATCTGAGGTTTGAGGTGGAGAATGAAGGGCTTTTTAGGGGGTCTGGGATCCAAGCAGGGTAGCAGGAGGGAACAGCTTCCCACCTGTGTGCCCCCAAGGTGCTGGTTAGAAGCTGCTCCAGGCAGCTTGATTCTTCCTTCCTGACTCACTCCTGCCCTGCTTTCATTTGTTTCTCTGTTTATTCTCCCCCACTAGGAAATTGCTCCAGGGCAGCTGAGCTTGGAGGAGCTGCTGGACATGACTGATGACGAGGTCTGTGCCACCATAGAGAAGTTTGGTGCCAACAGTGAGGAGTGTGCTCGTCTGAACGCCTCCCTCTCCTGCCTCCGCACCGTCCACAAGTCTGGTGAGCCTGGCACCCTTCTACCCACCTGCATGGGTCCCCTTGAGCTGGCTGGGGCTGGCTGGCACTGTCCCGTGGGGGTGACACCAGGAGTGTGGCTTTAATATCTTGGAGAGCTCTGTCCACAGGTGGCATCAGGGCGCAGCTGGTGCATCCCTGTCCCCAGGGCACAGCCTGGCCTTAAACACCTCCAGGGATGAGGCTTCCACCACCTCCCTGGGCAACCCCTTCCAGGCTTTCACCAGCTTCATGCTGAAGAGCTTCTTCCTAACATTCAGTCTGAATCTCCCCATTGCCAGCTGCGGGCGCAGGGGGTGCGGGCGCTGGCAGGCTGCGGGTGCAGAGGCGGCAGTTGGCCAGGCGGTGGCAGCAGAGCGCTGCGCCGAGCCGGAGCTGCTCCCGGCGGTGCCAGCCTGGCAGCGGGGCCCGGGGCTGCGGCACCGGGGAAGGGCAGAGCCACGGTGCAGCATCGCGGGGTGCTGTGCGGGATGAGGCGGGACCAGGCCAACCTCATGGCATTCAACGAGGCCAAGTGTAAGGTCCTGCACCTGAGTGGGCGCAAACCCAAGAACAACTGCAGGCTGGGTGGGGAATGGCAAAGAGCAGCCCTGAGGAACAGGACCTGGGGGTCTGGGGTGATGCAAAGCTCAGCATCAGCTGGAGAGCAGCCCTGAGGAACAGGACCTGGGGGATCTGGACTGATGCAAAGCTCAACATGAGCTGGAGAGCAGCCCTGAGGAACAGGACCTGGGGGATCTGGACTGATGCAAAGCTCAGCATGAGCTGGAGAGCAGCCCTGAGGACTTGGGGGTCTGGGGTAATGCAAAGCCCCTCTGCCTGCTTGCCCAGAGGAATTCCACAACTTGGTGTGTCCCCTGCCTTGAAAAATCCACGAGAGCCTTTGGCTCAGCAGCTGCACCGAAGATGCTGAAGCATCTCCTGCCCCTCCGGTGGTTTTTTTGGCTGGCAAGGATGGGGTGTACTGGGTGGATGGGTGGGGGCCGTGGGATGCTTGCTGCTCCATTTGCTTTTTAATGGGGCAGGTGATGGGGCTGGCAGCCCTCCCAGCAGGGCGCAGCTTGGTGGCCCATTGGGTCCCTGTGGGAGGGAGTTTGCTGCTCTCCGGGCTCGAAGTTGTGTTTGCCTTCCCCAGCGCTCCATTTAACCCCATCCATCATCATCATCATCATCATCATCACCATCATCACGCTGCTCCCAGAGCAGGGCTGAGGGTAGGGGCTGCAGGCTGTGTGCTGGGAGCTGCTCTTTTGTGTCTCCCACCCACCCCAGCATTGCAGAGATGCTGTAAAGGCTGTTCCTGCCCGGCTGGGGGCTGCTCTTTTGTGTCCCCCTACCCACCAGCATTGCAGAGATGCTGTAAAGGCTGTTCCTGCCTTGCTGCAGGCTGGGCTGGGGGCTGCACTTTTGTCCCCCCCACACCCCCAGCATTGCAGAGATGCTGTAAAGGCTGTTCCTGATCTGCTGCAGGCTGGGCTGGGGGCTGCACTTTTGTCCCACCCACACCCCCAGCATTGCAGAGATGCTGTAAAGGCTGTTCCTGCCCGGCTGGGGGCTGCAGTGCTGGGGCAGTGCAGAGATGCTCTGCTGGGGCTGGGGGGTTTGGGCTCTGCAGCACAACGATCCCTGCTGGAGAAACCTCTGGGGACACAGCCCGAAGGACAACACAGGCCTTAGGGACAGGCAGTTTGGGGCAGTTCAGAGCCTCTGCCGGCCTGGAGGGATGCAGGAGCTCCCCAGACAGTGGAGGGGATCAAATCTCCCTGCACTTCTAGAGGATTTGGGGGCAGGAAGCTCCACCCGGGTGGGCCAAAGGTCTGATACCCTGCTCTGCAGGGCTGTCTGCTTCCTTCCTCTGCTCTGCTGGGTCCCTTTTACCTGCTCAGCTGGACCCATCTCAGCAGTCCCCTAACTTTTTTTCTACCCTTCGGGAGAAAGGAAAACAATCCCTGCCCCTCTCCTGCAGAGAGGGAGGTGGTGCCACGCTGTGGTGGGACGCAGCTTTTTTGTCTGCATCTTCTGCCTTCGTCAAGCCAAACTAAAGTCCTGGCCCAGCACCGGAATGAAGGAGCAAAGTCGTTGGGGCTCTTTCAGCCGCGGCGTAATGAATAGCTCCAGCTGCAGCAGTGGGCGAGCTCTAGAAGGCCTGAGCAGCATCAGTGCAGCAGGGCTCAGGAGCAGCATTAACCTTTCCCATCAATCTTTATTTATTGAGTGGTTAATTGGAGGCATCTCCTTACCCAGGCCAGCTCTGCCCTGCTGCAGGGGGCTGGGGAGGACCCAGGATGCTCTTTCACAGAGCTGCAGAACGTCAGGAGTTGGAAGGGACCTCAAGGCCAGGGCAGGATCACCTGGGGTAGGTCAGACAGGAACATTCCCAGGTGGGCCTGGAAAGATTCCAGAGATGGAGACTCCACCACCTCTCTGGGCAGCCTGCTCCAGTGCTCTGCCTCCCCTCAGGGGTAAAGGAATTCCTCCCTGTGCTTAGGTGTTCAGGTTTGTGCTCATTACCTCTTGTCCTGTCAACTGGGGAGCACTCAGAAGAGTCTGTTCCCATCTTCCTGCTGCCCACCCCTTAGGTATTTATTATATATTAATTATGTATTAATATATAGTGTGTATATTTCAATATTAATTATTTAATAACGTTATATAATTATATCGTTATACATAGCTGTATATAATTATATATTGTAATATGAATAACAATATAAAATTATATATTATT
>VWZI01012853.1:30295-46504 GCA_013396835.1 Psilopogon haemacephalus | reverse complement strand
TGGGGAGGATGCTGCTCACCAGACAGTGGCTCTGCTGGTACCAGAGCTCTGAGTCAGATCCTGACAGCTTCCCTGCAACCCTTGGCCTGGCTTTAGATGCCCACGTTATGAGGATAGATGTGGGATTATCTGCAGGAGATGGGGGGGAGGTGTGCTGGACCCTGGGATGAAAGCACTCAGGACTGCTCCAGGCACAGGTTTTTGCCCATGGTCTTGGGCTGCACTCTCTGGTTTGTGCAGCAGGGAAATAAAAATTAAAAAATCATAGAATCAGTCAGGGTTGGAAGGGACCACAAAGATCAGGCAGTTCCAACCCCCCTGCCATGCCCAGGGACACCCTACCCTAGAGCAGGCTGCCCACAGCCTCTGCCAGCCTGGCCAAAAACACCTCCAGGGATCTGGCCCCAGCCACTCCCCTGGGTAACCCATTCCAGGCTCTCACCACTCTCATGCTCAACAACTTCCTCCTCACCTCCATTCTGAATCTCCCTACCTCCAGCTTTGCTCCATTCCCCATAGTCCTGTCACTCCCTGACAGCCTCAAAAGTCCCTCCCCAGCTTTTTTGGTAGCCCACTTCAGATCCTGGAAGGCCACAAGAGGGTCACCTGGGAGCCTCCTCTTCTCCAGACTGAATGTCTTGTGGCCTCTCCTTCCTGGCCATGCTCTGGCACCAGCCCATCCCAAACCACATCTGAGCTGCAGTGTAACTGGGTGGGGGTGTAAAGTTGGGCAGGACTGGAGAAAGGATAGTGAGGGAAGGCTGGGGCCAATCCTGCTGCCTTCATCCCGCTGAAGTCCAGCATCACACAGCCACCAGCGCTGAGGGAAGCTGCTGCTGGAGACAGGACTTGCTTTTTTTTTAGGGCTGGCTGCTGGTAACAGGCTGCTGGGCTGGGGGTAACTTGCCTTAGCTGGAGCTGTGAAGTGGCAACCATCTGTGCTGGTGTTGATTAAGTGCTGCTGAGTTAGCAAATCGGGATCTAAACCTGGAGCAGAAAGCCTTGGCTATCCTGCAGCTGTGGGCTTCTGGAAGGGATATTCTCAAATGTCTGTGGTTTTAAAGCCACAAAATTCCTTTTGCATTCAGTGCTCCAGCACCGGGAGGCTTTGCTGCTGCTGGGGATGCTTAGGGCTGGTCCTTCTGCAGGAGGAGGGGTGCTGGGAGCTGCCCTCACCATGCTCCTGTTCTGTGTGGGTCCTGCTGCCCTGCTCCTGTTCTGTGTGGGTCCTGCTGCCCTGCTCCTGTTCTGTGTGGGTCCTGCTGCCCTGCTCCTGTTCTGTGTGGGTCCTGCTGCCCTGCTCCTGTTCTGTGTGGGTCCTGCTGCCCTGCTCCTGTTCTGTGTGGGTCCTGCTGCCCTGCTCCTGTTCTGTGTGGGTCCTGCTGCCCTGCTCCTGTTCTGTGTGGGTCCTGCTGCCCTGCTCCTGTTCTGTGTGGGTCCTGCTGCCCTGCTCCTGTTCTGTGTGGGTCTTGCTGCCCTCACCTGTTCTGTGTGGGTCCTGCTGCCTGCAGTCACTCAGAAAAGAGCAAATAAATTCCTTGGTTGGTAGAAGTTTGGCTGAACATCGAGCATGGGCTTTGCTGTAACCACCCAGCCCTGGTGCTGCTTTCCTTTGAAGCTGGAGGGGGATGAGCAGGTAAAGCAAACAAACAGCTCCCAGAAATTGGAGGGGAAATGAGCAGGAAAAGCAAAGAGCTCCCAGGAACTGGAAGGGGGAAAAAACAGGGAAAATAAACATAGCCCTCAGAAATTGGAGGGGAATGAGCAGGAAAGGCAAAGAGCTCCCAGGAACTGGAGGGGAATGAGCAGGAAAAGCAAAGAGCTCCCAGGAACTGGAGGGGAATGAGCAGGAAAAACAAACACAGCTCCTAGAAATTGGAGGGGGAAGAAGCAGGGAAAAAAACCCAAACATAGCCCTCAGAGAGTAGAGGAGGAAAAAAACAGGGAAAACAAACATAGCCCTCAGAAATTGGAGGGCAATGAGCAGGAAAGGCAAAGAGCTCCCAGAAACTGGAAGAGGGAAAAAGCAGGGAAAATAATCACAGCCCTCAGAAANACTGGAAGGGGGAAAAAGCAGGGAAAATAAACACAGCCCTCAGAAATTGGAGGGGAATGAGCAGGAAAGGCAAAGAGCTCCCAGGAACTGGAGGGGAATGAGCAGGAAAAACAAACACAGCTCCTAGAAATTGGAGGGGGAAGAAGCAAGGAAAAAACCCCAAACATAGCTCTCAGAAAGCAGAGGAGGAAAAAACAGGGAAAATAAACATAGCTCTCAGAAATTGGAGGGGAATAAGCAGGTAAAGCAAACAAACAGCCCCCAGAAATTGGAAGGGAATGAGCAGGTAAAGCAAAGAGCTCCCAGAAACTGGAAGAGGGAAAAAACAGGGAAAATAAACACAGCCCTCAGAAATTGGAGGGCAATGAGCAGGAAAGGCAAAGAGCTCCCAGAAACTGGAGGGGAATGAGCAGGAAAAGCAAAGAGCTCCCAGGAACTGGAGGGGAATGAGCAGGAAAGGCAAAGAGCTCCCAGGAACTGGAGGGGAATGAGCAGGAAAGGCAAAGAGCTCCCAGAAACTGGAGGGGAATGAGCAGGAAAAATAAACACAGCTCCTAGAAATTGGAGGGGGGAAGAAGCAGGGAAAAAAACCCAAACATAGCCCTCAGAAAGTAGAGGAGGAAAAAACAGGGAAAATAAACATAGCCCTCAGAAACTGGAGGGGAATGAGCAGGAAAGGCAAAGAGCTCCCAGAAACTGGAGGGGAATGAGCAGGAAAAATAAACACAGCTCCTAGAAATTGGAGGGGGGAAGAAGCAGGGAAAAAACCCAAACATAGCCCTCAGAAAGCAGAGGAGGAAAAAACAGGGAAAATAAACATAGGTCTCAGAAATTGGAGGGGAATGAGCGGGTAAAGGAAAAAAAAGAACAGCGCCTAGAAATTGGAAGGGAATGAGCAGGTAAAGCAAAGAGCTCCCAGAAACTGGAAGGGGGAAAAAGCAGGGAAAATAAACACAGCCCTCAGAAAATGGAGGGGAATGAGCAGGAAAAATAAAGAAACAGCCCCCAGAAACTGGAGGGGAATGAGCAGGTGCAATAAACACAGCCCCCAGAAACTGGAGAGGAAGGAGGAGGTAAAGCAAAGAAAGAGCCCTCAAGTGCTCCCCAGACCTGCAGCAGCAGGTTAATCTCTTCCTTTCCCTCTAGGAATGGCTTAGCAATAAAAGGCAACACGTGCAGCTCCTGGATTTTCATTACCCAGCTCATTGGCTTGCAGCCTTTTCCCCCCCTCCCTCTCTCCCATCCCTTCCATCTCTGCCCTTGTTTATTTTTATTATTATTATATATTTTTAAAGGCCCTTTCCTCTCTTTTTTTTTTTTTTTGACCTGTTCCTCAGGGGCTCTCCCTGCTTGGCAGCAGAGCATGAGCTGGGGATTTGTTTCCATCCCTAATTAAGAAGGAATAAAAAGCTTTGGGTGGGGAGTTGGGGGGGCAATGGGAGCCTGCTAATGCCTATATGCATGACCCCTGGGTGAAGCCCTTCGGTGGACTCCTGCCCCAGCTCTGTGAAAGCAGGCAGAGCTCTGCAGGATGTTCGAGGTGGCCTTAAATGCTCTCATTCTTTGTCGTTCAGTGTCCTGCTGGGGAAGGCAGGAGGGGAGGGCACAATGGCAGGGATTCATCAGGAGCCAAGGAGTGCCAGGGCAGCCACTTCCTTTCCTCTCTGCTGCCCCGGAATTTAATTAAGGATGAAGCTGCCTTAACGCTGGGTGGGTCATGGATGGTTCATGGAATGCTTTGGGGTGGGAGGGACCTCAAAGATCAGCCAGTTCTGATCCCCCCTGCTGTGGGCAGGGACACCTCCCACCAGCACAGGGTGCTCAAAGCTTCATCCAGCCTGGCCCCCAGCACCTCCAGGGAGGGGACATCCACATCCTCCCTGGGCAACCTGTGCCAGTGTCTCCCCACCCTCACTGCAAAGAATTTCTTCCTCACCTCCAGTCTCAATCTGCCCTCCTCAGGCTTCAATCCATTGTTCCTTGTCCTCTCACTCCTAACCCTTGTCAAAAGTCTCTCCCCAGCTCAAGGCTTCATCCAGCCTGGCCTTCAGCACCTCCAGGGAGAGCACATCCACAGCCTCCCTGGGCAACCTGTGCCAGTGTCTCCCCACCCTCACTGCAAAGAATTTCTTCCTCACCTCCAGTCTCAATCTGCCCTCCTCAGGCTTCAATCCATTGTTCCTTGTCCTGTCACTCCCAACCCTTGTCAAAAGTCTCTCCCCAGCTCTCCTGTAGCCTCTTTCAGGTACTGGAAAGCTGCTCTTAAGGTGTCCCTGGAGCCTTCTCTTCTCCAGGCTGCACAGCCCCTGCTCTCCCAGCCTATCCCCACAGTGGATGTGCTCCACTCCTATGGTGGTTTGGGGAAGTGGCTTTGCCCTGAGCGTGGGTCAGTAGAAATTATAATTTGGGGTGTCAGGCTGGCAGGCAGCTGCCTGGTGCCCTGCAGCCAGCAAAGAAAGGGTTTGGGTGTTCTTTTGCCCATTTATTGGGGCAGATGTACCTGCCCAGGCTCCTGTTTGCCAGGGACACGCAGCCTCCCAGCCTGTGTCCTAGCCAGCCCACCCTGGTGCTCTGGGATGAGCAGGACCACAGGGATGTAGGAAGGTCTGTCCATGGCAGAGGAAGAGTAGGACTGCAGGGCTGCAGGAGTATTTGTCCATGGCAGAGGAAGAGGAGGACTGCAGGGGTGCTGGAGGGTCTGTCTGTGGCAGAGGAAGAGTAGGGCTGCAGGAGGATTTGTCCATGGCAGAGAAAGACCAAGGACCCCAGGGCTGGAGGAGGATTTGTCCATGGCAGAGAAAGACCAAGGACCCCAGGGCTGGAGGAGGATTTGTCCATGGCAGAGAAAGACCAAGGACCACAGGGATGCAGGAGGGTCTGATCATGGCAGAGGAAGAGTAGGACCACAGGGATGNGTGGCAGAGGAAGAGTAGGGCTGCAGGAGGATTTGTCCATGGCAGAGAAAGACCAAGGACCCCAGGGCTGGAGGAGGATTTGTCCATGGCAGAGAAAGACCAAGGACCCCAGGGCTGGAGGAGGATTTGTCCATGGCAGAGAAAGACCAAGGACCACAGGGATGCAGGAGGGTCTGATCATGGCAGAGGAAGAGTAGGACCACAGGGATGCAGGAGGTTCTGTCCATCCTGGGCAACCTGTTCTAGTATTTCACCATCCTACTTGTGCAGCACTTCCTCCTGATGTCCAACCTAACTTACCCCTGCTTCAGTTTCAAACCGTTGCCCACGGTCCCAGCCCTTCTGCACGTCCCCTCCAGATATCGAAAGGCAGCTCTAAGGTCTCCCCAGAGCCTTCTCTTCTCCAGGCTGACTTCTTCCAGCCTGGCTTTGTAGCAGAGCCCTCCGACCGCCTTTGTGGCCACCTCTGGCCCCGCTCCGGCAGGCTCTGTGATGCTCCCAGCTGCATCCCTCCGGCCGCGCCTTGGCCGCTCCCCATCCTCTCTCTCTCTCCTCACACCTTTTGTCTCTTCCCCCCCCTGCTAGGCTCAAGTGCCACAACAAATGCACCAAAGAGGCCCCTCCGTGTCACCTGCTGATCATCCACCGCGGAGGTAAGGACCTTCCTTCCCCCTTCTGCCTCCGCGGCTGTCGCCAGCAGGTAAAAGCTTTTCGGGGGGTCCGTCCCCCCACCCCGGAGTGGGGCGGTTCGGGAGCCCCGAGGCTGGCTGCCGGTGGGGGTGAGCTCGCTGGAGGCTCCCGGAGCGCTTGGGAGCTCGGTGAAAATGTTACCCACCGTTTTTTCCGCTTGTAGGGAGACGAGCCGTGCGGGGCGAGGCAGATTTGCATTGCAAACCACTTCCACCCACCCTTCCCCCGCCTCCTTTCCTTTTCAGATTCCCTACCGCCCGGGGTAAGTCGCCAACAGGTTTGAGCCTTTTGCTACCGTCGAGAGCTTAGGGCAGCCGTGCGGGACTCCCCTTCCCCCCTCTCTTTTACCCTCTCTCCCCATTTCCCCACCTCCCCACCCAAAAAAGGCAACCCTGTGCCACGGCGCTGCGTGCATGGGGGTCCGCCTTGACCATGGGGATGTGGCCGTGCCACCCCCTCCCTCCGTGGCTGTTCGTGGTGCTTTTGGAGGCTGCTTTACCCTGCTCTGACCCAGCCCCAGAGGAGGGAAAACTTCGCAGCAGGACATGGAGCGGCGCATCCCAACCTCTTTTCTTCTGGATCTTGGCTGAGTGCTTCCCCGACGACTGAGATTGCCTAAGGGAAAGGCTCCCGAGCCCTCTTGCTTTGACTTTTTTAAGCTCTTAAAGCCTTTGCTCTGTGTTAAACGCCTCCAAAACCAGGCTCGGGAGGTTACATCACAGGGGCATGCATTGTGTTGGTGGACTTGTGAGGATAGGTGGCTTGGAGAGGGGCAACTCTGCAGCCTCTGCTCTGGCCCTCACAGCCTTGCTTGCAGCACATTCGGGGAGGAGAGGGCTGAAGAACCACCCCTGACGTGCTCAGAGCTGCTGACCAGGAGGCAGAAAAAGCAAAGCCTGGCACTGCCAGGGGCTCTTAGGTTCCCGAGATGGGCAGGAGCTGGGGTTCATGGCTGGGATCTACAAGGTTGTGAGAGCTGGAGCCGCCTGCTGTGTGCTTTAGCTGTGGGGCGGCCTCGGCATCACTGAAATAGGCTCCCCCCAAAGCTCTTAAATGGCTTTTCCCTGCAGCCAGCCTGTTCTCAAGACCCCGAGGCTGCAGGCTGGTTCCACCCTCCCCCCAAAAAAAAGCTCTCCTCCGAGAGCAGGGTGCTCTGAGCTGGCTTCTGCCCCCTGCCTTGAACATTTGCAGTGAGGATGGGGATGGGAGGATGGTTGCTCCTCCTCTTGCTGCTGCTGCCTGACCCCCAGCTCACCGAGCAGCCACAGTGGCTCCTGGGCCTCCCTGAAATGCAGTGTGGGGGAAAGCTTCCATCCCAGCGTGGGGGGTCTTTATAAGCCCCCCACAAGCCAGGGAGAGGGTTGGCTGCATCCTAGGGGCAGGAGCCGAGCGGCATCAGGATCGCTTTGGAGAGCGATTTCAAGAGCGGTTTGCAAGCCTGGGCTTGACCCCTCCCTCCCCAAGAGCACCTTCAGAGCTTTGATGTCTCTCCATCTCTCTCCCCCTTCCTCTCCATCCCCTCCACCCCTCTCCCCCTTCTCCCTCCAGCAAGGTTAGTCCGGACAGAGTCAGTGCCCTGCGACATCAACAACCCCCTGCGGAAGCCTCCTCGCTACTCGGACCTGCACGTCAGCCAGACCCTGCCCAAGACCAACAAGCTCAACAAGGTGAGCTGCTGCACCAGCCCCCCGAGGGACCCCACCCCAGGGAGATTCACAGAGTGCTGTGAGTTGGAATTGACCTCCAAGCTCCTGCAGTTCCCACCCCCATGCCGTGGGCAGGGGCAGCTCCCATAGCCCCAGGTTGCTCAAGGCGTTGAAACACTTCCAGGCTTGGAGCCTCTACAACTTCTTGGGCAACCTGGGCCAGTGTCTCCCCACGCTCACTGTAAAGGATTTCTAATCTCAGTCTGCTGTCCTCCAGCTTCAATCCATTGTCCCTTGCCCTGTCATTCCCAGCCCTTGGCAAAAGTCCCTCCCCCTGAAGGGGGCTTCAGGTACTGGAAGGTTGCTCCAAGCTCTCCCTGGAGTCTTCTCCAGACTGCACAGCCCCAACTCTCCCAGCCTGTCCCCATAGTGGAGGTTCTCCAGCCCCTTGTGGCCTCTGGACCCTCTCCATCAGTTCCAGGTCCTTGTGCTGGGAGCAGTGCTGCAGGTGTTGTCTCAGCAGAGCAGAGGCAGAGAGGCAGAATCCCCTCCCTTGACCCAGTGGCCAAGCTTCTTTTGATGCAGCCCAGGACACAGTTGACCACCTGGGCTGGAAGCACACACTGCTGCCTCCTGTCTTGCAGGTGTCTCCACAGGTCTCCAGGCACATCCAGCACTCTGGGACTGATGTGTGTGGGTAGGAGCTGCCTGGAAACCTTCTTGGAGGCTTAAATTCAAACAAGGTCTCATGAACTGGTGTGGGTTGAAGGAGCAGAGCAATGGTGAGCTCGGTGTTGAGGCAGGAGGAGCAGAGCTGCCAACTTTCAGACCAGCCTGTGTCCCACCAGCCTTTGTGCTTCTCCAGATCTGGAGATCTGAATTCAATTTGGATTGGTTTGGTGTCTGTGTGCCACCAGCCTTGCTCCATTTGTGGTTCTCCAGTTCTGAGCTGGATTAGGGGTGGTTTGGTGTCTGTGTGCCACCAACCTTGCTCTATTGTGGTTCTCCAGATCTGAGTTGGATTTGGGGTGCTTTGGTGTCTGTGTCACCACCTGAGCCTGCCATAAATACCAAATTTATCATTACAAATAGAACAAGCCCAGAATTTGATTGTGGCCAAAGCTGGGCAGGTCAGACCTGACTGTGCATCTGCCTCACTCACTGCTGCCCTGTTCTGAGAGCAGTAAAACCAACCTGGGGCTCTGCCTGATGAAATTTAGAGCCTGGTGCCTTCAGAAAGATGAAATTTAGAGCTTATTGTCTTCAGAAAATTTCTCATGGGAGGCAGCACAGGGGGAGGCCTTTGCAGGCTGGAAGTGCTCAAAGTGAAGGAAACCCTTGGTGTGATGGGGAACAGATCATGAAAAACCCTAACTTCTCAAAGCCTGGCATGACTCCAAGGTCCTCCTGGACCTCAGCACCTTCAGATTCACACATTGCATTGGGTTGGAAGGGACCCTCCAAGGGCATCCTGCAAGCAGCAGGGAGACCTCCAACCACAGCAGGCTTTACAGGGACATAGCAAGGCTGATCTTGAATGAGGCCTCAAGCACATCCCTGGGCAGCCTGTGCCAGCGCCTCACCACCCTCCCTGTGCAGAACTTCCTCCTGGTGTCCAACCTGAATTTGCCCTGCTCCAGTTCCAAACCATTGCCCTTGTCCTAACCCCACAGGCCCTTCTGAACAGTCCCTGCCCAGCACTGCTCAACACTTCTCTAACCAGCTCCTCTCTTCTTTTCCTTCCCTGTGTCCCACAGGACCACATCCCAGTGCCCTACCAGCCAGACTCCAGCAGCAACCCTTCCTCCACCACCTCCTCCACGCCCTCCTCGCCAGCCCCACCTCTGCCACCCAGCGCAACGCCCCCGTCCCCGCTGCACCCTTCCCCGCAGTGCCCACGCCAGCAGAAGCAGTTCAACTTGCCAGGTACTGCCAGCTCCTCACGTCCATCCCTGCTCCACCAGGGACAGTTCAGCTTGCCAGGTACTGCCAGCTCCTCACGTCCATCCCTGCTCCACCAGGGTCAGTTCAACTTGCCAGGTACTGCCAGCTCCTCACCTCCATCCCTGCTCCACCACGGTCAGTTCAGCTTGCCAGGTACTGCCAGCTCCTCACCTCCATCCCTGCCCCACCAGGGACAGTTCAGCTTGCCAGGTACTGCCAGCTCCTCACCTTCACACTTGCCCCACCAGGGACAGTTCAACTTGCCAGGTACTGCCAGCTCCTCACCTCCATCCCTGCTCCACCAGGGACAGTTCAGCTTGCCAGGTACTGCCAGCTCCTCACCTCCATCCCTGCTCCACCAGGGACAGTTCAACTTGCCAGGTACTGCCAGCTCCTCACCTCCATCCCTGCTCCACCAGGGACAGTTCAGCTTGCCAGGTACTGCCAGCTCCTCACCTCCATCCCTGCTCCACCAGGGGCAGTTCAACTTGCCAGGTACTTCCAGCAGGACTTAGTGTGCTTTCATCTTGCCACGTGGGAAGTTCTTCATGGCTCACCTCATCGAGATGGTCATCATGGGGATTAGCATTTGAGCTTGGGAAGTGCACTGTGGTGACCTTTTCCTGCCAGAGCCTCCTTTGATCTCAGCTCAGGGGGCTCAGAGGTCCTGCTGCAGAGCTGGGGTCAGCCTGCAGGGTCTCGAAGCTGGAGAGGAGAATCTGAGGGACAGAAGCTTAAGCAGAAGGTTCCTTCTCAGCTGGCATCAACCTCTGGTGGCCTCAGCAGCTCTGTCTTGCTTTGTGCTCACTGTGTGCCTGCCCAAGAGGATCAGTTCAGCCTTTGGACTTTGCCTGCTGAAGGGTACACATCACCCACAGGCCTTTGCAGGGTTCTCCTGGGGCTGCAGATGAGCACTGACTTCCTTCAGTGGGCTCCTTTTTGGCACCCTGTGTGCCTTTGTGGGTGGCATCCTCTGGAGAGATGGAGGTGGGAGAGGTTGGGTCATGCAGGGTGGGGGACACACATGACCCAGATGTGGGAGTGGGCATGGGTTGGGGTCTCTCCAGCATCTGCCTCAGTGTTTGACCTCCTTTTCTCTTTTCCAGCTTCTCATTACTACAAGTACAAGCAGCAGTTCATTTTCCCAGGTGAGTCTCTTCCAAAGGCTCTCCTGTTGGGAGGAGATCTTGGCTGGATCTTAACCCTGGGGGTCCAAGGGATCCCAGCTGCTCTCCTAGCCTTGGGGATCCAAGGGATCCTGGCAGGCTCTCCTCGCCCTGGCTGTTGTTCTGGGCTGGGGTTTCTGCCTCGACCACAGCAGCTGTTGCAGGGCTGTGGAGATGCTGCAGGGTTGGCTGGCCCCAAGTTCTGCCCAACCCTAGCTAAAGGTGGAGGTGGAGGGGTCCTGGGGCCCAAGGGAGGGGCTTGGTGGGATTTAGTTTTTGTGGCTGTTCCTAGTGCTGGAAAGGGCTCCTGCTGCCTCTCACTCCACTCTTTTCTCCTCAGATGTGGTGCCTGAAACGCCAACCCGAGCCCCACAGGTGGTCCTGCACCCTGTCAACTCCAACCCCATGTAAGTTCTTCCTCCTCCTCCTCCCAACTTGCCTTTTCTTCCCCTCCCAAGCAGCGCATCCTCTGCACCCCCCTGAGCACCTGTGGGTGCTCCCCTGGCTTGCAGCAGCAGCCTGGGGCTTAGGGTGGGTTGGGGTGGTTGGTGGAGGTGTTTGTGCTGCTTTAACCCAGCTCACAGCTCTGCCTTGCATTCTTGCGGAGGAGAAGCAGTGGGAGGAGAGGGCAGGAATCGATTCCTAACCACAGCAACGCCCCTGCCCGGCCACCAGAGACAAGCAAAAGGCTTTCACACCCAGCCCTGCTCTCCAGACCTTTCCCCAGCTTTGTTACCCTTCTCTGGACCTCCTCCAGCTCCTCAATGTCCTTCTTGGAGCGAGGGGCCCAAAGCTGAGCCTAGGATTTGAGGTGTGGCCACACCAGTGCCCAGTACAGGGACATGATCACTGCCCTGCTCCTGCTGGCCACACTATTGCTGCTCCAGGCCAGGATGCTGGTGGCCTTCTTGGCCAGCTGGACACACACTTGCTTGTCTTAAGCCACCATCGTCCAACAGCCCCAGGGCTTTCTCTGCTGGCCAGCTTTCTGGCCACTCTGTCCCAAGCCTGGAGCACTGCTGGGGGTTATTGTGGCTAAAGTAAAGGACCCAGCAGTTGGTCTTGTTGAGACCCATACCCCTGCTTTGTGCCCATGGATCTAGGCTATCCAGGTCCCTTTGCAAAGCCCTCCCTACTCTCAAGCAAATCAACAATTCCATGCAGCTTACTGAAGGGCACAGCCTCGTGGCATTTTTAGGTGGATTCCAAGATCAGGATGAGTTTCCCAGTGAGCAGCAGCCAAAAAGTGAATGGTCAGCAGCCAGAAGATAAGAGAATGGGCTTTTTAAATCCTTGAGGAGTTTTCAAGGACAGCAGCCAAATCTGTTACCTTCCCAGCTCCCTGGGCCAGGAGCTTCTCCACTTAAATAACATCTCCCATGATCAGGATCCTCCTGCACCGGACAGTGAACAGGCAGTTAGGGAAATTTGGAAGCAGAGGGCCACTGGGTGGGAAGGGGATAGGAAGCAGAGGGCCACTGGGTGGGAAGGGGATAGGAAGCAGAGGACCACTGGGTGGGAAGGGGATAGGAAGCACAGAGTCAGTGGATAGGAAGGGAACAGGAAACACAGAATCACTGTTTAGGAAGGGGATAGGAAGCAGAGGATGTTCAAGCTGCTTGGGATCTCCCCTGTGATCCTTGCTGCCTCTAGGCAGGGATGTTATTAATTAGGTTAATGATGATAATAATTTAGAATATATTAATATTCTGCCTGGAGCTACTCGAGCTCTGCTCCAGCTGCTCTTCCCCATGGAATTTCCCTAATTCCCTGTTCACTGTCGGGTGCAGGAAGACCCTGATGGTGGGAGATGTTATTTAAGTGGAGAAGCTCCTGGCCCAGGGAGCTGGGAAGGTGACAGATTTGGCTGCTGTCCTCCACTTCTCAAGGATGTAAAAGCCCCATTCTCTTACCTTCTGGCTGCTGATCGTCCACCTTTTGGTTGATGCTCCCTGGGAAGGTCAAACCGATCTTGGTAACCACCTAAAAATGTGCCCCAGCAATGCCTTGAGAGCTTCCAAAGCCGTGAGGGCGTAAACCTGTCCCTCAGCCCAGCTTAGCCATGGTGACACCTCCCAGGGCACGGCAGTGGTGCCCCCTCTACCCCGTGCATTTTGGGCTGTAAGGTGGGGAACCTGGTTGTGTGCTCCCACATCCCCAAATCCAGCCTGGCACTTCACACGTCCCGTGTTAATTAGTGCAGTAATCAATGCTGCTCAGCCCTGCTCCTCTGGGAGCACCCAAGGCTGCCCCTGCAGCCGTGTCCCCACCCCAGGAAGGGAGCCCCTTGGTGGGCTCCACCTCCACCTTCTTTGGCCTTCTAGAAGCTTTGCTGAGACGACTTAAAAATGTGATGGAGGGGAAGGAGAGGGCGGAGGTGGCCTGGCTGCGGGTGGGAAGGGGATTGCTCTCCCAGCTTAGCAGCCAGCCTGGCGCTTCTCCTCCCCCATCCTTTCCGTCCTGGTGCAGAGTGATGCTGTTGGGAAGCAGGGCTGGAGGTGCACAAACGGTTTTGCGAGCCGGTGGTGACTCAAATCATTCTCCCAACAGCCTGGAAGGAAACCCATTGCTTCAAATTGAAGTGGAGCCCACCTCGGAGGTGAGAGACGCTCAGGCTCGCTCCTGTGCTTGATGGACCTTCAGTTTATCCCCACCCGGAGGCACATTGCACCGGGGGCCACAGACATTTAACACCTGTGCAGCGCAATTAGCGCTAATTAAGTCAACAGCCACCTCCGGTCCTGCCCAGGCAGCCGTGTCCACACCCCACAGAGAGAGCCTCTCATGGGCTCCACCTTCCCTTCTTTAGAATTCAATGAGCTTTGCGGAGATGACTTAAAAATGTGGTGGAGGTGAAGGGGAGCTGAAGGAGAGGGATGAGGAGAGGAGAGGGATGAGGAGAGGAGAGGGATGAGGAGAGGAGAGGGATGAGGAGAGGAGAGGGATGAGGGGTGAGGAGAGGAGGGGAGAGGGGTGAGGAGAGGAGAGGAGAGGGGTGAGGAGAGGTGAAGGGTGAGGAGAGGAATGAGGAGAGGAGAGGAGAGTGATGAACTGGCTTGATGGCTGTACCCAAAGAGTGGGCCTTAAGCACCTCCAGGGATGAGGCTTCCACCACCTCCCTGGGGCAACCTGTTCAAGGGTTTCACCACCCTCATGCTGAAGAACTTCTCCCTGAGGTGGAGAACTTCTTCCCAAATGTCATCTCTAAACATAACTGAGAAGTGTCCTGGATGTGCCTGATGAAAAGGATGAGCAAGTGGCGGTCCCAGCAGAGACCCCTGAGGGACAACCTCTCCAGCAGGCACCCAAATGTCTCACCAGCCTGATGCTGAAGAACTTCTTCCTCAGTCACACCCTGTCTGCTTTCCCTCCCCTTCCCCTCCCTGGGCCAGAACGAGGAAGGCACGGAGGAGGCTCAGGAGTCGGAGGACGACTTTGAGGAGATGAACCTCTCGCTGCTCTCCGCCCGCAACTTCCCGCGCAAGGCCAGCCAGACCAGCATCTTCCTGCAGGAGTGGGACATCCCCTTCGAGCAGCTGGAGATCGGGGAGCTGATCGGCAAGGGCCGCTTCGGGCAGGTCTTCCACGGCCGCTGGCACGGGGAGGTGGCCATCCGCCTCATCGACATCGAGCGCGACAACGAGGACCAGCTGAAGGCCTTCAAGAGGGAGGTGATGGCCTACAGGCAGACCCGCCACGAGAACGTGGTGCTCTTCATGGGGGCCTGCATGAGCCCCCCACACCTCGCCATCATCACCAGGTGAGCCCCAAGCCTCCTGCTTGCCTGGGCTCGGCTTTGGGTTGCCGGACGCCGACCTGGGCTCGGCTTTGGGTTGCCGGACGCAGACCTGGGCTCGGCTTTGGGTTGCTGGACGCCGGCCTGGGCTCGGCTTTGGGTTGCCGGACGCAGACCTGGGCTCGGCTTTGGGTTGCCGGACGCCGGCCTGGGCTCGGCTTTGGGTTGCCGGACGCCGACCTGGGCTTGGCTTTGGGTTGCCGGATGCCGGCCTGGGCTCGGCTTTGGGTTGCCAGATGTTGTCCATCTTGTGGCAAAGGGATGGTCTCCAACTGCTCTGGCTGCTGCTGTGGAGCATCAATCCCATCCCAAGTGGATTCAGGCAGATCCATCTCCTGTAGAAAGTGATCTTGAGACGGCAGTGGTTTGTTTTAACCTGGATCAGCAAGGGTTTGCCTGAGCCAGGGTCAGGAGTGGTTTGTTTTAACCTGGATCAGCAAGGGTTTGCCTGAGCCAGGGTCAGGAATGGTTTGACTGCGTCAGCAAGGGTCCAGGAATGGTTTGCCTGAGCAGTGGTCAGCAAATGGTTTGTCTGAACCTGGATCAGCAATGGTTTGCCTGAGCCAGGGTCAGGAATGGTTTGCCTGAGCAGTGGTCAGCAAATGGTTTGTTTTAACCTGGATCAGCAATGGTTTGCCTGAGATGGGTTCGGGAATGGTTTGACTGCGTCAGCAAGGGTCAGGAATGGTTTGTCTGAGCTGGATCAGCAATGGTTTCCCTGAGCAGGGGTCGGAATGGTTTGCCGGAGCAGGGGTCAGGAATGATTTGCCTGAGCCAGGGTCAGGAATGGTTTGCCTGAACCAGGGTCAGGCTGCTGCAGGTGACCCTGTTTCATCAGTGGGGTTGCACTGGATGACCCCCAGAGCTGCCCTCCAACCCCACACCGCGCTGGGATTCCAGGATTCTGTGCCAGGGTGACTCCAACCAGAAGCTGCCTCTCCCCACCTGTGAGCTGGGGGGGGAAAAAAAAAAACAACAAAAAAACCAAACCCAACAAACCAGGCTTTTTTATTTCAGAGCACAAAAGAGGCACCTGGGAGCAGCCAGCAGCAGTTTCAGATCCCCATCCATCAGCTCCCATCCAAAAGCTTTATGATCAGCCTGCAAACACAGGCATTGATCCGTGCGTCACAGCTCCCCCAAGCCCTCTCTTCCACCTTGCTGCTGCTGCTGCTGCTGCTCCAGCCTGCTCCGACCCCACGCTCCCTGTTTGCTCAGCTTTTCACTCCCATTCAGCAGCCAAACCCGGGCAACAGGTTCTGGTTTCTCTCTGCCTGTCGTCTGTTCTAATGCCTCTTTAGGTAAAAGCAGGGAGGTGACACTTGTGACAGGCTGACAAAACAAGGATGTGCGCTGCAGCAGCAGCTGCTGCATTGACATCACCTTTGGGACGTGCCCAGTGCTGCTTTGCTCTTCTCCCCACCTGCACTTGCTCCTTTTTTTTTGGTTTATTTTTTTTAAGGTTAAAGTAGAACTTTCTCGGCTTGCCCCCCTAAGTGTAACCTGTGCTGTGCCTCGCCAGCTCTTTGCCTACAATGAGCAACCTGCTCTCATCTCCGTCTTTTGAAGGCTGAATTCTCAGAATTGCAGCTTGGTAGGGGCTGGAAGGGACCTCTGGGAGGGGATCATCCAGTCCAACCCCTCTGCTAAAGCAGAGGCATCCACAGCAGCTTGCCCAGCATAGAATCACAGAATCAGTTAGGGTTGGAAGGGACCACAAGGATCAGGCAGTCCCAACCCCCCTGCCATGCCCAGGGACACCCTACCCTAGAGCAGGCTGCCCACAGCCTCTGCCAGCCTGGCCAAAAACACCTCCAGGGATCTGGCCCCAACCACATGGTGGGGTTGGGTTGGGGCTTGGACTGGACCTTTGAAGGCTTTTCCAACCCAACCAATTCTATGATTCTAAATCCAGGATGTCCAAATCTCTGTGCCCATCCCTGGGGCCTCACTGACTGTCTGCTGCAGAGGAATCTTTTTTAATTTTTTTTTTTTT
>VWZI01012853.1:18143-29274 GCA_013396835.1 Psilopogon haemacephalus | reverse complement strand
TATTTTATTTTACTTTATTCCCTCCCTCACCAAGAAAAGAGCAATTTTCTTGGAGCTGTTAAAGAAAAAAAAAAAAAACAAACAAACCAATCTCTGTTTTGCTGCTTGGCAGGCTGCAAGCAGCTGCCCAGCCCTTGGAAGGGGCTTTACCCAGCCGTGCTGGAGGGGGATTATTTATAGCAGGGTTTATTTTTACTGATCCCACGTCCCTACGTTTTCCTTCCTGCTCGTTTGTGATATTCAAGGATCGCCTCATTAGCAGGGCGAAATCTCCCCCCCCCTGCAATCACCACGGCCTGCGGGCACAAGCTGGCTGGGTGGGGAAACTGAGGCAGGAGCGGGCTGGTGGTGTCCTGCTTGGGGCTTGATGCTCTGAGTTCCTCTGCCTTAACCCTTGAGGTGGGTTGGGACCAGCACTGCTTAAAGCCTTCATCGGTGTCAGGGATGGTGGGACCGAGGGGCTCCTCCTCAAGGGTGGAGGTGACACCAAGCTGAGTGGTGGGGTGGGCACGGCTGAGGGCCAGGAGGTCATGCAGGAGGAGGTGGAGAGGCAGGGCTGAGGGAACCTCCTGGGGTTCGGCAAAGCCAAGTGCGAGGTCCTGCGCATGGGTCAGGGCAACTCCCTGGTATTGATCCGGGCTGTGGGGATGAAGCCCTGAGAAAAAGGACCTGGGGGTGCTGGGGGGTGCAGAGCTGGGCATGAGTTGGCACTGAGTGCTGCCAGCACAGAGCCAGCCCTGCCCTGAATGGAGCAGCAGGGGCAGGGAGGGGATTCTGTCCCTCTGCTGAGCTCCCCCTGCAGTGCTGGGGCAGCTCTGGAGTGCTCAGCACAGGCAGGGACTTGCTGGAGCAGGGCCAGAGGAGGTCACAGCAGTGCTGGAAGGGCTCTGCTGGGAGGCCAGGCAGGGAGAGTTGGGGGTGTGCAGCCTGGAGAAGAGAAGGCTCCAGGGAGACCTTCTGGTGGCCTTTCAGCACTGGAAGAGGCTGAGCAGAAAGCTGGGGACAGAGTTTTGAGCAAGGGCTGTTGTGCCAGGACAAGGTGGGGATGGTTTGGAACTAGAAGAGGGAGATTGAGAGTGGAGAGGAGGGAGAAATGTTTGACACTGAGGGTGCTGAGAGCCTGTGCCAGGCTGCCCAGAGAGCTGGGAGCTGCCCCATGGCTGGAAGCATCCCAGGGGAGGTTGTTTGTGGCTGTGAGCAACCTGCTCTAGCTGCAGCTGTCCTTGCACTGGGTCACCTTGAAAGATCCCTCCCAAGCCGAAGCAGTCTGTGGGCCTGGAGATGTCTCTCAATGCATTTGCCTGCGTTGGAAAGAAAGGGAAGGAACTGAGCACCTCCTGGTGAAGGGAGGTGGTGGCTCCAAGGAGCTCTGCCATCAGAGCTGCTAATAGATTTTCTCTTGGGTAATGAGCAGTGGGGATGGTTAACATCCATCTTAATTAGTCTTGAGCAGGAGCGAATGTGAAGCCTTGATGCTTCCAGAGCTGCAGAGTGGATAGCAGGAGGGAGAGGCACCCAAGTCCTCAGCCTGCTGGAAACCAAGGGCCAATGCCATTTTGGGGGATGCAAACAGGCAAGTGAGGAGTTGGTTTTGACAGAGTTGAATGAGGCAAAGCCAAGCCTGGGTTAGCTCACCTCAGGTCCTCAGGGCTCCTGGTCCCAAGCCCTTGATGGTGGCAGCGTGGGG
The DNA here is from genome assembly GCA_013396835.1 of Psilopogon haemacephalus. NCBI lineage: Eukaryota > Metazoa > Chordata > Aves > Piciformes > Megalaimidae > Psilopogon > Psilopogon haemacephalus. The sequence continues at coordinate 27,587 of VWZI01012853.1, read as the reverse complement.
AGGGGAGGTGAAGCCTGAGCCACCCAGGAGGTCCTTCACAAGGCAAAGTCTAACAGTTTCTTGATGCTGGTGAAATGACTCAGGCCACCCACAGAGGGAATGGGCTGCAGGAATCATCAGGGTTTGGGATTCTGGGAGATCCTTCTAGTTAAAAAAAACCCCAAAAACCCAAACAACCAGAAAGGGATTTGTGTGTCCAGCAGATGGAGGGAGGTTCTTCTCCCCCTCTGCTCTGCCCTGGTGAGACCTCATCTTGACTGCTGCCTTCAGTTTTGGCCTCCCCAGTTGAAGAGGGACAGGGATCTGCTGGAGAGAGTCCAAGGGAGGGCTTGGACCCACATCCCAGTAGAACAGGTTGCTCAAGACTTCATCCAACCTGGTCCTGAACCCCTCCAGGGAGGTTGTGGAGCACAGAAGCACAGAATGTGATCTTTGATCACGTTCTGTGCTTCTGTGCTCCACAACCTCCTTGGGCAAACCTGTGCCATAGTCTCACCACCCTCACTGTAAAGAACTTCCTCCTAACATCCAGTTTCATCTTCCCTCTGCCACTTTAAACCCATTCCTCCTCATTACCAGACAGGGACAGGGATCTGCTGGAGAGGGACCAAGGGTGGGCTTGGACCCACCTCTCAAGTCCCTCTGCCTGGCTCCTCAGAGGGGTCCCTTTCCCATAGAATCACAGAATGGTTTAGGTTGGAAGGGAGCTCAAAGCTCAGCCAGTTCCAACCCCCCTGTGCCATAGGCAGGGACACCCCCCACTAGGACAGGCCTCTCAAGACCTCCAACCTGGTCCTGAACACCTCCAGGGAGGTTGTGGGGCACAGAAGCACAGAATGGGATCTTTGTGACCCTGACTGGTTCTATGATTCAGTGGCACAGGCTGCCCAGGGAGGTGATGAGGGTCACCATCCCTGCAGGTGTCCAGGAAGCTGCAGCTGTGGAGCCTCAGGATAGAGTTTAGTGGTTGGGTTATGGTTGGCCTGGATGCTCTTAGAGGTCTTTTCCTCTGCCCCTAATGATTCTGTGACTCTGCCATTTGGTGATCCTGGTTGTTCCAAGCTGCCTTTCAGCTCTGGCCCTTCTCTCCCCATACTTGGGGTGGGGAAGTCACAAGGTCCTGCCTCCCTCCCCCTTCCCCTTGCCTGAGCACTGAGGTTTGGGAGCCTGTAGCATCACCTCCTGCCCTGCCTCCAGGTTGTTTTCCCTCCTCTGACTTTGCTGCTGCCTTCCTCCTTCTCCTGGCAGTTAAATAATGGAGCTTGTAGATCATGTAATAAATAGGTATTGACCTCCTGCCACAGCCTGGATCAGAATGGATTGGGCCGTGGGAATCAGCTCCCTCCTGGTCGATAAGAGGCCATCAGGCTGGAGAGACCTCGATAATGACTGACAACAGCAAAGTCAATATGGGCATTAATACATACATTAAAGGAGTGGGGGAGGGGGTGGGAGGGGATGGATCTTCCACCTGCAGACAAGCCTGGCTTTGGGCAGCTGCTGGAGTAGGGTAGGCTGGGGAGGAGACCAAAATATCCTGAGCAAAGAGGATGGCAGGGGATGGGGAAAGGCAGCTTGAGCCCTGTGAGGGCTTAGCTTGGAAGTCTTCATGTCTTTGGCCTTCCAGGATCTGAAGGGGACCTGCAAGAAAGCTGGGGAGGGACTTTTTAGGCTATCAGGGGGTGGCAGGACTAGGGGCAATGGAGCAAAGCTGGAGGTGGGGAGATTCAGACTGGACATGAGGAGGAAGTTGTTGAGCATGAGAGTGGTGAGAGCCTGGAATGTGGTTGGGGCCAGATCCCTGGAGGTGTTTTTGGCCAGGCTGGCAGAGGCTGTGGGCAGCCTACTCTAGGGTAGGGTGTCCCTGGGTATGGCAGGGGGGTTGGAACTGCCTGATCCTTGTGGTCCCTTCCAACCCTGACTGATTCTGTGTCCCCCAAATGGGTTTGGTGGAGGCCACACCTGGAATCCTGGGGTCAGGTTTGGGCCCCTTACTCCAGGAAGGATGCTGAGGGTCTGGAGCAGGTCCAGAGAAGGGCAGAACAGCTGGGGAAAGGGTCTGGAGAAACAGGGCTGGGAAGAAGCAGCTGAGAGAACCTCAGTGTTCAGCTTGGAGAGGAGGAGGTTCTGGGCAGAGTTTGGTATAAGTGATCCTGCTCTGGCAAGAAGTTCCCCCTTGTGCTGAGCTGGACCCTCCTGTGCTGCAGCTTCCATCCACTGCTCCTTGTCCTATCCCAGGGAGCAGTGAGCAGAGCCTGACCCTCCCATCCTGACCCCAGCCCTCAGATATTGATAAACATTGATTCAATCCCCTCTCAGTCTTCTCTTCTCCAGACTAAGCAGCCCCAGGTCCCTCAGCCTCTCTTCCTAGGATACCTGTGCCCAGGGAATGCTGTGCCTGGCACAGCCTGGAAAAGAGGCTATGGTGAGCACAGGTGGGAATTGGAGCCTCTTCCAGTTAGCAGAGCAGAAGCTTCAGGGTTCCATTGCTCTGCTCTCCACCCCAGCATCCTCACTCTGACCCTATGCAAGTGGCAGAGCTGAGACTCACAGGCTGGGGTGGCTTGGGAGGGACCTTTCAAGCTCATCCAGTCCAACCCCCTGCAGCCAGCAGGGACAGCTGCAGCTAGAGCAGGTTGCTCACAGCCACAACCAACCTTACCTGGGATGCTTCCAGCCGTGGGGCAGCTCCCAGCTCTCTGGGCAGCCTGGCACAGGCTCTCAGCACCCTCAGTGCCAATATATATTTCTCCCTTCTTTCCACTCTCAATCTCCCTCTTCTAGTTCCAAACCATCTCCCCTTGTCCTGGCTCTACAGCCCCTGCTCCAAACTCTATTCCCAACTCTTTTCTTGGCCCTCCTAGTGCTGAAAGGCCACCAGAAAGTCTCCCTGGAGCCTTCTCTTCTCCAGGCTGCACACTCCCAACTCTCCCTGCCTGGCCTTCCAGCACTGCTGTGGTGCCCTCTAGCCCTGCTCCAGCAGGTCCCTGCCTGTGCTGTGCCTGTGACTCCTCCAGCACTGCAGGGGAGGGTCTCAGCAGAGCAGAGCAGAGCAGAGGGGCACAATCCCCTCCCTCCACCTGCAACTCATCCTCCTACCTAGAGAAAGAAGGTGGTTCCCTGGGGAAACAGATCCCTCCCGTGGCAGTGTTATTAACTTATTATTAATAATAATAATAACAGTGGTGATGATGATGAGTGCTGCAAGGCAGTGTTGGGGTTCTGTGCACAGCAGCTGCCTCCCTTCAGCATCTTGCAGCTTGCCCTCTCTTCAGAAGCAGGCTGCTTGGGGAAATGCCTTTTTCCTTCCTGTAGTTCAGAATAGCAGGAGGCTGGTGCCATGTAGAATACATTAAGCTCCTTCAAAGGCAGGGGGAGGTCAAAGCTCTTTCACCCAGCCCCCCTGCCCCCAGCCAGCCCTCTCAGGAGCCCTTTCCATAAGGCAGCAAGAGGCCACCCTGAGCATGGAGGAGGTTTGGATGTCTCGCTTGCAGCCAGGGCTTTAGATAAGGCACTGGAGGCTGAGGCTGCTCTGCACTCACCTTTCTCTTAGCTCTGCCCCTGGGTGTGCAGGGTGCTGCCTCTCACCATGCTCTCTGAGCTGGTTGCCCATAAATCAGCAGGGCCAGCAAGCAGTGAGCTTCCTAGGGGCTGGAATTTCTCACCCAGTGGTGTTGAAGGGATCTCAGCTCATGGAATGGGTGTTTATGGGGATGCTTGGGCAGAGGGAAGAAAGGCACCCAGCACCAGTAAGGAGTGACCTGGTGGCCTGTGTGCAGCCACCAAACCATCAGCTCTGAAATGATTCCTGCTCCTGAGCCAGGCTGAGGGTTTTGATCCCACAGAGGTGCTGGACGTCAATGTACAGGTTATAGGGGTGGATGAAGGAGGTTCTTCTGCCTCTCTGTTCTGTCCTAGACAGAGTTTTTTGTCCATTTCTGGCCTCTCCAGCTCAAGATGAACAAGGAACTGCTGGGAGAGTCCAGTGGAAGCTATGAAGATGCTGAGGAGTGAGGAGCAGAGGCTGAGGAGTGAGGAGCAGAGGCTGAGAGCTCTGGGGCTGTTGAGCCTGCAGAAGAGCAGCCCCAGAGGGGATCTGAGCAATGCTCAGCAAGAGCTAAAGGAGCTGTGGGGGGCAAGAGGCTGGGGCCAGACTCTTGTCAGTGGTGCCCAGGGACAGGACAAGGGGCAGTGGGCACAAAGTGGAACCCAGGAGGTTCCATGAGAACAGGAGGAGAAAGTTGTTTGTTGTGAGGGTGCAGGAGGCCTGGAGCAGGCTGCCCAGAGAGGTTGTGGAGTCTCCTTCTCTGCAGAGCTTCCAAGCCCCTCCCTGGACATTGTGCTGCTGGACAAGCTGCTGTGGGTGCCCTGCTTGAGCAGTGGGCTTGGGCTGGGTGATCTGCAGAGGTCCCTTCCAGCAGTCTGTGTTTTGGTGTGGCACCCATCAATACCCAGAAGATGGCCACCAGCTTAGAGATGATGATGCCCATCAATAGTGTGTGTGTGTGTGTGTGGCTGTGAGGAAAGGAAAAAAAGCCCAATGGGAGGGGGATGGAGGAGGCATTGGATGGGAACAACATCAAGAGGCAGTGCTCCAGCTTTTCCTCACTCCTCCTTCCCAAATTGTTCCTCTGCAAGTCGCTTTGGCTTCCCTCCCATTGCTGATGTCTTCAGCCCACGCTGGTGGAATGCAGAGTGTTTATAAAGCAATTTGGGATTTGGCTTGCTTGGCTGAACACTTCAAAACCTCATCTTGAATAGACACTTGCATCTGCAGCAGGGGAGCTGGGACTGTCCTGCTGCTGAGGAGGGCTACGAGCTGAGGTGGTGCCGTAGCTTGAGAGGGGCTCCTGAATGCTGGGGACCCCCTAGAAGGAGTCTTGGCATCTCCCCGAGCTGCTTGGCCAGGTTGTCCCCCTGCTGCCTCGCAGCTCTGACTGGGACTTGGGAAAGGAATCTTTAGAAGGGACAAGGGGCAGTGGTTTGGGACTGGAGCAGGGGAGATTCAGGCTGGACATCAGGAGGAAGTTCTGCACAGTGAGGGTTGGTGAGTCATTGGCATAGGCTGCCCAGGGATGTGGTTGAGGCTCCAACCCTGCAGACACTCAAGCTCAGCCATGCTGTGTGCCTGTGCAGCCTGCTCTGGTTGGAGGTGTCCCTGCTGACTTCAGGGGGCTTGGACAAGATGCCCTTGGAGGGTTCCTTCCAACCTGGTGCAACCTGTGAGTCTGTGACTTGGTTTGGTACTAGGGCTCACCTCACCAAAAGGGTTGCCAAGACCTGGAACAGGCTGCCCAGAGGGCAGTGGTGAAGTCCTCATGCCTGGAGGGGTTTCAAAGCTGTGTAGAGGTGATGCTGAGGGCCATGGTTTAGTGGTGTTCTTTGGCACTGCTGAGTTAAACATTTGGACTCCATGATCTTAAAGGTCTCTTCCAGCCAAGGCAACTCTAGGATTTGATGACTCCTGCTCTGCTGCTGGCTGGGATGGGCAGGTTTAAAGGACAAGAGGGCTGGAAGGTGTCCAGAGAAGAGCCATTAGGATGATCAGAGGACTGGAGCTGCTCTGCTATGAGGAGAGGCTGAGGGAATTGGGGCTGTGCAGTCTGGAGAGAAGGCTCCAAGGTGACATCATTGTGGCCTTTCAGTATCTGAAGGGGGCTACAAGAAAGCTGGGGAGGGAGTTTTGAGGCTGCCAGGCAGTGATAGGTATGGGGGGGATGGAACCAAGCTAGGAATGGGTAGATTCAGACTGGATGTTAGGGAAAAGTTCTTCAGCATGAGGGTAGCGAGAGCCTGGAAGGGGTTGCCCAGGGAGGTGGTGGAAGCCTCATCCCTGGAGGTGTTTTTGGCCAGGCTGGCAGAGGCTGTGGGCAGCCTGATCTAGCGTGAGGTGTCCCTGGGCACGGCAGGGGGCTTGTAGCTGGCTGATCCTTGTGGTCCCTTCCAACCCTGAGGGATGCTGCCAGCCTGTGCCTTGCTGCGGAAGGCGCAGCCGAGCGGTGGAGGGGGCAGGGGCTGCCTGCAGACTCCAGTGTCTGCCTTTGTCCCCGCTGGCAGGCGTGGGTGGGCTCCGACCTCCTGCTCGGCGTCCTGGCTGGCTGGCAGCCGCCTGGCACCTCAATGGCAGGGCTTGAAAGCAGACCTCTTGAAGAGGCGAGGCAGAAGCTGCTCCGCTCTGCCCCCGGCGAGCTGCGCTTTGTGCCGGCCCCGACGGGGAGCGATCGCCGGGGCGGGCGAGGAGCGAGGGGGAGCGAAAGCGTCGAGCTCTGCCGTCAAAAGGCTTGCGCAGGTGTTGGCTGAATGGGCTCAGGTGCTGCATAAAAAGGTATCAGCCAGGCTTTGTCTTGCTGCTGGCAGCTCCTTATCCAGCAAGCAAGCGCCGACAAAGAGCGGAGCGGTGCGGTGCGGTGCGGTGGTCGCTGGCTGAATGCAGGCAGAGAGGAGTCATTCAGCAAGGGCGGGGAGAGAGGCACCTGGGCTGTCTCCGTGGCTCTGCCGAGCTTTTTGGAGCCGCGGTGGAAGGTCCCGTGGCCGCGGTGCTATGCCCTGGTGCCAGCAGGGCAAGAGAGGGGACTGTGCCCCTTGGCTCTGCTCGGACCTCACCTCTGCTCCTAGAGACAGCGCAGGGAGGGATGGTTGGAAGCTGAGGCAGAGCAGGGTTAGACTGGAGCTGAGGAAGGGTGGTGAGACACTGCACCAGGTTGCCCAGGGGGGCTGTGGATGTCCTCTCCCTGCAGGTGTTCAATGCCAGGTTGGATGAGGCCTTGAGTGACCAAGTCTAGGTGAGAGGTGTCCCTGCCTATGGCGGGGGGGGTTGGAGTAGATGATCTCTAAGGTCCCTTCCAACCAGAGCTGTTCTAGGAGTGCCAGGGTCTGGGTCTGAGTGCTGGCTGCTCACCCTGGGTCCATTCACTGCCTCCTTTCAAGTGTTGTCTCTTCATAAGCCAAATGTTGAGAGCAGAGTCTCAACCCCAGGGAGCTGCAGGCTCTGCTGCTGGGGTTACCTCTGCAGTTCAGGCAGGCAGGAAGGTGAGGATGTGTCTCCACAAGACCCTTTTCCAGGCCAGCCTGATCTAGGGTAGGGTGTCCCTGGGCATGGCAGAGGGGTTGGAACTAGATGATCCTAGTGGTCCCTTCCAGCCCTGACTCTATGATTCTATGCAAAGAGCTGATCTGAACTCTACCCAGGACCCAAACCAAGCTCCCTTCCAGTGCTCATCTCCTCACTGCATTTGCAGTGCTGAGTCAGGGCTAGCACAGACCATGAGCAACTTTCTGTCATGGTTACCTTCTTGGAGGGAAGGAAGTGTTGTCTGGAAGAGCTTCTAAGTGCACAGGCAGGTGAGAGGAGGTGGCAGAAAGCCTTTTGCATGGCAGAGCCTACAGCTTGATGGAGTTGGTTGTTTGGGCACAGTAGTGCCCAAAACCTTTCATGCTGGGAAGGGAGTTTATGGATTCATAGAATGGTTTGGGGTTGGAAGGAACCTTCAAGATCATCCAATTCCAACCTCCCTGCCATGGGCAGGGACATCTCCCACCAGCCCAGGTTGCTCAAGGCCTCATCCAGTCTGCTCTTCAACACTTCCCAGGGTGAGGTGTCCACAGCCTCCCTGGGCAACCTGGTCCAGTGTCTCCCCACCCTCACTGCCAAGAATTTCTTTCTACTCTCCAGTCTCAATCTGCCCTCCTCAGGATTCAATCCGTTGCCTCTTGTCCTCTCACTCCCAATTCCTTGTCAGAGATCCCTCCTCAGCTCTCCTGTAGCCCCCCCTTTAGGTACTGGAAGGCTGCTGTAAGGTCTCACTGGGAGCCTTCATTCCTCCAGCTCTTATGTCTGTCATTATTTTGCACCCTTTAAGCCTGGCTGCAGAAACCCAACAGTTTGGGTTGGTTTTTCTTTGTTTTTTTTTTTTTTTTTTTTTTTTTTTTTTTATCACTCATTTCCAAGTAGGAGCTGGAGTGCTCCTCGAGCTCCTGGAGATTAGGATCTTCAGACAAATTCATTCTTGACTGCAGCCCAGCTCTAGCAGAAGCTGGGAAGTGGCTGCTGGGCGAGCTGGAGGAAGATCACATTTGTAATTGCGGGTCTGAAGCCCAGCTGGGGAGCTCAGGGACGTGCTGAGACACCCAAGAAAAGAGAACCAGCCCTGAGGAGGCACTTGTGTGGCTGTGGAGATGCCTTGAAGTGGCCACCCCAGCTCATTGGCACCTGGGCAAGGCTATTGGCAGCGCAGCCTCCTGACAAAGCTCTTTGAAGGATGCTCTTGTCTCTCCAGAACCCATGAGATATGGTCCTGGTCCTGTTTCACTGCTTGACTCATGCTCTCTGCCCGTGCAGCTTTTTGGCCCAGGAGCAGCCTTTGTGAGCTTCTGAAGAAGCATAGAATCCCAGAGTGGTTTGGGTTGGAAGGGACCTTCCATCCAGCCCAACCTCCCTGTGGTCAGCAGGGAACAGCTGCAACTAGAGAGGGTTCCTCAGCACCCCAAACAGCCTGACCTGCAGTGCTTCCATGGATGGGATGTCTACCACCCCTCTGGAATGATGTTCCCCAGCCCTGGGGATGAGGCAGAGCTCAGGCTGGTTATTTCCATCCAAGAAGAGCAAAGCTCATGATCTCCCATGGCACAGATCCAGACAGTCACCATCCCTGGAGGTGTTCAAGCAAAGCCTGGATGGGGCACTCAGTGCCATTGGATAGAGCTGGGTGATAGGTTGGACTGGATGAACTTGGAGGTCCCTTTCCCCCCTGGACATGGCCAAGGAGGAAAGCAAATTGGAAAGGGTGCAAAAGCATTTTTGGAGGGTCACAAAGTGCTCCAAGGGCTGAAGCACCTCTCCTATGAGGAAAGGCTGAGAGAGTTGGGGATTTTCAGCCTGGAGAAGAGAAGGCTCCCGGGAGACCTTCTGGTGGCCTTTCAGCACTGGAAAGGGCCAAGAAAAAAGCTGGGGACAGAGGTCCTGGTGTGCCAGGACAAGGGGGGATGGTTTGGAACTAGAAGAGGGAGACTGAGTGTGGAGAGAAGGGAGAAATGTTTGGCACTGAGGGTGCTGAGAGCCTGTGCCAGGCTGCCCAGAGAGCTGGGAGCTGCCCCATGGCTGGCACCACTGCAGCTCAGGTTGGTTGTGGCTGTGAGCAGCCTGCTCTAGCTGCAGCTGTCCCTGCTGACTGCAGGGGTTGGACTGGATGAGCTTGAAAGGTTCCTCCCAAGCCACCCCAGCCTGTGAGTCTCTGCCCCTATGCAAGTGGCAGAGCTGAGAGAGGATGCTGGAGTGGAGAGCAGAGCAATGGAACCCTGAAGCTTCTGCTCTGCTAACTGGAAGAGGCTCCAATTCCCACCTGTGCTCACCAAAGCCTCTTTTCCAGGCTGTGCCAGGCACAGGTATCCAGCTTCATTTTGCTAAAGTTGCCTGTGCTGAGCGTGGGTGGATCTAGCAAAGTACCC
>VWZI01012853.1:1136-18020 GCA_013396835.1 Psilopogon haemacephalus | reverse complement strand
AGCTTTGTATCCTCTGTGGGGAAGGGAGGGGGGGGGGACATGGCCCCTTCTCCATCATGGAAGCAAAAACAAAACAGGGAGTCTGGAGAAAGAAGGAGGTCCAGATGCTGTGCTGGCTCCTAGGACACGGGATAGAGCCAGGGAGAGCCAGACCAAGTCACTCCTGATGGGGCTCAGCACCCTGGTGAGCAGCAGGAGCTCCCTTCTGGTGCCAAAATGGGGAAACTCCCTCCCCCAGCTCCCAAGCTGAAGGTCCCAACCTGCCTTCAGAGGTGGCCAAAGCTCTCATGACTCCTGTGCTGAAGGTCTCATCCTGCCTTCAGAAGCAGCCAAAGCTCTCATGGTTATTTCCAGCCCCTATGCAGAAGGTCCCAACCTGCCTTCAGAAGTAGCCAAAGCTCTCATGGTTATTTCCAGCCCCCATGCTAAAGGTAGCCAAAGCTCTCCTGGTTGTTTCCATCTCCCATGCTGAAGGTCCCAACCTGCCTTCAGAAGTAGCCAAAGCTCTCATGGTTATTTCCAGCTCCCATGCTGAAGGTCCCAACCTGCCTTCAGAAGTAGCCAGAGCTCCTGTGGTTATTTCCATCTCCCATGCTGAAGGTCCTAACCTGCCTTCAGAGATAGCCAAAGCTCTCATGGTTATTTCCAGCCCCCATGCCAAAGGTAGCCAAAGCTCTTATGGTTGTTTCCAGCCCCATGCTGAAGGTCCCAACCTGCCTTCAGAAGTAGCCAAAGCTCTCATGGTTATCTCCCCAGCCCCATGCTAAAGGTAGCCAAAGCTCTCATGGTTATTTCCAGCCCTATGCTGAAGGTCCCAACCTGCCTTCAGAAGTAGCTAAATCTGTTGTGGTTATTTCCAGCCCTATGCTGAAGGTCCCAACCTGCCTTCAGAAGTAGCCAAGGCTCTTGTGGTTGTTTCCAGCTCCTTGCCACCACTGCTGCCTGCATGGTTTGGGGATGCTTCTCCCTGGGGGGTGGGTGGGTTTGTAGACCTTGCTTTCATCTTCTCCCTTCTCTGTTCTTCCAGCCTGTGCAAAGGAAGGACTCTCTACTCCGTGGTGAGAGATGCCAAAATCGTCCTGGATGTCAACAAGACGAGGCAGATAGCACAGGAAATCGTGAAGGTATGGGGTGGGGTGGGGGGCAGCTCCCAGCTGAGACCCCTTCTGAGCTGCAGCAGGGAGTGGGAGTGGAGAAGACGAGGAGCAGAGGCAGGGCAGCACCTCCTGGCTTTAACGTCCACCTGGCTCAGCTCAGCCCTCCCTCTGCTAACTCCAAGGAGGGTTTGAGCAATCTGAAAACCTCAGGGTGGTGAGAGGCTGGAAGGAGTTACCCAGGGAGGTTGTGCAGCACAGAATCCTTCAATGTGATTGAAGATCCCATTCTGTGCTTCTGTGCTCCACAACCTCCCTGGAGGTGTTCCAGGCCAGGTTGGATGAGTGACCTGTTCTAGTGGGAGGTGTCCCTGCCTATGGCATGGAGGTTGGAACTGGCTGAGCTTTGAGGTCCTTTCCAACCTAAACCAATTCTATGGTCTCCTGGGAGCTGTCCCTGCCCACGGCAGCAGGTTTGGTACTGGGTGATCTTTAAGGTGCCTTTCAGCCCAAGCCATTCTATGGTCCTACCTTGGGGGGAACTGGAGTGACACCAGGGCTCCCCAGGGGCTCCCTCTGCAGCTCAGGCCTCTTCCAACCTATGATTCTAAGATTCTATGATCCTAACCTATGATTCTGTGATTCTAACCTATGATGCTGTGATCTTATGATTCTATCCTGTGATTCTATGATCCTATCCTATGATTCTAACCTATAATTCTATGATCCTATCCTATGATTCTATCCTATAATTCTATGATCCTATTCTATGATTCTATCCTATAATTCTATGATCCTATTCTATGATTCTATCCTATGATTCTATGATCCTAACCTATGATTCTATGATCCTATCCTATGATTCTAACCTATAATTCTATGATCCTATGATATTATGTTTCTATCCTATGATCCTAACCTATGATGCTGTGATCTTATGATTCTAACCTATGATCTTATGATCCTATCCTATGATTCTAACCTATGAGTCTCTGATTCTAACCTAACCCCCCCCTGGCACAATTCCAGGCCATTTCCTCCCCTTCTATCACCTGATCCTAGGGTGCAGAGCCCAACCCCCTACCTCGCTGCAACCTCCTCGCAGGGAGCTGAGGAGAGCAACAAGTTGTAAAGAATCTCTCCCGAGTGGGATGGGAGAGCTGTTAGGGGCTTAGCAGAGCTGTCAATGTGATGTGCTGAGTGGGTGCAGTGAGTGTGGCTGCCCCAGGATGCTGGGCACGCTGCAGCTCACTCTCACTCTCCGAGGAGAAGCCGGCAGAGGGAGCTGAGTTTTCGCTCATGCCAGGCAGGAGCAGATGAAGGCATTACTGGGCTGGGAGCTGTTTTCTCACAGATCATCCCCGGGGAGAGGGGAAGGCAGCAGGTCTGCAATTTGCAGTGGGATCTGAGCCATACCAGGAGAGATTTGGATCTGCCAAGACAAAGAGCTTCAACTGTGCAGGATGGCACGGGGAGAGGTTCTCCTGGCCGTGCTGCCAGAGCCTGGGGGGCACAAAGCCCCTGCTGCCTGCTTGGAGCACCCAGGCTGATGGGAGGGGGCTGAGGAGAACCTCTGTGGTGTGCTGGATGTCATCTTGGCCCATGGATGCTCAGGACCCTGCAGTGCACCTCTCTCAGGGCGCTGGGATGCTGCTCCTTGCACTGCCTAGAGGGCTTTGCCAACCTGCATGTTGGGTTGAAGGTGAATCTTGTAGAGCAGGGTTCTAGGCTGGTCTTGTTGACCCTGAGGGGTTTTGCCAGCCTGCATGTTTGGCTGAAGGTGACTCTTGTAGAGCAGGGTTCTAGGTTGGACTTGGTGATCCTGAGGGGCTTTGCCAACCTGGATGTTGGGTTTAAGGTGACTCTTGCAGAGCAGGGTTCTAGGCTGGACTTGGTGGTCCTGAAGAGCTTTGCCAGCCTGGATGTTGGGTTTAAGGTGACTCTTGCAGAGCAGGGTTCTAGGCTGGACTTGGTGGTCCTGAAGAGCTTTGCCAGCCTGGATGTTGGGTTTAAGGTGACTCTTGCAGAGCAGGGTTCTAGGCTGGACTTGTTGACCCTGAGGGGTTTTGCCAACCTTCATGTTTGGCTGAAGGTGAATCTTGCAGAGCAGGGTTCTAGGCTGGACTTGGTGGTCCTGAAGGGCTTTGCCTACCTGGATGTTGGGTTTAAGGTGACTCTTGCAGAGCAGGGTTCTAGGCTGCACTTGGTGGTCCTGAAGAGCTTTGCCAGCCTGGATGTTGGGTTTAAGGTGACTCTTGTAGAGCAGGGTTCTAGGCTGGACTTGGCGATCTTGGGTGTGCCTGTGATTCTGTGATATTTGCTCTTAAGCAAAACTGGAACAGGCTGCCCAGAGAGGTGCTGGCATCCCCATCCCTGGTGGGGGGAGAGGTTTCAAAGAGGCAGAAATGTGGTGCTGAGCTTTAGCACCAGCCTGGGTAGAGTTAGAGGCAGGGTCGGACTGGGTGAGCTTCAAGATCTTTCCCAAGGGGAAGCTATTCTCTGATCCCCATGGTTTTCCTGCCTCATTTGGCATCTATCCTCCAGCAGCTTCCTCCAGACTGAGTTTCCCTTAGGCTGGCTAGGAGGATGGCAGGGGGGGCAGAGCCTGCAGGCAGGATGGATTCCTCTCCCCGGCTGTCCCGTGGAGCTGCCGGCAGCCTGCCGGATTTGCCGCTGCCGAGCAAGCCTGGCACAGGCCACTTTGGATTTCCCACCCGTGGCATCGTTAGCAAGAGTTTTAATTAGCCCCCCAGCAGCTTTTCCTGGGGGAGAGGAAAGGAGGCAGGAGTCCTGCCGGGCTGCTTGGCAGGCTGCTGGTGCCGGTGTGCGCTGATGGCTCCGCTGGGCTGAGCGGCGGCAGAGAGCTTTGACTTATTACCCTTCTGCTCCCAGGCCTGAACGAGAAGCAAGGCGAGAACATCATCATCATCATCATCATCATCAATTTCTCAGCAGAGGATTTGCAGGGGGGTGACTGCCACTTTGCTTGGCTGCTCATTTGCCTTGCCTAACCAATTAATCAGGAAGATGAGTGGGCGCCGCCGCCGCCCCAGCACCCTCTGGGACCATTGAATGGCTTAGCCTGGAGGGGACCTCAGAGAGCATCTACTCCACACCCCCCCTGCCATGCCCAGGGTTAGGGTTAGCAACTGGGCTTGGGTGCTCAAAGCCTCATCCAACCCCAGACTTGACCACTGCTAGGGAGGAGGCAGCCACAGCCTCCCTGGGCAACCCCTTCCAGAGTCTCACCAACCTCACGCTGAAGAACTTCTGCCTCAGCTCCAGCCTAGCCCTGCTCTGCCTCAGCTCCAAATCATTCCCCTTGGCTTGTCTCCAGATATCCTCATGTAGCCCTCCCTGTAGGATCCTTTCAAGTACTGGCAGGCAGCTCTAAGGTTCCCCCAGAGCCTTCTCCAGGCTGCGCACCCCCAGCACCCTCAGCCTGTCCTCACAGCAGAGCTGCTCCAGCCCTTGGATCATCTTTGTGGTCCTGCTCTGGACTCCATCATCCTGTGGTTCTGTCCTGCTTGTTTTGTGCTGCCTTTTCCATTTTGGGGTATTTTTCTCTCTCTCTTCCACCCTAGGGAATGGGCTACCTGCATGCCAAAGGGATCCTTCACAAGGACCTCAAGTCAAAAAACGTTTTCTATGACAATGGCAAGGTGGTGATCACAGACTTTGGCCTCTTCAGCATCTCAGGAGTCCTCCAAGCAGGCAGGTAGGACATGGTGTGGTGGAAATTCTGGTGTTCCTCCCCGTGCCTTCTTGGTGGGCACACAGGGAGGCAGCCCCAGCCCCTCCTCTTCAAAGCCTTTTGGGGTCTGTAGTCTCAGGGGGGAGGACAAAGAGACATCTGAGTGTGATGGAGCTGCCCCAGGGGTTGCACCTGCTGACCTTCAGGGATTTTGCTTTTAAGGAGGCTTGCTCTGGGAAAAGAGCAAGCAGGGAAGCTCCTCTACCCCACAAGCTCCTGCAGAAGCCTCTCTGCCCCACAAGCTCCTGCAGGAGCCTCTCTGCCCCACAAGCTCCTGCAGGAGCCTCTCTGCCCCACAAGCTCCTGCAGAAGCCTCGCACCAGNCAGAAGCCTCTCTGCCCCACAAGCTCCTGCAGAAGCCTCTCTGCCCCACAAGCTCCTGCAGAAGCCTCTCTGCCCCACAAGCTCCTGCAGAAGCCTCTCTGCCCCACAAGCTCCTGCAGAAGCCTCTCTGCCCCACAAGCTCCTGCAGAAGCCTCTCTGCCCCACAAGCTCCTGCAGAAGCCTCTCTGCCCCACAAGCTCCTGCAGAACTCCCCTCTGCTCCCTCACCATGCAGCTCCATGCTCAGCACCAGTGTTGGGGTTGCAGCCTCAGCACCAGCATTGGGTTTTGCAGTGCCAAGCCCCTGAGGGTTGGGGTTTCCCTCAGTGAGAAGGCTCTGGGCACAGTGTTGAGGAGTGAAAGCTTCAGCTCCTTGGGTGCAGAAGTTGTGGCTTGTTGTGATCTCTTTGGTTTCATTTCCTGTTTGAGGCCAGCACTGGAAAGGCAGGATTGCTTTTGGTGGGTAGGGAGGCTGAGAGAGTCCAGCAGCTGGGTTCAGAAAAGCAGGGTCTGGGTCTGGCCCTGGGCAGGGGTTCCTGGATCCAACCTCTTCCCACAGGATGCATCATTGCCATGGCCAAGTCACCCCAGGGTGCATCTGGGAGCTGCTCCTCCAGCTCCACTGCAGCAGGGCCAGCAAAGCTGCTTCATCCTCTGGCCTTTTCCCTAACATTCTGATCATAATCCTCCAGCATTTGCTTTGCCTCCTGCCTCTGGGCTGAGGACTGCTGCAGCCAGCCCAGCAGCTTGGCTTGGAGGTAGTCATAGAATCATAGAATCAGTCAGAGTCGGAAGGGAGCACAAGGATCAGGCAGTTCCAACCCCCCTGCCATGCCCAGGGACACCCTACCCTAGAGCAGGCTGCCCACAGCCTCTGCCAGCCTGGCTGCAAACACCTCCAGGGATCTGGCCCCAAACACCTTCCTGCAGGGGCAACCCATTCCAGCCTCTCACCACTCTCATGGTGAACAACTTCCTGTCCATGGGCATGGCAGGGGGGTTGGAACTGGCTGATCCTTGTGGTCCCTTCCAACCCTGACTGATTCTGTGATTCTAAGTGCATTGTTATCAGCAGTGGCAGCTTGGGCAGGTTTCCTCTGGCAGTGCTGGACCTTTTGGCCTCCATCACCCCACCTGATGGGATGTGTGTGTGTGCCTGGGGAGATTGTGGTACCAAATCATCACTTGCTTAGTGCAGGTGCTCAGGAGATGAAGTGCACCTCGGAAATGATGTGCTTGTGGGATGAGGTGGAAGGATCAGAGGCAAAGGTGATGGTCTCACCTCCACCCTGTGCCTCTCGTGGCAGCAGGATGGAAAGATTGAGAGGCTGAGAGCCGTGGGGATGCTGAGCCTGCAGAAGAGCAGCCCCAGAGGAGATCTGAGCGATGCTCAGCAGGGGATAAAGGACCTGTGAGGGGCAAGAGGATGGGGCCAGGCTCTTGTCAGTGGGCACAAATTGGAATTCAGGAGGTCTCATCTGAACAGGAGGAGAAATTTCTTTGGTGTGAGGGTTCTGGAGAGCCCTGGAGCAGGCTGCCCAGAGAGGTTGTGGAGTCTTCTCCTCTGCAGAGCTTCCAACTCCACCTGGCCATTGTGGTCCTAGGCAAGCTGCTGTGGGTGCCCTGCTTTTTAGCAGGGGGATTGGAAGAGATGGTCCCCAGAGGTCCCTTCCAGCCCCCACCCTGCAGGGATTCTTGGATTCTCTAGAGAAGTTTCGTGGCTGGGAGGATCCGGACTGAGTCATCCTGGGATTGTGCACACAGCTGCAGAGGGAAGAGCCAGCCAAGAGCTGGTGGTGGAGCTTCTCAGCTACCCTCAGGGGCTGGTGGAGGTGCCTGCATGTGGATGGTGTCCCCTGGCCCCAGGCTGTGGTGCCTGCTCATCACTTCCCAGCGAGGATGCTCTCATGGATGCGGCAGAAGGATGAGGAGGCGAAGGTGATGGCCACGGCCCCAGCCCATGCCTCTGGCAGCAGCCAAGCCCTGCCCTTCCCCTTGGATAAATATCAGCTGGGTTTAGCACAAACTTGGCCAAAAAAATCCAACAGTGCTGCTGCTGCTGCTCTTCCAGCAGCTGAGAAAGGGAGTTTGGGGCTCTGCTGGAGCAGCTGGGCAGGAGTTAGGTGCTGCCAGGGTGAGGTTTCAGCTCGTTCCAGCAGTGCTAAAAGGATTTGGGCATGAAACACAGCCAGGTGTTGCCTGGGATCTTTGCTCTGAAAGGTCAGAGACGTCCTGGAGGTGAAGTTTCCAGCCATTGCTCCTTCTATCACTTCAAGCCCTTGCCAAAAGTCCCTCCCCAGCACTCCCTTCAGGTACTGGGAAGCTGCTCTAAGGTCTTCTCCAGACAGCTCCAGCATCCCGAGATGAGCCTGGATGCTGCTTCTGGGTGACAGCAGGCAGCAGACATACAAGCCCTGGCTACAGCACTGGTCCTGCTGAGGGTGGTGGAGCTGATCCGAGAGCTTTCTGCTGCATCCTGCTGCCTGCCCAAGGACCAAGCCTGAGGGCAGTGTCTGGGCTGACCTCGCTTCTCCACCTTTGCTCTAATTGCCCTGGTGCCTAACGCCGGCTTCTAATTAAGAGCCGCAGGGCTGGAGGCTCTTGGGGCTGGAGGCTCTTGGGGCCGGAGGCTCTGTGCCTTGTCCTGGCTGCATCTGGTGTCCTTTGAACTGGGGAGCCCAGGCATGGACCCAGGACATGAGGGAGGTTCTCCCTGCCCTCATGCTCAGCCCTAGTCAGGCTGCATCTGGAGTCCTTTGAACTGGGGAGCCCAGACATGGACCCAGGACACCAGATGCAGCCTGACTAGGGCAGAGCATAAGGGCAGGGAGAACCTCCCTCAACCACACTCTTCTTCCTGTCCCCCAGGACACCATTTGCCTTCTTGGTCGCTTACTGGAGGGAGTCCAGTGGGAGGCTCAAAAGATGCTGAGGGGCTGGAGCAGCTCTGTGAGGAGCACAGGCTGAGAGCCTGCAGAAGAGCAGCCCCAGAGGGGATCTGAGCAATGCTCAGCAAGAGCTAAAGGAGCTGTGGGGGGCAAGAGATTGGGGCCAGACTCTTGTCAGTGGTGCCCAGGGACAGGACAAGGGGCAGTGGGCACAAACTGGAACCTGGAAGGTTCCATGAGAACAGGAGGAGAAAGTTGTTTGTTGTGAGGGTGCAGGAGGCCTGGAGCAGGCTGCCCAGAGAGGTTGTGGAGTCTCTTTCTCTGCAGAGCTTCCAGCCCCACCTGGGCATTGTGAAGCTGCTGTGGGTGCCCTGCTTTAGCAGTGGTGCTGGACTGGCTGATCCCCAGAGCTTCCTTCCAACCCTCCCCATGCAGGGATTCTTGGCTTCCCTAGGGAGCTTTTGTGGCTGGGAGGATCTAGACTGAGTCATCTTGGGATTGTGCACACAGCTGCAGAGGGAAAAGGCAGCCAAGAGCTGGTGGTGGAGTTTGTCAGCTCACCTCAGGGGCTGGTGGAGATGCCTGCATGTGGATAGTGTCCCCTAGCACCCAGGCTCTGCAGTTTTGGCCCCCGAGGCTGAAGTTCAGGAGGATAAATGCCCACTCAGCCATCCCTTACCACCTTTGGGAGGGCATCAGAGCACATAGAGGAGGAAATTCCTTGACCTGTAGGTCAGGAAGCTCATCCTCCTCTAGCCTGATGTGACACAGGGCAGTGCTGGTTACCTCCTGCAAACCTCTGCTGCAAGATTTGGGCTTGGACGCAGCATTTAGCTGCTTCATGTGACACCACCACCAGTGGTCCCTGGCTGGGGACCCTTTTAAAGCCTGTTGTGTATCCTTGGTACCTGCTGGGGGATAGAAAGGGTGAAGAAGCAACCAATGTCATCCTCAACCGTTGGCCAAAGGAGCTGAATGTATTAGTGCCAAGCCAGGGGCTGGAAGGGACCTCCAAAGCTCATCCAGTCCAACTCCCCTGCCAGAGCAGCATCTCCTATATCACCCAGGAACACATCCAGGCAGCTCTTGACTATCTCCAGAGAGGGAGACTCTGCAAGCCCCCTGGGCAGCCTGTTCCAGTGTCCTGTCTCCCTCACAGGGAAAAGAAAAATTACTTCTCATGTTTAAAGGAAACTTCCTCTGCCTCAGCTTCCACCATTGCCCCTTGTCCTGTCACTGAGCTAAGCCTGGCTCCAGCCTCCTGGCACTCACCCTGCACATATTGATAACCATTGCTGAGGTCACCTCTCAGCCTCCTCCTCTCCAAGCTCCAAGCCCCAGCTCCCTCAGGCTCTCCTCCTAACAGAGCTGTTCCATTCCCTTGATTGTCTTTGTGGCTCTGTGCTGCACTCTCTCAAGCAGTTCTATGTCCCTCTTGAACTGGAGGGGCCCAGAACTGTACACAGTACTCCAGATGCAGCCTCACCAGGGCAGAGCAAAGGGGCAGGAGAACCTCTCTCAACCTATTCACCACAGCCCTTCTAATCCAGCCCAGAATGGCATTGCCCCTCCTGGCCCTAAGAGCACATTGCTGGCTCATGGCCAACCTCCCATCCCATAGGACCCCCAGATCCCTTTCCCCTCTGCTGCCTTCCAGCAGCTCAGCCCCCAACCTCTCCTGCTCGCTGGGGTTGTTCTTTCCCAGCTGCCAGACTCTCCCCTTGCCCTGGTTGAATTCCATTCACTTTCTTCCTGCCCAGCTCTGGCTGAACTGCAGCACAGCCTCCTGGTTGTGTGGCAGCCACTCCAAACAGGTCGGTGTGGCTAAAAGAGCCCGGGGAGAGGGTGGGGTTGGGAGGTGCTGTGCCCCTGTGTGGTAGCCATGGCTGGGGTGGGTGTCTTGGCAGGCGGGAGAACAAACTGCGCATCCAGAACGGATGGCTCTGCCACCTGGCCCCAGAGATCATCAGGCAGCTCTCTCCGGACACCGAGGAGGACAAGCTGCCCTTCTCCAAGCACTCCGATGTCTTCGCACTGGGGTGAGTCACAGAACCATCACAGCATAGTCACAGCACCATCACAGCATCATCCATAGTCACAGAACCATCACAGCACAGTCACGGAACCATCACAGCATCCTCACGCAACCATCACAGCATCCTCACGCAACCATCACAACACAGTCACAGCATCATCACAGCATCCTCACAGAACCATCACAGCATCCTCACAGAACCATCACAGCATCGAGTCCAACCTATCACTCAGCACCTTCTGATTAACTAAGCCATGGCACTAAGTGCCTCATGCAGCCTCTTCCTAAACACCTCCAGGGGTGGAGACTCCACCACCTCCCCGGGCAGCCCATTCCAATGCCAATCATTTTTGCTGGGAAGAACTTCTTCCTAACATCCAGCCTGAACCTGCCCTGGTGTGGGTGTGGACCAGGCTGGCCTCAAATGATGGGATGTGGAGCATTCTGGGGCTGCCAGCGTGGTGTTGTCTGCCCCCTGCTTCCTCCTGGAGTGGGTAATGATGAGAAGGAGCTGGGGACGTGGAGGGTTGGGGACGTGGAGGGTTGGGGACGTGGAGGGTTGGGGATGTGGAGGGTTGGGGATGAAGAGGGTGAGGGTTGGGGATGCAAAGAGTTGGAGATGCAGAGAGTTGGGGATGCAAAGAATTGGGGATGTGGAGGGTGAGGGTTGGGGAGGCAGAGGGTTGAGGAGGAAGAGGGTGAAGGATGCAAAGATTTGGAGATGCAGAAGGTGAGGGTGCGGAGGGTTGGGGATGCAGAGGGTTAGGGATGAGGAGGGTTGGGGATGCAGAGGTTTGGGGATGAAGAGGGTGAGCGATGCAGAGGGTGAGGGTTGGGGAGGCAGAGGGTTGGAGAGGCAGAGGGTTGTAGATATATAGGATTGGGGACACAGCTGTAGATCCAGAGCATTTGGGACACAGAGGGTTGGGAATGCAGAGAGTTGTAGATGCAGAAGGTTGGGCACAGAGCTCTGAGAGTCCTCACATCCCCAGGCTCCATCCCCAGCCAGCTGCAGAGGCTGTGGCAGAGGCGGTGGGGAGAAGAAATGCCAAACGGCCAAGAGGTGGAGTGCTGCCGAGTGCCCTTCAGCCGAGCGGCTCCTCCATTTAGCTGAGCGCAAACCTTCCCCGAGGGCAGGAGCCTCCCTCCTGCCCCAGCGGAGCCTTTGTGGGGGCGGCCGCAGCCTTTTAACGCGGAGTGGATTAATTTTCTGCTGGCTGCGGGGATTAGCCTGCGCGGAGCTGCTAGCAGAGGTGATATTTCCATCAAACCCGCAGTAATTACAGCTCCAAAGGATCTTCTTTCCCCCCCTCTCCCTCCTCTTCCTCGAGGTATAACTTCAGCACAAAACTGAAGAAGTAATTAAGAGGCTGTATTGAATTGAGGGAGAGGCACCGACTTAAACGTAGCTTTTCCTTGTTCTTCCAAGCCTGAGCTCTGCCCTTGAGTTTCCTTAAAAGATTAAAAGATTCTTTTTTTCTTGTCCCCTCCCACACTTTCTTCCTCTCTCTTTTTTCTCCCCCTGTTCCTGCTGCCCTCTGCTGAGCCCGGGAGGCTCAGGGATGATCTGGAAGGTTATTGCCACCACTGCTTCCCCGAGGGGATTTGGGGATGAGTGTCAGCTTTTGAAGGAGCCAGGAGTGTGAAATTCGAGTGGTGTGTGCCTGCTGAAGCCTTGAGGGATGGTGGAAGAGGAGGAGCAGGAGCAGGGAAGTGATGGTGCCCCTGTACTGGGCACTGCTGAGGCCACACCTCAAGAATTGGAGTCAGTTTTGGGCTCCTCACTCCGCTGAGAGGCTGAAGCAGGGTCAGAGAAGGGCAGCAAAGCTGGAGAGGGCTCTGGAGAACAGGGCTGGGAAGGAGCAGCTGAGGGAGCTGGGGGTGGTTGATCTGGAGAAGAGAAGGCTGGGGGGGGGGACCTCATTGCTCTCCATAGCTCCCTGCAAGGAGGCTGCAGTGAGGTGGGGAGAGCAAAACCCAACCTAGGATCAAGCCATCCCAGCACCTGAGGTGTGGCCTCACCAGTGCCCAGCACAGGGAGATCTCACCTGGCTGGAATTTTTTGGAGGCATACAGCCAGTCTGTCCCTATTTTTTGCCCAAACCAGGAGAGCCAATTTCCAGACCCTGGGATCTCCTCTCCCCGAGCTCTTTCATTTTATCACCCTCCCTTCGCCAGAGTTTGCTTGCTCTGATGCCTTTTCTTTCACCCCATTTCTTGCTGCTTTAACTGGTGCTAGTGACATCCCTTGAAGGGAAGAGCAGCTCCAGGGAATTTTCCTTGGGAATCAGAGTCGGTGCTGCAGGAGTCAGTCAGGGCTCATCCAGGCCCTGGCTGCCAAGAGATGAGGATGGGGAAGCCCCAGGCGGTAGCGGGGGTGGAGGACTGCGGGGGCAGGCTCCAGCTCAGCCAGAGATGGACTTGTTTTGGGATGTTCCCTTGAATTTGGGGAGTCCTCGTGGCAAAAGGAGGGCTTGGCTTGGTGGTAAGAGCAGTGAGGTGGCAGATGGCTGGGGGTTCACCTGTGCCATCACCTGGGGAGGGCACTGGGGATGGCTCACGCCGGGGCTTGGAAGGCTTTTTGTGGCTTGGAACAGATCTTTTACACCTTCTAGCAGCCTTCCAGTACATGAAGAGAGCTCCAGGAGAGCTGGGGAGGGACTTCTGATGAGGGCTGGGAGTGACAAGACAAAGGGCAATGGATTGAAGCTGGAAGAGGGCAGATTTAGACTGGAGATTAGGAAGAAATTCTTTCCAGGGAGGATAAGGAGATACTGGCACAGGTTGCCCAGGGAGGCTGTGGAGGTTGAACACCCTGGAGGTGTTCAAGGCCAGGCTGGATGAGGCCTTGAGTGACTGAGTCTAGGTGAGAGGTGCAGGTGGGTTGGAGTAGATGATCTCTGAGGTCCCTTCCAACCTGAGCTGTTCTATGAGTGGTGCCAGTGGTCTGAGTGCTGGCAGTGAGGAAAAATTTCTTTGTTGGAAGAGTGGTCAGGTATTGGCACAGGCTGCCCAGGGAGGTGGTAGAGTCCCCATGCCTGGAGGTATCCAAGGAATGTGTGACATTTGGGGACATGCTTTAGTGGCCACGGTGGCATTGGGTTGCTGGTTGGACCAGATGACCCCAGGGGGCTTTTCCAAGCCAAACAATTCCATGGTTCTCTTGTTTGTCTCCTCTCTAATCCTGGCTACCTCCTAACAGCACAATCTGGTACGAGCTGCACGCCCGGGAATGGCCCTTCAAGACGCAGCCAGCAGAGGCAATAATCTGGCAGGTGGGAAGAGGGATGAAGCCCAACCTCAGCCAGATAGGGATGGGCAAGGAGATCTCGGTAGGTGCTGTGGGGCAGGCACTGGAGCCTTGTCTGTGTGTCCATGGTGGGGAGAACCTGCTCCACTGCCTCACCCCCTGGGTGCAGAGCCTCTTGGAAAAGGACCTTGTGCTGCTCAGGGTCTGCCAGCAAATAAAAACAAGGGGACCCTTCCTCCCCAGCTGGTGAGGCTCAGTCCTGCTGCTGGGGCACAAGCATCAGCTCCTCTCCACAGGGATATGCTGATGGATATGGGGTCCCTTTGCCTGTCCCCTCCACAGGGATATGCTGGTGGATATGGGGTCCCTTTGCCTGTCCCCTCCACAGGGATATGCTGGTGGATATGGGGTCCCTTTGCCCATCCCTTCCACAGGGATATGCTGGTGGATATGGGGTCCCTTTGCCCGTCCCCTCCACAGGGATATGCTGGTGGATATGGGGTCCCTTTGCATGTCCCCTCCACAGGGATATGCTGGTGGATATGGGGTCCTCATGGGGTGGACACCTCCCCACCATCCCAGCCCTTGAAGGGTTGTGGTGATGGAGGAGGTGGTATCCTCATGGGGTGGGCACATCCCCACTATCGCAGCCCTACAGCAGGTCACGGTGATGGAGCTGAGGACCTCATGGGGTGGACACATCCTCACCCTCCCAGCCCTTCAACACATTTGCAGTGATGGAGGTGGTGTCCTCACTGGGTGGAGACATCTCCTCTGCTGCAGCTCTTCTCGAGGAGGCAGGAGAGATGTTGGGCACAGGGGTTGTTGTGGCAGAGGAACTGTCTCTGCTTGCTCACGCTCTCACCCTTTGCTGGCTACAGGACATCCTCCTCTTCTGCTGGGCCTATGAGCAAGAGGAGAGACCAACCTTCACCAAGCTCATGGACATGCTGGAGAAGCTGCCCAAGCGCAACCGTCGCCTCTCCCACCCCGGGCACTTCTGGAAGTCAGCAGAGTGAGTCCCTGTCCCTGTCCCTGTCCCTGTCCCTGTCCCTGTCCCTGTCCCAGTCCCTGCCTGCTCTCCTCACAGCCTGCCCTCACTGCTGCACAGCTCTTGCTGGTGCTGGGGGAGTACAGGGAGAAGCTGTGGGGACGTTTGGTGCCATCTCAGTGGGCAAGGGAGGGTAGAAAGGGTGCCCACAGAGTGGTGTGCCCATGTCAGCTGTCACCAGAGTGACAGGACCCTTAAGACATCATGGGGGTTGGAGTAGAGGACCTTTAAAGCTCTTTTCCAACCCAAGCCGTTCTACAGTCACCTTTGGGGACAGTAGCCAGGGTTGCTGTGCCTGCCTGTGCAGTTTGCCCTCCTGGAAGGGAGGTTGTTTTGCCCTCTTTTGCTCAGATTGATCTCTGGGTGGGGGGAGATGATCTGCCCGAGGTCCCTCCCCAGGCCCACAGCTTGTGTCACCCTTCACATCTTCCAGCAGGGAGAGAAGGGGAAGGTCTCTTCTTCTGCAGACAGCTCATGGCCAAGTCCTGCTCCATTTCACTGCTTGGGCTTAGTCACATCTCCCTGCTTCAGCAACCCAAATGGGTCCCCAGTCAGGAGTTCAGGATCTGGTGTGGTGGCCACAGCAGGCAGGAGGTAGAAGAACCCCTTAGAAACTCATTTTCTTCCCTGGATTGCATCAGGTTGTGACAAACAGAACCAAAAAGCCCAACCCCTGTGGGGGCTGCATGCACCGAGGGCACGGAGGGTAGAAAGGGATGGAAGGAAGGAAGGAAGGAGGCAAAGGTGAGCTTAAGGGAGAGAAGTGAGAGCACTTCAGAGTGCTTCAAGCATCCTTCCTGAACCCCATCAAGGGTTGAAGATGTTTACTCCTCTTCCTGCACCTGATAAGCAACCTTCTCCCTTCCTTATCTGCATGTGAAGCTCGGGCAGCCCCAAGCCTCTGGGCACAGCCAAAGGTGCTGGAGTGTCCCCTGTGTCACCTCCCAGCCCCATGTGCTTGGGGGCTGAGGTGGGGCACAAAGCCAGGGGTCAGGTGCCCCCCAAATCACCCGGAACCTTAATCAGGGGGGAAGTTAATTAGCAGGCACCAGGGTGGCTGTGGCAGCCAGGCAAGGCGAGCTGGAGGTTGATGGCCCCCAAGGCAGCAGGCTGTGTAATTGCTTGGTTTGGTTTGAGAAGGTTTCTGCAATCACCCAGCCACGCTCTACCTGCCACCAGCTTCTCCTTAATTACAGGCCCCCCTCTGCAGCTGAGTGTGAGGAGGGGAGGGAGGGAGGAAGGAAGCTGCAGCTCGGTGCTTGCCTTCCAGCCCAGCTGCCTCCTTCAAAGGCTCACAGGATGTCAGGGGTTGGAAGGGACCCAAAGAGCTCACCCAGTCCAACCCCCCCTGCCAGAGCAGGACCAGGCAATCTAGCTCAGGGCACACAGCAACACATCCAGACAGGCCTGGAAAGGCTCCAGAGAAGGAGACTCCACAACCTCCCTGGGCAGCCTGTGCCAACATTCTGGGACTGTTGGAGGCTAAATGATCTTGAAGGTTCTTTCCAACTCAAGCCACTCTATGATTGTCTCAGGTCCCATCTTCCCCACAAGATCCCTTCTCACCCAATTTCCTGGGTGAGAAGCTGTCCCTGGTGAGCCAGCTGCAGTATCCAGGGTCCCTGCCACCCCTGCTCGAAGGAAACAAGGAGCAAAAACCCCCTTGGGAGTCCTGCTTTAGGCAGAGCCTGGGTGGATGTGGATGAATGATGAGAACCAAGCTAGAAATGGGTAGGTTCAGAGTGGATGTTAGGAAGAAGTTCTTCAGCATGAGGGTGGTGAGACCCTGGAAGGGGTGGCCCAGGGAGATGGTGGAAGCCTCATCCCTGGAGGTGTTTGCAGCCAGGCTGGATAAGGTTCTGGACAGCCTGATCTAGTGTGAGGTGTCCCTGGGCTTGGGGGGATTGGAACTGGCTGATCCTTGTGGTCCCTTCCAACCCTATCTGATTCTATGAGGCTCTGAGCAACCTGCTCTGGCTGTTGCCTGCAGGGAGGTTGGACTGGACAAGCTTTAAAGTCCTTTCCAAGCCAAACCAGTCTGAGATGTGGATGGGGGGAGCTGTGAGGTACCCCACAAGCTCTTCCTCCTCTAGGCAATGCTAAATCCAAGGGTTGCCTGCACCATGGCAGCAAAGCAAAGCTGGAGGTGGGGAGATTCAGATTGGATATGAGGAGGAAGTTGTTGAGCATGAGAGTGGTGAGAGGCTGGAATGGGTTGCCCCTGCAGGAAGGTGTTTGGGGCCAGATCCCTGGAGGTGTTTTTGGCCAGGCTGGCAGAGGCTGTGGGCAGCCTGCTCTAGGGTAGGGTGTCCCTGGGCATGGCAGGGGGTTGGAACTGGCTGATCCTTGTGGTCCCTTCCAACCCTGACTGATTCCAGGATTCTAAGTTGTGCAGTGTGAGGTACTGAGGTTCTGGGAGGGGTTGCCCAGGGAGGTTGTGGAGCACAGAATCACAGAATGTGATCTTTGATCACATTCTGTGATTCTGT
>VWZI01012849.1:0-16409 GCA_013396835.1 Psilopogon haemacephalus | reverse complement strand
GCAAGTCTCTCCCAATCTTTCCCCTCGTTATTCACCATATGGATACGTGCCAGATTATCCACCTGCTGGTTCCGCTTCGCAGCAGGGGTGTCTATCTTAGAATGCCCTTTGACCCATCCGACCTTGATGGGTCTTGCCCTGCTTATCTCTAGCAATCTTTGCCAGTCTGCAGCTCGCCAGACTTTGGTGCTGCCAACCTCCCACTGATTCACTTCCCACTGAGTGATCCACTCAGTGGCCCCTTTAAAGGTGGCATAGGAATTAGTGTAGATGGCTGTGGCCCCATTCTCTACGGCTAGCATTAGTGTACGCAGTTCTCCCACCTGGGCACTACCTTCACCCTCCTCAGTAACAGTCCTGCCGGTACCAACCTCCATTGCTGCGGCCTTGTAGCGCCACTGTGATTCCACCTGACAGGAGGATGCATCAGTGAACCACACGCCTTCAGTGCTGGAGTCTGCTGTGACTTCAGGCACTACCTGTATTGGGGAGGGTCTATAGGGTTGGCCTAGCAGAGCTGTGTCCAAATTCACTGGCTGTTGCAGTTTGGACACTTTGGTTGGGCCTTCCCTTAGCGGCATGAGCTGTCCTATCCCTGCTAGATAGGCATACCACTTTCTCACAGTGGTCTTCTGGGCTATCCCCTCAGGAGGAGGAGTTCCCTTTAGGATAGCCTTTAGCAGAGGAAAAGGGCCCTGCACTACAATGTCTTGTGTTGTGCAAATCTTTTCTGCCTCTTTAATAGCTCGGGTAAGGGAAAGGAGTCCTTTCTCCCACTCCGAGTACCTCTGTTCAGCTTCCTTAAAAGCCGTGGAGGAGAACAGGAGGGCTCTGCCGGGGCCTTCGGGCCCCCTCTGGAATATCCCACAGTATGAGGCATGTTCAGAAAAGCCCCATTCGGCCCTAAGGGCGTCCTGCGGGTGCAGGGGTCCTAACTTCTGGAAAGCCTGGAGCTCATCCTTTAGGATAGTCAGGCTCTCAGTGTACTTTGGTGTCCAGTCCCAGACCTTGCGCTTTTTTAGCAAGTCATACAAGGGACGTGCTATAACGGAGAAGCCTGGAATGTGCTTCCTCCAGTAGCCCAGGGTACGAAGCAGCTTTTGCAATTCCTTCTTATTATCAGGAATTCGCCCCTTTGCAATGGACTCCAGGGTATCCTCCGGGACTGCCACTGCACCTGCCACCCACCAGGAACCTAGGAACTTGACTTCCTGGCTTGGGCCTTGGCACTTGTCCAGTGGGATCTGCAATCCCTTCCGGGTCAGCAGTTCCCAGATGGCTGCTGCTGTTGACCCCACCTGTTCTTTGTCATTCCCCCCAACCAGAATGTCATCTATGTACTGATAAACAACAACACCCTGGGGGACTGTGACAGTGTCAAGCAGTACGGCTAGGGCATTGCAGGTAGCTGTTAAAGTTCAATTGTAAATGACTGACGGTGAGAGCACCAGAAGCAACGAGGCTGGTTACCAATATGGTTATACGCTCGTCCTCCTTTACTCCAGCTGTGACTACTACATACAACAGCAGCTACTACTACTGCTACTACTACTTAATACAAGTTCATTAAGCTTATATTCCCAAGATGAGGTGGTTACAGAGCAAGCAAGGTAATTGGCACAGAGGATCATATGTGGAAGACAATAATTGGTTATTGTACAAAAACAAATGACTTCACAGTTATCGAGAAACTTCTGGGTAACTTTTTTAGAAGCAGGAACTGTCCCACTCTGCATCTCTGTTTCTCTTCCATTCCAGTTCCGGCTGCACTTACACTTCACAGGTGTTCTGCTGTACTTCATACTCACGGCAGTAGATTGTTCACTGCCCCAATTCTGCTTCTCAGAGATATTCTGCAACAGGGCATTATGTGCAATGGTGCCGGAATGCTTATAGCCCTGTGGGAGAACATTGAATGTAAACTGGACACCTTGCCAGGTGAAGGCAAGTTGGGTCTGGTCTTCCTCTTGCAGCGGGACCATGAAATACATGTCCTTCACATCCATCACAGCCATCCATGTGTGGGACGCAGCTTCAATAGCTGTCACCACGGATGCAAGGCTGGGGACTGCTGCAAGTGGGCCTGTGTTACCGTTTAGCCTCCTGTAATCAATTGTTAGTCTCCACCGACCATTCGGCTTCCACACTGGCCACACTGGAGAGTTCTGTGGCGAGTGCGTCCTGCTGATCAGCTGCCTCCGCTCCAGATCCGTGATCACCTCAGAGATGCCCTGTCTGGCCACGGCCGGCAGGGGGTACTGGCTCACGCAGGTTAAGCCAGACTTGGGGAGAACGGGAGCAACATGCAAAGCATTAATACAGGCACTGTTTACCCTCCTTGTTCCCCCTGCTCCCACCCCATAGAACCCGAAAGACCATAGTGTGCCATCGGGGAGATACCACCGTTTGCCAGCCAGGACATCAAATCCTGGATTTTAGGATGTTTCCTGGATAGGGACTCAAGGCGAGCTCCACAACAGTGCAACGCTTGTCACCTGGAAGCCACAACTTCGCTTTGGCCAGAGGGCAAACACTAGGGGTACCTGTGATACCACTAATTTTTATCTTCCTGTGGGAGGGCAGGATTCCCAATTCTTTCGCCTGCTGTGCATTCAGTACACTAATCTGTGCACCAGTATCAATCAAAAACTTAACAGCGGCCTGGGTTGGCCCTGTGGGGATAAAAACAAGAGGTTCGTGTTTGTCAGACCACTGTAATGAATATATGAAACGATGGGAGTGGTCTGAAGCTACCATCGCCCTGCCTAGTTTTTTGGACTGTTCTTGGATCCCTTATGGCGAGGCAGGAAAGGATTATCCACTGCAGCAGGTGGATCTGCTGCAGGGGGGCTTTTGGTACTCCCACTACTGCTATCATGGGTTTTCTTCTGCCACCCCCCACGCCCTCTCCAAGCCCCGAGCACCAGGGACTTTATTTGTCCTTTGTCCATGCACTCTAATAGGTGCTTTGGTATGCCCAATGCCACAGCTTCTTGAAACCAGTTCCTGGGTGATGAATCTGGCTTCTGTCGTTGGCCCCACCCCTGGTTCCCCCCAAGTGGCATCTGGCTTGCTGGGGTCTGCTCAGTGGGCTGCTCGATGGACTGCTGTGCAGACTCTTGGGTGTATTCGCAGACAGACTTGCTTGCAGCGGTGTCGTCTTCACTGGGCGCACTTCCCATCTCTTTGAGGAGCTGGTGGTGGGGGCATCAGCGAGGTGGCTCCCCCTTGGGGGGGTCTCTGTTCCCCAAATCCAATCATTTGTCCAAAGCTGGACAGCATCCTCTCCAGCTCCTTCCAGGTCATAACGTGCTCTGGAGGGCCATTCAAGCTTTGGTTCCACTGGACCACCT
Organism: Psilopogon haemacephalus; assembly: GCA_013396835.1. Lineage (NCBI taxonomy): Eukaryota > Metazoa > Chordata > Aves > Piciformes > Megalaimidae > Psilopogon > Psilopogon haemacephalus. The sequence continues at coordinate 13,056 of VWZI01012849.1, read as the reverse complement.
GCTCAATCTCAGCCATTAAGGAAAGAATTCACTCCTTAAAGGCTGCTGGGAGTCCTCGGACAAGGGGCTTCAGCCTCTTGGGCTTGATTGGTGTGTCCATAGGACAGGAATAAAGTCCTTTGTCATGCATAGACTAGACGCAAGCCAGTCATCGGATGGCAGTAGAGAGCTCGTCGCTGTCCTTCACCCAGAGTGCTGTGGGTTGCCCCCGTTCCACCATATCTCGCTGTCCTGCCCAGAAAGCTGCTCGGGCTGTCAGTGAACAGTTGTCATCTGGTCCAGCATCCAGATAAATATCAGGTCCCCAATAGGCATCGGCTTCCTCGGCACTGAGGAAGATACGATCACCCCCAGAGGTTGACACTCTGTAGACGTAGTCCATAGGCATCTCTCCTGGTTTGCGAGAGAAGGTCTCTTGGAAGGTCCTTAATTGTTCCTCCGTATAAGGACGTATTTTCTGGACTGTGATGGCCCTTTGATTGCGGCCACTGTTAGTGATTTCCTGTTGAATCACCGGGCAGATTGCCTTTGTCTGGAGCCACGTGTCTTCCTCATCTGTGGTATCAGAAGAATCACTGTAGATGCATAGATGCAGAGATTTCGCTGCATTCAAGCTGACGTTTCTTCTGCCGTCAGCAGGGGGCGCAGGCGCACCCGATTTGGCCAGGCTGGCATCTTGAGGCAGTGAGGGTGCAGGCAGTTTATTTGGCAATGGCAGGCTTTGTAGGCAGGCGCTTTGTTCGGCAGGCAGCGTTAGAATAGGGTTAGTGTGGTAAGGGTGCTCAAAAGGGGAAATCCTTGCTCTGAAGAGCCGTGAATGCTGAAAACGGCGAATGGGCACGGCTGTCCACAGTACGCCTGCTCAGCTCGACAAAGCCTACCCAAGGCATGTCGCGCGCAGGTGCGGGATCCTCAACGGGAGAATGCAAAGTCCCCAAGAAGCTGGCCAAAGAGCTGCCTATACACGCGAGTCTCTCTTCACTCCGCGAAGCCACTAATATTTCCGATTCTGCCCATGCTATCCCTTCCTGTAGGCAGTAGATTTTCTCACTATTCCTAAAAAATTCCGGGAGCCCCCGTATTGTGCAAGTGGCTAGAATCATGACTAATTTGCGGGGGTTGCTTCCTAGATTCTGGTCAATCCCCGCTGGATTGCCGGCGTGTTTCTCTGCCCATTTTATGTCTGATAGAGTGATTTTGTGCCCTAAATTGTATAGAATCTGTGCAATAGGAAACCTGCTCGCTGTGCCATTTATATGACGGGATAAGGCTTAATTAGGCTCGATATCCCGTGGAACAAGGGGGTCCTAGTGTCCCCCCCGAGGTTCTTTTGGGTTCCGGTCGGCAGAAACAAACGCACATGTTGCTCAAGCATCAGGTGCAACAGTTTAACAATCAGAACTTGGGAAACAGAGAAGTTACATACAAATAGATCCAGACTGTGTCTACAAAAATACCGCGAGGCACGGTGGGGAAAAACACGCTCCTTCCCGGACCCGAGGTGGGGGGGGGGAAGAAGGGAAAAAAACAACTTAGCCCAGAAGAGGGAAATAGGGAGAGAAATAGAGAGAGAGAGAGATTAGCCTTGCTGCTTCGGGAGAGCTGCCGTGCTTCGCTGCCTGTTGCTGTGCACGTGGCTGGGCTCCTCACAGCCACTGTGGGAGACGACGGTGGATGAGGAGGGGAGCGAGGAAGAACAGAAGAAGAAAGAAGGGGAGCTAACGGCTGCTGATCCCTGCTTAAATACCCTACGGGGATGCTTCCTCTGGAATATAGAACCCGTCCATATTTACCTATGTCTATATGAAAAAGAAGGGACAACGAGATCTAGAGATTATGGTGGGTATTTCTGAAGGCATATCTTAGGAAGAGCTCAGTGGGAATTCACAACTCCTCTTCTGGTGGTGCTCAGTAAGTGATTCAGTGCCATGAACAAGGAGATGGGGAGGCAGTTTGATGCAAACTAGTTCCAACTTTATTAGCTAAAAGCAGTTGCATATATATTTCAAGCATCAAGCATTCATGTTATTATGCATACGTGGTAAATGTTGATGGGATAAATACAATTGTCTAAGCGTTCTGCAGTTATAGCTGATTTCATGTGCTTACAAAATTGCAATGGTCAGCTCTATTATTTACCATAGATAAAACATTATATTTTCTAAACCACATTTCTCTCCTAACTTCTTAAGCAAGCTACCACGTGTATTAAAACCCTTTTTCTTCCCTTTCAGCCACTTGAAACACTTGTGCAACATGTCTCCACTCTTGTTTCACATCCTGTTCTTGTCCTTATTTTATCCTTTTTTCGACCTTCTGCTACCATGGCTTAATTATCTCAGTTTCCTGATACAGCAAGTTATCCATGCTTAAAGTGCATGAACCCACAATTCAGTTTATCTGAGATAGGAATTTGACACCATTAGAACCATATAAGGAAACCTAAGACATCTATGGAGCCTTGGCAGATACAGCACTAGACTACAAGGGACTCATGGAACCACCAGAGCAACTTCACAGTTGACCTGAAGTGTAGTTAAAAGTGTGTTCAACTTCTCAGCTAGGAAGATTGTCTCCTTTTTCCCAGACTTTTGTACTGGCACGAAGCTGGAAAAAGTAATAGAAAATCAGTACTTTTTAGTAGCTTTACAAGTAACTAAAAGAATAAAGAAGGATTAAAAAAAAAAAAAAATTTAAAAAGCACCAGGCTTAGAGGAACAGATGTGAATGCCCCTAATGGTCAGATGCCCTGGCTCAACAGCATAAGGGATCCCATAAAAAACTTCCAAAAAAAAAAAAAAGAGTACAAGAGTTGTATCTTCATACTCTTGTAAGTGGTCAGGGCTGGAAGCACAAGCAGTGTGCCTTCAGCAGCTTAAGCTTTCCCCTTTTCTGACAGAATTCATCATTTGTTAGTCCTAGGTCACAAAGCACTAAACCTTACACTGCAGCACCCTGCTACTCATACATGAGGTGGAAAATGCCCCAGCCTGGGAACAGAGCCAGAGCTTCCAGGTGTACATTGCTGCTGGAGAGGTTCTCCAAATATTTTCACTGCTCTGACTTTGATTTCCTGGGATTTAGGTAGCTATCCCTAGAGAAAGAACTGAATTCTTTTGGGATGCCTTTTCTAGGGATATCCAGTGGGAAATTTCTGCCAGCATGGTTTGGAAGGCTTGTAAAGAATCTAAGTAAGCATATAAGCAGCTAATTTGAAGTGCACAGATGCACTTTCCCCGGGAATTATCTCAGCTCCTAAAATTTTATTCCAATAATTACAATAATCACAAAGATTTCCATTTACTAATCTGGGGCTTCCTGAAATCCTCCAATTAAACCACAGCAAGAGACTTTCAACAGAGCAAGGATTTGCTTTTTGTCATGTTCTTCTCTGGGCTTCCTTCTCCTCCACCAGTCGTGCGGTCAGATGAGCACCTCTGGTGATAAGGCACAAGGCTAATAGCAGGAGGAAATGCTTTGTCCTGTAGTGGTAAGACGCTACCAGTTTTTTCCTTCAGTGTTCTCTGTCACAAGGATATCGTTTAATACAGTCATCAACTGTCTTCACGCTGTGGCAAAAAAAAAACCCAAGACTGAGCTGAAATTGTATGAGAATATCCATATCCATACAGCACTTACGAACACTGAAACTTTAATCAGATTTTTAAGGTCATTCACAGCTGATTATACTAAGTGCAATTTATAAACAAGCTCAAGTGGTGGAAGCATTTAAACTTTCTGCTTTCCTTAAGCAGAATGCTTTCTGGAGCTGGATTATCCAGGGTGCAGCCAGGTGACTAAGGCAGGCTGTCTTCTGTGTTCCCTTTGTTTTGACAAACCCTTGAAAACTCTTCTGTGCCTTCCTCAAAATTCAATCCATCCTTTCTCATCCTGTCACTAGGACCCCCTGTAAAAAGTCTCTCTACAAATTCTTCTAGCCCACTTCAGGTACTGGAAGGATGCTATTAGGTCTCTTTAGAGCCTTCTCTTCTCCAGGTTTAACAGAACAAGACATGTTGAGGTCCTCACTGCAATAGCTAGTAGGGATGTAGAAATTGTGCAGAGAGAACAAGCTAAAGAGGGATTTTAAACCAGGATAAACTTACTTGCCCTCTGTCACGAGACATGAATAATGAGACAGCAAATGAAACCAAAAAGAAATAAATTCTAACTGATAAAAGGGAGTATCTTTTTATACAATGCATAATTAATCAGTCAAACCCACTGCCTTAAGATTTCACTGAGACACAGATTTCAGACAGAAAAACAGGGCATTTATATGGAGAATTAGAACATCTGTAGATAAGACAAGGGACAAAAATGAAAGGGCTATAAGGAGTAATGCTTCATGAGATAAACCAAGCACTAGCTTAATGTGGAAGGCAGGAAGAGCATGTGGCATGGGAACAGTAATGCTAAGCCACACAGGGATTTCAGTGTCCTTTATTGTCCTAATGCTTATTGTCCTAAGCATAAAGGCAGATCCTCTTGTAATGTTTTTGTCTTTTATTTGTCAAACCTTCTTGGCTCATAACCTCTGAGCCTACTAAACAGGAACCATAAGAGAGCAGATGTAAGCAAGTAGGAAGTACATGGGCAGAGAGCAAAGAAGAATTGCACAGCAAGAAGAGCAGGGAGAGAGCAGGCTGATTGGCATCACTCTTCTTGGAGCAGCAAAGAGATTACAAAAAGCTGTGAACCTTAGCACAGCTGAAAGTTAGTTACCCAGCCTGCTTTCCACCTCCTTGGATTCTGCTTCCATCAGCATGACTGGGATTGGAGTAAGACCTCAGGGCAAGTATTTAGCACAGACTTACTACAGTTTCATTTAAGTAACTTTTCTGGGGGTATTGAGTGGTAAACCATTGAGAGAAGCACCCTTCCTTGGATGGCTTTTAAGTGTCAGCTTCTTTCCTATCACATGGTTGGACTTCCCTACTCGAATGATTACTCACTTTTGACTTGGGGATGATGAATCACAGGGCTGCTCCCCACTCTGCTTTTAACACTGCTGTGCTCCTATTAGGAGTTGGTTCAGCTGACCTGTAGAAGAGAAAGCTTGGTTAGAACTTTCACTCCAAACCTGATCTGAGGTCTTACAAGAGCTGCTCAGTTTTCACTATTTTACATTTTTCCCATTAAGATGCCAGATGAGGCCTAAAGCAGAAGAGGTTATTGAGGCTGTATTGGAGCACTCCTGAGTGAACCAAGCCTGCAGGAAGCCTGTGGACAGACTTCAAGATCTCAGACATGCACACAATAGCAGGGGACAAGCAAACAAACAGCTAAATAAGTTTCTCCAGAAGTGTCTACTTACGATTTGCTGCCTGACAAGAAGCTTCACTTGAGACTTCTTCACCATGGGGATGCCAGGGAACTCGAAGAGGCTGCTCAGAGAGGCTCTGTAGGGTCTTTCTCCACTTCTCCAGATGCTTCCCGGGCTTACTCCTGGCATTTCTTCAGCTTTACAAGTGAGCACAAAGCAGCAGCTAAACAGAAACAAACTCAGCCTAACTCAGGCACTGCAGCCACCACCCATGAGCAATGCTACAATGGGCAAGGAGAAAGCCTTTGTGGTCCCTAACTGCCGGGGGGCCAGCAGGCCCCCCGGCCTTTCGATCCCCTCCGCCACTCACCCAGTGACACACCACGGGTACTCACCAGTTATGTCATGAGGAGGATCCCTTTGCCCAAAGGGTTAAGCTTGAGGATTCTGCCTCTTGCTCTGCTTATAAAGGGCAGCAGGCAGAGTGGTTAAAGTGATGACACATGGGGTGGGAGGAGATTCCAATAGGACCCAGGTGCTCTGGGTTTGGGGAGAAAAGGGGAAGATGCCTTGTGGGGTTAAAAAGGGACAGAAGTGTTTTCACTGAAACTTGCCTTTTCATGACCAACTCTGTGTCATTTCTGCTTGGAATAGTAACCAAATTTAATTTTTCTTTTGGCTGAAATACACAGGAGAACAGCAGTTACTGTATGATAGTGCTTTCAAAGGTTGGTACAGGACCACTACCCATCCATTTTACACAGGATAAAAATCTGAGCCAAGTGTCTTGACCCAATTCCTATAGAGTCAATGGCAACTGTGTGGTCAGGGATAAAACTGCAGTTGTGCCGCCTGCTTCTGCTGACTGAGACACAGGAAATGCATTCTTCGAAGGAGACATATTCTTATAAAGTGTATTCCATGTGAACTTCTTCAGTTCCCAGAAACAAAAGCCATGCTTGATAACAGACGGAGGGTTATTCTTCCTTGTCCTGTTATTTACAAGACCTTCTCAATAGTCCCTCCCCAGCCCTCCTGAAGACCCCTTCAGATCCTGCAAGGCCACTTCAAGGTCTCCTGGAAGCCTTCTCCTCTCCAGGCTGCAGAGCTCCAACTCTTAGCCTGTTCTCACAGCCGAGTATCTTTATGGCCTCCTCTGGACAGAATCATAGAATCAGGCATATGGGAAGAGATCTCCAAGGTCATCCAGACCAACCTAGCACCCAGCTCTATCCAATGGCATGAAGTGCCCCATCCGGGCTTTTCTTGAACACCTCCAGGGACTCCGCCGCCCCTCTCTGGGCAGCCCATTCCAATGCCAATCACTCTCTCTGTGCAGAACTTCCTCCTAGCATCCAGCCTGTACCTCCCCAGCACAACTTGAGACTCTGTCCCCTCATTCTGTTGCTGTTTGGACTGGCTTTAACAGTTCCATGTCCTTCTTGTGATGGGGGCTCCAGAACTGCACACAGTACTCCAGGTGGGGTTTCAGGAGAGCAGAGTAAAGGGGAAGAAAGTAGAAACTAAACACTCTGGTGGAAGGCAATGCATCAAGGCTATGACATCTGTCCTCAGCTTAAGACCCTGACATAAAGAGAAGGCTCATCTGAGCAAAGGAACAGCAAACCAGCCCAGGGACACCAGTTCCATTGTGCTCAACAATAATCCCTCTCTTTAGCCTTGGACAGTTGATTTACCATCCCTCCTTCATTCCCCTCACCTCTGAAAGGTCCATGTTTGCAAAGCATTTGGGAGCTAAAAGGGGTCATAGAAAAGTTCTGTATTATCACCCTCAGTCTTCTGAAACTAGAATAACAGAATTTTTCTATAGCAGGTATTTCTGTTTATCCAAAAATGGTAGCACCGTGCTTTTCATTAGGTGATGAAAAATGCCTGCAGAAAAAGGAGAGATAACGATGAAAAAAAACCAAACAAACAAACAAACCAGAAAAACTAGAAGAAAATGTTTACGGTGGAGAGGAATATTCCAGAGGGGGAAAAAAAATAAAAAGGAGAAACAAAAATAAAAGACAGGAAAAAAAGCCCCACAAACCTCCAAACCAAGACCTCACCACCACTACCAAATAAAACCAAGTAAATTAACTTTAAAACAAAAAACCCAAATGACCAAAAAGCACCCCCAAAATAAACCCAAACCAAAACACAATCAATTTAAAAAATGAACAAAAAACCCCACCCTGACAAAACAGAACCAATCCAGAGGCAAACTGGAGCTTTCAGACAGCAATTAGCAGATGCTGAGTCAAAATGCAAAGCTGTACTGGCTCTGCTTTAGGAAGACCAAAATCGCTGTATGTGTTTTTGAGGTTTGACCTAATTGCTGCTTCAGAAATGGCTTCCTTATCAGTGGAAACTAAGGGAATGTGAGTATGATGGTAGACCTCTGTTCTTTTATTGAAAGATTTATGTTGCTAACCTTCAAACACCAGGTGATATATAGGTTCAGATCGTTACTGACAGATTCCAGGCTCTCTGAACTCTCAAAGTTGGAATGCAGGTACAACAGCATGTACCACTCACTTTTCAGATTTCTCAGCGTGAGGACGACTTAAATAAAATGCATCAGAAAAAGTATATCAAATATCTGTGACCTACTACTACCCCTGAAAGCTGACTATGGACTTGATCTCTGTGTGCTTTGTCTGACATGTAGAAACTGCCAAGTGGACAGGAATAAAAAAGAGAACAATGGCACATAAAGAAAATATTCTGGGGAGGTTATATTTCAGATATGAAAGGCACGTTAATTTGCAATGGACATTAGAGGCATTAAGGGCACTCTATCTGGTTAGGCAAAAATACAACCTTCTGCTTCAGCAGACAAATCCAGAGCAAACTGATGCATTTGGGAAACTGCAGCCCTTCTAAATTCTTAATAGAGCAGGCTGAGGAAGTAAATGAAACCAAGCTCTCGGCAGCCTTAAAACCCAGATATGCAAGTAAAGCAGTAAGATCAAGTATGGGTCAGGTTTTATGGCAAAAATCAAGGATTAGATCATGTCATGGTTGATGGTATCATATATTTCCTTTTTACTACAAAGCATGGTCATGGGCTGTGTTCCTGTGGTAACAGGAGAGGTTGACATCAGAATTATGATGTAAATGAGTGGATCCTCACACACCTTTTGATTCACAGGCGGCGAAGGATGCACAGAAGGAACTTAGATGTAACTTTCCCAAGAATATCTGTCCTGGTATGGGCATGATTATTGCCCAGAGTTGGTTCACTTCCTGAGGTTCCCCTCCCCCTTCCGTTGTAAGGTCCAGAGGCGGTTTGCAGGGGGGCACACCACGTGGTTCTGGAACCAGGAAGTCTTGGGCTGCACGCACAAACCACGCGCACGAGTCAGGTGATCTGTGCTGTCTCTTAGGGTGTTAGAATCCACCCCTGGACGCGGGACTTTTGAACCAGTTGGCCATTCAATGGATCTAAGTGCCTATTGGTCAGTTCCACACGCTCCTAATGAGGTATTTAAGGGGGTGCAATGGCCGTTAGCTAGTTCTCTCTCTCCACCACCAGGAGGAGCTCATGCCTCCATCCTGTCCAGCGGCGGCCACATGCCCAGCAGCAGCAGTGGCATCACCAGGGTTTGGAAAGCGGCAAAGGCAAACTCCTTTCTTTTCCCCTTTTATTCAGAACAAATCCTCCTTCTTTCCTCTTTTTTGGGAAGACTCTGAACCTAAGCACGCGTTTCGTGGGTATTTCCAGGTGCGGTTAGGATTGCTTTTGTATTAGGCTCTCTGTTTCCTAAGTTCTGACTGTTTAAACTGTTTAATTCTGTGTTTTAAGCGACTTCATGTATTTATTCCTGCCAATTGAACATCTAAAAGAACCCAGGGGAACTATTCCTGGACGTCCCCACGATTATTAATAGTTGTTAAAAATTAATAATCCCAACAATATCATTGAAAAAGAACAAAGAGGGAAGGGTCTAGGCACAGACAGAGGGCTATGTACATTTTTTGACAGGATAGCAATAATGAGAGTGAAGTAAGCTGTTCTCTTGCATTCTTTCTTCTCCATTTCTCTCCTCCTGCCTTCTCCCTTTACTTCATGTTCTGCTGTCTTTTAAAGATGATATTATTAGCTTTAAGATATTGGAAGTAAAGTTGAATAAGATTGCTTGATGATAGGAATGAAGTATTGATTCTGGTTAAAGAGGTCTATTTTTAATACAAGTTTCTCCATAAACCTACATATATCAATACCTATATTGAGTGTAAAGCAGGCTGCTACACAACTGGGGACAAAAAGTCCTTGGAAGTACAATAAAGCTGGAAATTACCTAAGGACTGGTACAGGGATGATGCTGGTTTTCACTTGGAAAGTCCATCTCTCCACGTCTGAATGAACCTGCATTTCTTTGCATCTCTCCTTTCAAGCCAGCTTTTATGTGCCAAAAAATAACTCTGCATGAATCATGTTGTGGGGTTCCATATCTGCTCCTTCTCAGTGACTTGCAGACCAAATGCATATGGTTTACACAGCCAAAGATGATTTTATGGCTGCCAGAGCTCTAAATTCTATCTGGAGTCAGAAAAACTAAGCATGGGTCTTTCTGGGGCCAGTGTGAAATGTTCACAGCAAAATGCTAAACACATTGAAACTGAGGTTGTTGAGTTTTCAGTGACTCTTAATTCTGTGGTCTTGTTTTCCATTGGAGCTGCAAAGATTTTATTTTCTTCAACATCAAGACCCAAGAGTGGCAGAACACTTGAATTAGGAAATGAAAATGTATGAGAGTGATTCTGGAATATGATATTTTGAAATTCAGGAGAGTCAGCTGGAGATCTGCCCTCACATTTCTAGTGTGGAAGATCTAATGAAAACTACACTTTTGGCAAAATACAGGAAGTATTTCATTTAGAAGAGATTGAATGTTCTTCATTTTAAGGCTGTTTGGTGGTTGTTCACTGGTTTGGGGTTTTATTGGTGTTTTGAGGTTGGGTTTTTTTTGTTTGGTTTGTTGGTTTGCTTTTTTCACGTTATTTAACTTTTCCTGTTGTGTATGAAAAGATCACTCCCCCATTGCTCCAATAAACATTCTCCAACTGGAGATTTGTTGAAATTCTGATCAGTTGTGGCTGAGGCAGAGAATTAACCTTGTTCACTTTTCTGACTTCTTACTAAATCTGTGGGTACAACATTTGTTTCAGTAAGCCTGAAAAAAGCAATGTATCTGTCCTGGTGAAGAAATAAGATGCTTCAACTACTATCTCTACACATTCACAAGCCTCCTTCTGACAATGGAGTGTGAAGTGTGGGATCTGAAGTGTGGGCTGCAACAGAAGGTCCAGTTAGAAAGTTTCTTCTGTTAAGGCAGACTTTTGAGCCCAGAGTGGTTCAGTGAAGCCTTGCAGGAATATAGCAATTGGTCTATTCAGAAAAAAAAATAATTGGTCTATTAAAAAAATATATAATTGGAGAGTTCAGGTCTGTATTTACTTTTTTTTAAAAATGTGTAATAGATGCAGACTAGAAGTAAATACAGAAATAAATGTCAGTATGGTGAGTAAGGATGTGCTGGGTTTATATTTTATCCTTCTTCCACCTCCAGCAACACTTTTGGGGTTTAAACTTCATAGATCCTTTTTTTAAGTGAGGTCATTTGCCATTTACCTTCATATGAACTTTTGGATAAATTAGCTTTGGCTATGTTTATGTCTTGCTATGTGTTCTCCTCTGCTAGTCCAAGAAGTTAAAATTCGATATATAGATTAATGATCAGGCAAACTATCTCATATTTGCATATGAAAGAATCCATTCTATCTTTGTTCACATGTACCAAAGTGAACAAGCAAATGGAAGAAAAATAAAATCACAGGGCTTAGGTGAAACAAAATTCCCATCCAGTGTGGATGCCTTTAGCTCTTGGAGTAAAGTGATATTACAAAAGAAATCTGTTGAAGACATTCAGATAATGACCATGGTGGAGGAGACCTCAGGGTCTCTTCAGGTATTGCATGAACCAAGACAAAAATTTTCTCCATTTATCTAATAAATGATTCATCATGAAGAGTTTGTTTTGAAGAGAAGACATTGTCTCATCCCTCAAAAGCTTCTCAGAAGGAACAAACCTGTACCCAGCTCATGGACCTGTGACTTCTGAAGTTCTTGAGAAATGATGACACAGNGATCCTGAATGAGTCCCACAAGCAGCAGCGTGCCTGATACCCTCACCACACAATGTTTCATCTCTCTATATCAGCGTGGATTAGACTAGAAGAGCAAGGAATGTCTCTCTACACAAATCTTGAAGGCAGTTTGTACAATCAGACAGCAGCCATCAGATCTATAAAAATCACAGAATCATAGAATGGTTTCAGTTGGAGGGGACCTTAAAGATCAGCTAGTTCCAATCCCCCTGTCATGGCCAGGGACACCTTCCAGTAAACCAGGTTGATCAAAGCCTCCTCCAGCCTGGCCTTCAACATTCCCAGGGATGAGGCATCCACAATTTCTCTGGGCAATCCATTCCAGTGTCTCCACACCCTCACTGTAAAATGGTCCTCAAACCCAGAGTAGGCCTAGCTCCATCCTTTCCTGTACCCACTGTCTTTAAGAGGGCAGTCAAAAATATCTTCTCGCTGAACTTGCACTCATTTTATCTCAGCTATGTTGCAACTAGAGATATGATGAAAAAAAAATCACCATCTATATGCAAGCTGAGGAAACATGCTTTGGACATGTACTCTAAAAGCAGCAGATGCCATCTACAATTAAAGTTATGTAAATCTATTCTTCTGAGGAACAACTAAGAAGCATTTCTAGAAACTTTTTTTTTTTAATGCTATTTCACAATGGAAGGATTTGAGGTCTCTGTGTCATTTCTTTTAATGTTAGTTCTGCAGTCACATTGCCCTGTTTCAGTGAAAGAAAAAAAAAACAAACAAAGAATCCATTTGGATTCATTTATTAAAGCTTTACCTGCATTTTTTATAACAGATTGGCTCTGCCAGTGAAGCATAATTAAAAGGCATCAACCTCTGCTGCATAAAGCAAGAACCAATGAGATCTCGGTTATTTAAAAGAGAGATGGGAGAAATTATAATCCCACCACAAAATGTGCTCATCAGGCAAATCCCTCTTTCCTAGTACTAAGCTTTATGTGGTGATCCTTTTGTTTCAGAGAAGAGCAGATGAGTTTCTGCACTAATAACTCAGCAAAGCAAAAAAAAACACCTATATTTCAGCTCCCTCTCCTGTACTAATCTCTCATGTGGATGCTCATGCTATGTTAGCAAAGCTTTATGCCACTTTCATCACTGCCGGTAAGAAGGAAGTTGGTGTTACTCAAATTGGATCATTAATGGTCCCTAAGACATTATAAAGCTTTGAAATCACAAGGAGAAAGAGACTTCCACATCTCCATGTTTTGCAAGTAAGGAAGAGGGGAAAAAATGACAAAAAGAAAAAAGGTAGAAACCCAGTTGAGGACAAAGGATTTCCAACAAGACTTCATTTCATTTTCAGCTTAAACAAAGGAACTGTTCAAATCTTTTTCAAGCAGTAGAGGCTGAGAATCACTGATTAAAGCAACCACCTGCTTACTTGTCAAGGCACGAGGGCTCGTGATGATTGAATTGTACATATTACACTCAAAACTTGGAAACTGTGAGCAGTGGGACACAAGGGGTTGTATTGGGTTAAAGGCTAAGCTTCCCTGAGCCCAAAAGCACAATGAAAATTCAAAACGATTTGGAAGTAAAAAAGGTAAAACTTTAACAAGTAAGAGGGAAAGGGATTTTTTACAAAGGTGGGAGGAAGG
>VWZI01012848.1:99939-134039 GCA_013396835.1 Psilopogon haemacephalus | reverse complement strand
TCCTGGGCCCCTCTTCCTTCCAGAGTTTTTTCCCATGGCACCCTGTTGAACAGATTCCTGAAGAGATTAAAGTCTGCTGTTCTGAAGTCCAGAGAAATGAGTTTACTGTGTACCCTCCGTGATGCTTTGAGGATCTTAAACTCTACCATTTCATGGTTGCTGCATCCTAGGCTACCCTTCAGCTTCACTTTACTCACCAGCTCCTCTTAGTTGGTAAGGACTAGGTCCAGCATAGCACCTTTTCTTGTGGGTTCCTCAACCACTTGAAGGAGAAAATTATCACCAATACATTCCAGGAACCTCTTAGATTGCTGGTGCTCTGCTGTGTTGTCATTCCAACAGATGTCAGGGTGGTTGAGGTCCTCCATGAGTACCAGGGTCTATGAGTGTGAAGCTTCTCCNGTTGCTGCATCCTAGGCTACCCTTCAGCTTCACTTTACTCACCAGCTCCTCTTAGTTGGTAAGGACTAGGTCCAGCATAGCACCTTTTCTTGTGGGTTCCTCAACCACTTGAAGGAGAAAATTATCACCAATACATTCCAGGAACCTCTTAGATTGCTGGTGCTCTGCTGTGTTGTCATTCCAACAGATGTCAGGGTGGTTGAGGTCCTCCATGAGTACCAGGGTCTATGAGTGTGAAGCTTCTCCTATTTGTTTGTAAAGGGCCTCATCTGCTTCGCCTTCCTGATCAGGAGGTCTGTAGCAGACTCCTACTATGATGTCCCCTTCCCATGCCTTCCCTTTAGCCTTTACCCATATGCTCTGTGTTTTGGTGTTGGACATCCCCAGGTTGAGCTCCATGGATTCCAGTTTATCATTGATGTAGAGGGCTACACCCCCTCCCCTTCTCCCCTGCCTGTCCCTCCTGAAGAGTCTATACCCATCTATCCCTATGCTCCAATCATGAGATCCATCCCACCATGTCTCAGTGATGCCAGTGACATCATAACTCTGGAGATTTGCACATATTTCTAATTCCTCCTTGTTGCTCCCAATGCTCCTTGCATTAGTGTAGACGCATTTTAGTTGTGCCTCTATTGGAGCTGACTTACTCACTGATTTTCCTTTATCCTGTTCTTTGAACCTGTAAAAGCTGACTTCTGGGGCAGATACACTCATCAGTTACTTCATGCTCCTTTGCATATCCTGTACTGCTTCTGTTGTGTGTAAGCGCAAAGAAGGAGAATGGCTGTTACCCATACCAGCTGCAGGCAGGGTCAGGTTCAAAGATAAACACTTCAGGAAAATACTGTGTTTCAGTTTTGAGGGGGTAATTTGAAAATTATCTGCATTCACAATAGGTGACAAGTTTTAGAAGGGTCTTCTGTGCCAATTTGTCTTGCCATCTTCTGAATTTGGCAGTACCTGCTTCAGAGGAAAGGCCAGGCTACAGCCAGGATAACTGCTACTGTTTGAAGGTTAGTCTTGCTCTAATCATCTAGAGGCAAGGATGGCAGTATGGCTGGAAATAGCGAGTGTTATTACAGAATCACAGAATTAACCAGTTTGGAAAAGACCTTTGAGATCATAGAGTCCCATTTATCACCTAACACCTTATAATTAACTAAACCATGGCACCAAGTCCCTCATCTAGTGTCCTTTTAAACACCTCCAAGGACGGTGACTCTACCACCTCCCTGAGCAGCCCGTTCCAATGGGCAATCACTCTTTCTGTGTAGAACTTCCTAACATCCAGCCTAAACCTGCCCTGGCACAGCTTGAGACTGTGTCCTCTTGTTCTGTCACTGGGTGCTTGTGAGAAGAGACTAACTCCCACCTGGCTACAACCTCCTTTCAGGTACTTAAAGAGAGCAATGTGGTTTCCTCTTAGCCTCCTCTTCTCCAAGCTTCTCCAAGCTTCTCCAAGCTTCTCCTCTTCTCCAACATGGCCAGTTCACACTAAGACCCTACCCAAACTTCTCATCTCATACCCACAGTTTTGCAGCTCTCACTGGTTTCCAGGTGAAAACGACACAAGGCAGAGGTGACTCATCCAGACTCCTCTTAAACACCTCTAGGGATGGTGATTCCACCACCTCCCTTGGCAGCCCATTCCAATGCCAATAACTCTTGCTGTGAAGAACTTCTTCCTAACATCCAGCCTAAACCTGCCCAGGTGCAATTTGAGACTGTGTCCTCTTCTTCTGCCACTGGTGCCTGGGAGGAGACCAATCCCCATCTGGCTACCACCTCCTTTGAGTTAGTTGTAGAGAGCAATAAGGTCCCTCCTGAGCCTCCACTTCTCTAGGCTGTACAACTCCAGCCCACTCAGCCTCTCCTCACAGGGCTGTGCTCCAGGCCCCTCACCAGCCTTGGTGCCCTTCTCTGGACACATTCAAGCACCTCAACATCTTTCTTAAATTTAGGGTCCCAGAACTGGACACAATATTCAAGATGTGCCTAACCAGTGCTGAGTACAGGGGCAGAAAGACTTCTGAGGTCCTGCTGGCTAAAATGCTTCTTAGCATCAAAGGTTGCTTTCCTAGGCACTTAATAGGAATAAGTGAATAAGTCATCTTTGACCTGTTAGAGCCTCTTCCTCAAGGAGCTGGAGACACTGGATCTTGGTATACAGGTCACTGGAAGACAAGAGACTCTGAGTCTGAATTCATCATCTTCAGTATCTCTCCAGGAAGAGTACAACACAAGGACTCACACGGAGAGTTCTTAGGTGCTGGTGTCCTATAAATGAGGATAATATGAGTGCAGAGAACTTGAGAGTTGACACAAGTTAATATTTTACTGTTTCTCTATTTCTTATTTGTTAATGTATCAAGCCTGGTTTCAAATATTTTGAAAGAAGACCTGAGGTAACTCCAGTATTAACAGTGCAAAGAGAAGTCTATCCTATAAAAAGATTTTATCTTTTTATTAAAAAAACACACTAAGTCGTGGGAAAATATTTAAGATGATAAATGATCTGATAAAAAAAAAAATAGAGGCTTGGCTTTGGCTCATGTAACTTTTCTGAAAGAGAAGGGATATGTTTATGTATTTCTTATCAAACAACCCCAGATTTGTTTATATCAATCATTCCTGCAACATGACATGTGAAATTAGCATAATTTTAAAACTCTGAATTGCAGCAATGAGCAGGATGGTTTTTAATCTTGTCTAGATGTAGGGGACAGTGTCCAAAAGTGCTTTACACGGGAATTGGCTGCACTTTAATAATGTAGAGTGCACTGTTGGTTTCATGTGAGAGTGGGAGCAGAGTTTTCTATGGAATCCTGAAGAGAGTGAATTTTAAAAACTTCCTGGTCCCATTGAGGAGCCTGTCCCTGTTGCAGGGAATTGAAGTTTTTCTTCACTTTTCTGACCTCAAATCAACTTTCTGTCTTGGAACACAGTAAATATTTGAATCACATTTGTTCTGAAAGGCAAATGCATCTGAGCTTAGAGTCAAATCTATTTATTTTACTTTTTCTCTTAAATTTCATTTCTGACAAGATCTTTAGCCTCTTTGATTTACTGACACACTGAATTAGTTTATTATTTGTATATGTAGGGAATTAGGGGTCTACTGGGGGGGGATTTTTCAGCTGCAGTATGGCCCCAGCACTTGCAACTGGAAGTCTAATTAGTGGAGGAGGCAGCAAGATCTGCTTGTATGGTCATTCTTTGGTCTGTTTTAATTGAAATAAAGAAATACAGCATGCCCATTGTTTGTGCTTATAAATATGCATACTGGTAAATTTACTGCAACTCTTGAACTGTTCCATAAGCTTCTGAGTCCATGCCCCAGTGCTCCTCTGGTGATTTGCGTGCAGCTTTCTTGCATAATCCCACATTATTGGTGAGTTGAAGGATTGGAAATGAAAGAAGCACAAAGTGATAGAGACTCACCTTAGTTGCTGGATAGAACAGGAAATCAGAATTTATCAGCTGATTGCAATTTTCTGCTAGCTTGCCCACAGAGAAGTTTTTATGCAGTAGCAAATGTTAAAACAAAGCCCATTTCACAGAATCACAGAATGTCAAGGGCTGGAAGTGATCTCAAAAGAGGTCCAACATCCCTGCACAGTACGATCACCTATATCAGATCATACAGGATCTCATTTATCTTGGTGGGGTTTTGTTCTACTTTTGTTTGGATTGCAACACCTTTGGTTAAAAAAAAAATAAAAATCTTCATCCTAAGGTTTTAGAAAAAGCCTTTTAAGTCTGAATTTCTGTAACTATCTTCAGTACTCAAGGGCACCAAATGCCAGCCACACTGTCACAAACAACTGAGCTTGCACTCCCTAAGAAATAAGCACAAGCAGGGGAATGAATCACAGAATCACAAAACTTTACAGGTTGGAAGGGACCTCCAGAGATCATCAAGCCTTAGATCATCTTAGATCTTATTGCTCTCTACAACTGAAGAGAGGTTGTAGCCAGGTAGGGTTGGTCTCTTCTTCCAGGCAACCAGTGACAGAACAAGAGGACACAGTCTCAAACTGCACCAGGGCAGGTTTAGGCTGGATATTAGGAAGAAATTCTTCACAGCTAGAGTGATTGGCATTGGAATGGGCTGCCCAGGGAAGTGGTGGAGTCACCATCCCTGGTAGTGTTTAAGAGGAGTCTGAATGAGGCACCTGGTGCCATAGTTTAGCTAATTACAAGGATTAGGTGTTATATTTGACTCTATGATCTTGAAGGGCTTTTCCAACCTGGTTAATTCTGTGATTCTGTGAGTAAAACCTTCCTACCAAGCAGGATCCCCTAGGATAGAATATATCTAGGTTTTGAAAGTCTTCAGAGAAGAACACTCCTCAACCTCTCTGGGCAGCCTGCTCTAGTGCTTCGTCATCTTTACTGTAACGAAGGGTCTCCTCATATTGCCTCAGGTTTTTCTCTTGCTACCCTGTCCAGTGGGATACACCCTAAGTAGCAGTGCTGATCACTTTTCTGAGTTGTTAAAATGTTGTTTGGCACATAGATCCCTTCAGCTTATGGGGAGGCTTTCCCAATTCCAAGCCATCTAAAAGATGGTGCTTTGCCTGTGTTTTTCCTTTCTCTCTTTCCTCACTGACCTGCTGGGTCACTGTTGTCTGGTTGAACATAAGCAACGTGTGCACTACGTGAATTCACACTTCCCTGGCAAAGGCACCTCATACAGAAAGCTCACTCCATAAATAACTTGGCCTGTGCATTTATTCTGCTCTGAAATGCTGTAAAAAATAAAAGGCTACCTATCAAAGTTGTTTGTCTAATAATGGAGGAAGGGGACGATATTGTAAACACTGTCCAAATGAATTGTAGTAACCAGAATAAATGGTGGTTGCTGTGAGTGAGCACTGAGACTGAACTGAGGCCTTTCCAAATACATCACATGTGACTTTAATCCTTTCCAGAGCCCAGGTCTCCTCCTGGCTTGGAAATTTGATGCTCTGAGGTGTTAAGCCCCCTGTATTACTATCAAATCCAATAGGGCAGCAGTCTGCTCAGCACCTTGACGAAGTGATCAATCTGTTTTGGACCTGTTCCTCCAGGCCTGATCCAGCATGACATTTCTGGACATACATAATTTTAGGCAGAGATATATCTCTTTTTTGCAGGAGGACCACTTTCAGTCAGCTTGGATATAGTGCTTAGAGTACCAGGGCTCAGGCTGCTGTCAGTTTTTAATGTCACAGCTTTGCAGTGCACCTTCCCTGTTGCAATCTACTCAGATAAATCACAGGATCACATGATGTTCGAGGTTGGAAGGGACCTTCACAGATCATTGAGGCCAACCCGTCTGCCAGAACAGGACCACAGAATCTAGCTCAGGTCATACAGGAACACATCCAGACAGGTCTTGAAAGTCTCCAGAGAAGGAGATTCCACAATCTCTCTGGGCAGCCTGTCCCAGTGCTCTGTGACCCTTACAGTAAAGAAGTTCTTCCTCATGTTGAGGTGGAACTTCCTGTGCTCTAGTTTCCATCCATTGCTCTTGGCCTATCACAGGGCACAACTGAGAAGGGTGGCCCCCTCCCTCTTGACTCCCAATCCTCATATGTTTATAAACAATGATTAGATCCCCTCTAAGTCTTCTCTTCACTAGACCAAATAGCCCCAGGTTCCTCAGCCTCTCCTCACAGGGCAGTGCTTCAGCCCTTTCATCATCTTTGTAGCCCTCTTTCTCTTTAAAAAAATTGGTCATTTGTCTCCTTTTGGGGGACAAACATTCCCAACACTCAACTTAATAATGAGTCGTGCCTACGGTTTAAAGGAATGTGTTTGCAATCTATAAAAGAGACTGCAGAGGGTAAAGTTAAATTAGATCCATTCCAAACTTGATTTTATGAGAAAGTTTAATCCAGTAGGTACAGAAACAGTAGGGTGGGGAAGGGATGGAGGAAATAATAAACCAAAACAAAAATGCATTTGCTACCTGAGAAGGATGAATCCTTCAAACATCCCTGGAGACGCCGCCACTTAAAGGTCAGAAGAGGGTCTGTTTTGAGGTGACATTCAAACCTTTCAAAGCAGGGCAGGTGGTTTGGACAAAGATAATTTTCTGTCATTGCAGGCCAGCGACCTGGCTGCTCACTGACCTGTCCTCAGCAGCCAGGATAGAGAGGAAACCAAATACTCTGCATTTTCAGGGTGGGGGGCAGAGGCAGTGCTTTCAGGCCCTCCTCAGCCCAGCCATAATTATATGGCCAGCAGAGGAGTGCCTCAGGTTGCACATTAGTCCCTGGCTGAGATTAGTAATTATAATATCAGTTTTCTCCAAACAGGTCTGACATAATGGCACTGGTAGCAGAGGTGACTCAACATTTAGTAAGTCATAGGGAAAGTTTGCTGTCTCCTGCTGCTTTCTGTCCCACGAATTCAGCCTCTCTAATAACCAACACTGGCCACAAACAGTAGGAATCCTTTTCAATCACTATTAGAGACACTTCATTTCTGTCATATTTGACCCCCGGGCAAGCTACAGCCCAACAAAAAGCATTCCCCACATAAAGTATCCAGACATCTAGGATTTACTCTGTGACAAATGACATTTTTAAGGGCCCTTAAAAAAACACTGAGACAAATTCACAGCAGGACTCAGGAAAGCCCTATACCAGCCTCCAGAGGAGATAAGGGATAGGCATAACCATCACACAGGAGCACCCCATCTTTGTCTGTTTCTTCTGTGTGACTTCATGTTTGCTGATACCTCCATGTGGTGGTTTGGCAGTTACCTGCCCCCCCACCTTTTGAAATAACCCCGGCTAGAACTCAGAACACTGGAAGTCGATAAATGAAGCTTTATATTTACAGCTTTGCACAATATACAAGCAGATATTTACAAGGTATAGCAGATATTTACAGATATATACAGTGAAAAGGTAATACAGAAACACCACACCCCTCCCAGAGACCAAAATCCCCAAGAGAGGTAACCAACCACCCCTACCACCTCTCTCCTCTTCCCTAATCTTATCTCACCCCCTGTTGATGCTGCAGATAAGTGGAGGTAGATCAGCCAGGGGGGTTAGCAGCAGGAAAGAAATTAGTAGAATTACTGAGAATTAGCTACCAAGGCAGAGAGACAAAGGAAAGAGAAACAGCCGCAGCCCAGCAAGGTCTGAAACCGTCTGCATTATCTATGTTTGGGTTACACTTTTAAAACAGATTTTTTTTTTTATTTCTCAGTAAAGCTCTGGATGAAGTGACATATTGTGTTTTCCTCTCTCAGCCAATAGTCCAATTTCTCACTCAAATTCTCCAATTAGTACAAACCACCACACTCCAGTAGGACACTGCCATTCCCATTCAGGGTATTAAAAGCATGAAAAGTTGTTTCTGTTATATGCTGAGAAGTTTCCTAACACAATAATGTCTTTCTCTCATGTAGACACTTTTGCTTGTTGCTTTTTCTGCCACAGTTCGGCCAGCCCTTTTTTTACTGGGGAAAAAGTGAGGCACACAAAGGTTATTACAGCCACCAAGGCAAATTCTAATCTTGCCTTAATTTAAAAAGCAAATTTTTTTGGTTCATCATTAAATGAAGTGATTATTAGAATGTTGTTTGGCCCAGGAAAGAAGTCATAATGTTTTTTTTCTTTTTGCATATTTAGTTTCTTGTAAAGACAGTTTCATGTTTGAGACTAGGTTGCAGACACTGTATCCAGAGAAGTGTTCACTGTTGTAAGGGTCTACAATGAAACTGGAAAAGACAATCAGGGGCAGCAGAGAGAAGAATGACTCTATTGGCAAATAGGAGCAGAATAAAGAGGAGATGCATGGCAATGTCATCCTGGCCTATATCTCAAATAGTGTGTCCAGAAAGACCAAGGAAGTCCTTCTGCCCCTCTACTCAGCACTGATTAGATCACATCTTGAGTACTGTGTTCAGTGCTGGGACCCTAAATTTAAGAAGGATATTGAGGTGCCTGAGCATGTCCAGAGAGGGGCACCAAGGCTGGGGAATGGGGTGGAGCAAAGCCCTGCAAGGAGAGACTGAGTGAGCTGGGGTTGTTCATCCTGGAGAAGAGGAGGCTCAGGGTTGCTCTCTACAACTAACTGGAAGGAGTTTGTAGCCAGGTGGGGTGGTCTCTTCTCCCAGGTACCAGTGACAAAACAAGAGGACACAGTCTCGAGCTGTGCAGGTGAGGTTTAGGCTGAATGTTAGGAAGAAGTTCTTCACAGCCAGAGATTGGCATTGGAA
Source organism: Psilopogon haemacephalus (assembly GCA_013396835.1). NCBI lineage: Eukaryota > Metazoa > Chordata > Aves > Piciformes > Megalaimidae > Psilopogon > Psilopogon haemacephalus. The sequence goes on along the minus strand of VWZI01012848.1, from coordinate 125,410 downwards.
TGGGCTGCCAAGGGAGGTGGCGGAATCACCATCCCTAGAGGTGTTGAAGAGGAGTCTGGATGAGTCACTTGGTGCCATGGTTTAGTTAATTAGAAGGTGATAGGTTGGACTCTATGATCTCGAAGGTCTTTTCCAACCTGGTTAGTTCTGTGATTCTGTGATTTCTCTTCCTTAGACACTTGTAGCTCAGTACTTCTAAGGCAGATCCAGGTTGCTAGGTAGGATATCCAGGCTGAAGTGCAGCTATCAGGTAGTGACAGGACTAGGGGGAATGGAGCAAAGCTGGAGGTGGGGAGATTCAGATTGGAGGTGAGGAGGAAGTTCTTCACCATGAGAGTGGTGAGGCCATGGAATGGGTTGCCCAAGGGGGTGGTTGGGGCCACTTCCCTGGAGGTGTTTAAGGCCAGGCTGGATGAAGCTCTGTCCATCCTGATATAGGGTAGGGTGTCCCTGGGTGTGGCAGGGGGTTTGGAACTGGATGATCCTTGTGGTCCCTTCCAGCCCTTACTGATTCTATGATTCTATAAGATCAGACTGTAGATTGGTAAATGTAATGAGTATGTTGAAAAGTCATGAGACGTATTAAGGCAGAAAAGCCAGGGCTTTTGATGCTGCAGCTTCTTACGTGCTTTTCCCAGCAGTTCTTCCTTCTTTGTTTCATTTCCTCACCCTGTGATTTACAGGGAGGAAGGAGAAGCAAAATAGAACACAAAAAATAGCACGGCTGATGGTTTATGGCTGTTCAGAGACAGTAGTCATTGGGGTCACCTTGAGTGCTTGTACACTTGCAGTAGCAGATGGCACATTCTCCCTCCCAGGTGCTGTGACCATGTAGCATGCTAGGTGCAAAGAGCTGCCTAGGTGTGGCAGGCACTGCCCCAACCAGGAGGGCTGCATAGTTTGCTCTTTGCTGGTATTTTTTCTGCAACGCTCACAGTTGATATTTGAACACATTTGGGAGGGTGTGTTGCAAACACACCTACAACTGTGCCCACAGGCGTGTTGCCTCTCTGGCCTGGGAGCTTCCCTGAGAACCAGGTTGAGGGCTGCTTTCCCTGGTCAGCATCGGCATGTCCAGTGCATCCCTGCTTCTGTGACTTGTGAGGCCCTTTTCCCAGTGCTACATTTCTCATGATCAATCTGTGGAGTTTATTGGTGACAGGAGGCAGAAGGGAGGACTGTGAACCTATTGAAGAGGTACCTTGCTTTTTTTAAGGTGAAGAGCAAACCACTTTCCTCCAACCGGTCCTGTGTGCTTTCCTTGCACAGCACCTTCACGCTCATGCTTCTGCATGCAAGCTTGTATATTCTGGGCAGTTTACATCTTTCTTGGCAAACCAATTGCTTGCACATCTAACTTCCTAGTGGACCAGCCAGACTCTGGAGATAGAGAAAACAGGATGGATACACACATGATTAGTACAGAATGACTAAGATGTAGGTAACCTCTCAGCTGTGTCGTGCAGTTTGCCAGAGATGAGTTAGGTGAATGAATGTCTATGAGGTGGAAGGGTTGGATTTTTCAGTTATTGATGTAACAATAAATAAGTATTAAAGAGTAGCACAAAATGACTACCACTTGCAATAGACACCTATTAGGGGGTAGGATAAAAAGAAAGTCAAGAATTGCTGCCCCTCCATGTGCATTTTTGGGCCTGAAACAGTGCTCTTTAGAATCTTTGATCTATTTCTTGGCATTTTGATGAAGAGGGCTAATCTAGACTCATCATAAAAGATCAGTGTAAAGAGTTCTGTGTGAGTGTCTTCTAGATCTTGACAAGCTCTTAAGATCCTGAAAATAACCAAAGAAGGGCAAATTTCATTATGGGGGTTGTATAGATTGAAGTGAAAGTATTTTGCAATGCTCAAAATCTCCTCTAAAAGTACATACACATTTGGATTATCTTGTTCTTCATGCCCGTGCCAAGGAACACAGAATGAGTAAAGACAACACGACACAGCTGAAATTCTAGCAATTGCTGTTCGGATCCATGGTTTGTGCTGGGTTGAGCCAATCAAGAGAGCTTGGACTGACTCATTGTGCTAGTTTGAGGCTAATTTGAATATTTTAAGGAGAAAAAATAGATTATACACTGGGAAAAGAAAACAATCATGATGTCTACTTCACTCATAAGTTTGCTGAGATGTGTAAAAGCAAGGACACAAACATAGATAAGACAGTCTGTCTGTTGGAGTCTGTCAGTGTCTGTGTTTCTCCCTGGCTTCTAGCTGGATCTGTGTAAACCAACTAATCATTCTGCTTCTAACCACTGTCCCACCAATCATTCCAATTCACCTTGCATGTAAGGCATATTCTGGAATAAGAGAGGGGAGGATGAAAATAAGGTGGAAGAGTGGTTGGGAGCCCCTCTTAGGAACTCTGGTTTCTGGGAGGGGTATTGTGCTTCTGTATTACTTTAAACTTTTATACTATTGTATACGGTTGTAAATACTTGTAATATATTGTAAATATCTGTTTGTATATTGTGATAAACTGTGAGTNAAACCATCACAAGCATGCATGTAGGTCTTACTATTCAACCTGGGCAGAATTCAGATGCCTGAGACAGCCTATGTAGCCTACTACTGCTCCACACTTTACACTTTGCTTTTCCCACCTCAGAGGCTCCAGGCTGATGTGTTTATTTAAACACTAAAAGTTGTGCAATTGGACAAAACTCTTAACTGAGGCAACCATTGTCCCAGCCACCTGATACTGTATTTTATAAGACTGTTTTTCAGCTATCTCAGGTTCCTCAGAGTACAGCTGCATGTGCTCAGTTTGTGGCCAGGGAGGAGAGACCCATAAGATATGAGAGGACACCTGTACATCCAAGTAAAACCTCAGGAAATCTCCACATATCCTCAACATCATGGGACATCATCCATGGGACAGCCATGTGCCATTGTGGCCAAGAAGGCCAAAGGTATCCAGGGTTGCATTAAGAAGAGTGAGGCCAGCAGATCAAGGGAGATATCCTCCTATTCCACTCTGCCTTGGTGAGGCCCCACCTAGAATATTGCATCCAATTCTGGGCTCCCCAGTTCAAGAGGGATACTACTTGAAAGAATCCAATGGAGAGCTGCAAGGATGGTGAAGGAGCTGGAGCACTGCCTTATGAGGAAAGGCTAGGAGACCTGGGCCTGTTTACTTTTGAGAGAAGACTGAGAAGGGGTCTAATAAGTGTGTATGAATATCTGAGGGCTGAGGGTCAAGAAGGAAGGGACAGACTCTTTTCACTTGTGCCCTGTGATAGGACAAGGTGCAATGGTTATAAACTACAGCACAGGAAGTTCCACCTCAACATGGAGAACTTCTTTACCGTGAGGGTCATGGAGCACTGGAACAGGCTCCCCAGAGATGTTGTGAAGTCTCCTCTGAAGACTTTCAAGCCCTGTCTGGATGCATTCCTGTGCAATGTGTGCTAGATTCTGTGGTCCTGCTCTGGCAGAGGGGTTGGACTGGAAAATCTCCAAAGGTCCTTTCCAACCCTTAACATCTTGTGATTCTGCAATCATCAGTACTACAAAGCTCAGGAGATACCTGCTCTTTTACTGTTCAGCAACCTGAAGCCCACTCTCAGGAAAGACAGGTTTTATTTCTGATTTTTTTCTACTTCTTAACGTCAATAATTTTTTTTTTTTTTTCATTGTGGGCAAGGGCCTGGATTACTGAGCTCCCTCTGAGCTTGAATGTACAGGATACTTCCATTCTTGAGGCAATGGAATTAGTGAGCTCTAAAGAGAGATAGAGCCCAGTTAACCTGTCATCTGCTACTGGGAACTTGCAGGTGAGCTGTGCTGATCCTGCAGCATGCATGCAGTAAAGTCATTAAAGGAAGTCCATTCTGACTGCTGAGGAGAAGTATGCCTTGTGCTTAGCACATCCAACAGGGATTGAGGAGACAGAAGTTACCTCTTGCTTTCCCAAAGGACCTGCATCAGCTTTCTGTTTGCCATTAGGATTGCCACTTACTATCTGGGTTAAGCTTCTGCATGTCCATGCTGGTTTTTCTCAGAAAAGGCAAGACATCTGACACAACTGAGTCCTGTTCCCAATAGCTGACAGAAATATAAAGTATCCCAGTTAAAGTAGGTGGTTAGATATTTATCTTTGACTAATGATGTTGTTACTTGGGCTAACTCACAATAGGAGAAGTATTTTGGGCTTTTTGACTTGCTGCTATGTTAATGCTCGTTCCCATGGTTCTTTTTTTTTTTTTTTATGTATGTGTGTGTGTGTGCGTGTCACTCTGTTTGTGTGGAAATCTGCATCTTTACATTTCCAGTGATAGTGCAGACTGAGTTAATATAAAGCTCTATAGAGAAACAACTGGACAGGCTGGTGTTAAAAGGGGGAGAAGCAGAGGTAATTTAAAGTTTAGCGAGGTTTAGATAAAGTTTACTGTCTCCTGTTGCTCTCTACTTGACAAAGTTGGCCCATGTAAAACCAACACTGGCCAGCAGCATTGGGAATCCTTTTCAGTCACCATTAGCAACACTTTTATTTCCACCATACTTGACCGCAGCAGGCTGCATCCCAGCGAAGAGCATTCCTTTCAGAAAGCCAGCAGACATTCAAGTGCAGCGGATTTACTGTGTGAAAACAGCATTTTTAGAGGCTTCTCAAAATGTTTAAATGAATGCTCTTTTTCTTTTTTTCTTCTTTTTATTCTTGTTCACAGCTTGATTCTCAGCTTAGAAAACCCTTCTTGATAAACAGTTTTAGAGTTTCCTACAGGAGCTTAGAAGTAGGTTAATGCTTGCAATATAAATGTTCTATGGCTGCTGTGAAATTACACATCTCTTAAGGCCTGTGTATTGGCAAAACAAATGTTTGTAACTATTTTGTTCAGGGTGAACGAACTGGGGTTACTGTTACATATTTTTTAAATCGACAAAAGGATTCTGCACAGGCTTTTCGTGTTGATGAAACACTGCAGTAATGTTTGTGAGGTTTTTTTTGTTCTCACTAGCAAAAGAGCCCTCCATAATAAAGCCCCATGAAAGTTGACAAGAGCTTAAAAGAAGAATATCCCCCACCCAAGTTTGGCCTTATTCCTAGAACTTTCTATATCTCATTAATAAGGAGACTGGTTTTAGGTCAGAGAGAGGGACATAAACCTAAAGCTTATTTGTTGGAGAGAACAAATAGGAATAAAGTCAGTCTCCATTACAAATCATAGCTAAAGCAGAGTTAGAAGGATCTAGATAAATTCAATTTGCAGTGTGGTGAAGTGGTAAAGACTTCCCTTCACTACCCAGACCAGATTAAAGTAGCTCTGGGTTTGTTTCCTTTCCTGTACAGAAATGCCTGGGCTGATGCCAGTTGTGACTGGAATCAAAGGGAATCTCTCTTTTCTGCAGTGAATTATGTGATGAGAAATTATGTGCAGATAATTATGTGCTTTGTCAAGTTCCCCTAAAGTCCATGTTTATACTCACAAACTTTCCTCTTATTCCCAGAGGCTGGAGATTTCAGGAGCAGATTGTGGAGTTGTGCCCCTCGTAATTTTGCATGCGTGTATGTGTGTGATCCTGGTTTTGGAGGTATTGCTGAACCAATGGCTACTCCCATGGTGGGATTTCCATGTGCTGATTCCATGTCTCCCTCTACACAACCTGTAATTGTATCTCAAGCTAACCCCACAGCACTGAATTAATAACCCAGTCAACAAAGACAGTCTTGTGCAGTTACTAGAGAGAAATGAACATATTTAGGGTGCTTTTCAGCCCACCTGTAAGATGAATCATCTCCTAAAGTAGTTGTACTCTCTTGTTAATTATGGAGTCTGGGTGAGTCATCCCCTAACCAAAATGCCACCAATGAGATTGGGTGAATCCAGACCTGCACTACTCTTGCCTGAAGCCCTCCTGGGCATGCAAAGCAGTGGGTGCAAATTAGGTTAACATTAGTGGGAATACATAATGCGGTTCAAAAACTATATGTAGTGGAATAGTTGGACATAGTTCTGCAATTCTCAGGGAAGAAGGATAGAAATGCTTTGGGAGCTGAGCATGTCATTTGAATACTGGGCCTTCTGATTGATCCCAGTCCTGACAAAGGCAGACTTGACATTACATACTATGTGATCACTGGCACAGCAGGGACAGTTAGGCAGAGGAGATTGAGTGGTGTGCTCATGAAAGGCCTGATGGAAATCAAAATGCTGCTTCCAGGAAATTATGCTCCCACACACATGCGGCCTGGTCTTTCTTATAACAGGAATATAGGAAATACAGAATCAGAATCACAGAATCACAGTACCTTAGAGGTTGGAAGGAACCTCCATAGATCATCGAGTCAAATCCCCTTGCCAAGGCAGGATCCCCTAAGGTAGATCACACAGGAGCATATCCAGGTGGGTTCTGAAAGTCTCCAGAGGAGACATTTAATGAACTGGCTCTTAAGTGAGCAGAGTTTGTTTCTCACTGTAGCTATGTGGTCTCCTTTAAATGCAATACTGTATTTTTGATAGGCAAGCAAAGCGGTGTTGTTCTAATTTGGTTCGTTTTATTGACATTTAGATAAGAGCTTGAATTTTCAGTTTTCTACAGTTCAGTTGTGCTTGTCCTCTTTTGAGGACTACAGAACAAAGGTGTTTGTGTCCAAAGAGGCAGTGTGGAAGATGGAATTCAGTAGTGCAGCTTCTGCTGGGTTTAATCTAGACCAGGGTTTAATCTAGACCAAGGTCAATCTCTACCTGACTGTCAGATATTTCCTTTCCAGAGACCATTTCTCTACCAACAACTCTCATGCCCTTGTGCACGCTTAAATTATAATAACATTAATTTAAAAGGTGTTTGAACTACAATACTGCATTGAAATGACTGACTTACAGAATCAGAATCACAAAATTAACCAACTTGGAAAAGTCCTTTGAGATCTTCAAGTCCAACCTATCACCTAAGACCTTCTAATTAACTGTAAATCATGGCACTAAGTGCCTCATCCAGCCTCCTTTTAAACACCACCAGGGATGGTGACTCCACCATCACCCTGGGCAGCCTGTTCCAATGGGCAATCACTCTTTCTATGTAGAACTTCTTCCTAACATCCAGCCTAAACCTGCCTTGGCACAGCTTGAGTCTGTGCCCTCTTGTTGTGTCCCTGGTTGCCTGAGTGAAGAGACCAAACCCCATCTGGCTACTACCTCCTTTCAGGCATTTGCAGAGAGCAATAAGGTCCTCCCTGAGCCTCCTCTCCAGGCTGAAGAACCACAGCTCTCTCAGCGTTTCCTTGTAGGGCTCATTCAAACATCAATTAAACCCTTCGTTATAGATTGCCCAGTTCAGACTTAAGATAAGATGTGCTTCTGCCAAGTAAAACCGTTCTTGATTTTCGTGATATTTTCCAACCTAATCTCTGTTATTAGGATACAGGTAAGAAAGTGTGTATGGCTGTTAGCTGAACAAATAGAATTGGTAGCCACTGGATGCTGAGGTGATTTTAAAGAGCAGCCAATGCAATGCTTACAGTGGTCGAACCAGAGCTATTGCTGCTGTGGCAACTGCAAAAGATGCATAGTTGAAGACTTTTTTTGCAGGAATATGAGGAAAATTTCTAGTCCCATGGCATGAAATAGGGAATTATATTTTTTTAAATTTTGTGTCTTTCTATGCATTTTTCTTCTCTTTTGTGTCTCTCTGTGTCAAAAAGGTTCTTGTTTAGAAGTGTTTGTCGGTATTGGGAGCAAAAGCCTCCTGCCACAGACAGCTGTTCTTTCCTTTCAAGCGCTCCCAAACCACTCTGATTGATTTTTTTTTTTTTTTTTAATGAATCATCAGTCATAACCCTCCTAGTACGGAGAAGAAGATACTTCTGAATGACCACTGTAAAATTTCCTTGCATTCCTTTCAAAGCAGTGTCTGTAGCTCTTCCTGTAATAACTGTCCTTTCTGTCTTTCTCACTGTGTGTTTCTTCTTCTCCATACTCTCTCCAAACATACTGTCTGCTCTGCCTTCCTACATTCCCTGACTTTTATCCTTTCCATCTTGTTTCCATGGGCCTAGTCTAGTACCACTGAAATTAATGGACGTTTTGGCAATTTCCCTGTCTATAACAAAGCCAGATGCTGTCTAGATGCTGCACTTGGGCCAGTAACAAGTGTATCAGGTTGCTTATGAAACTCTATCAGACTGCTTCTCTATGAGACAGCCAGTGCTGCTTTTGTCAGCCTAACCAGGATATATATCACTACTAAAGAAGCATCCAGGCTGTGTGAAAAAAGAAGTCCAACTCTGAGATCCTAAGATGAATTGGAGATTAACTTCCTCCCAGTTCTGTTCCTCAGGCTAAGAACTTTAGCAGGCATATGCTGGAAGAAGAGGGATCATGAAAGGTGGGAAAACATGGAACAGAGAAAGGGAAGTTTTAAATGTCCCGAGGCAAAAGCTTAGCTGTCCTCTGCAACATTTTCTAGCTCTGCAAACCTCTTTTTCTCAGCTAGTGAATGAGTGTTCATGGTGCAATTTTTTTTCTTCCTCTTCTCTCCAGAAGAGTTTAAATATAAGTCTGTACTGGTAAGATAGTTTGGCTTTTGGAACACTCAAAGGTTAATAAGATGTTTGGGAAAAATTTGCAATAACCTTGAACTTTGCAATAACATACAAAATGTGTATGGCACCTACCTCCTTCCAGCACTGGACAGCTGTGTTACAAAGACTCTTCTTCCCCTGTACTCAGCACTGGTTAGGTCATACCTTGAGTACTGTGTTCAGGTTTGGGCCCCTAAATTTAAGAAAGATGTTGAGGTGCTTGAACGTGTCCAGAGAAGGGCACCAGGGCTGGGAAGGAGGTGGAGCACAGCCCTGCGAGGAGAGACTGAGCAAGCTGGGGTTCATCCTGGAGAAGAGGAGGCTGGGGAGAGGGCTGGAACAGTCCTGTGAGAAGAGGCTGAGGGAGCTGGGGGTGTTCAGCCTGAAGAAGAGGAGGCTCAGGGGAGACCTCATTGCTCTTTACAACTACCTGAAAGGAGATTGTAGTCAGGTGGGGTTGGTCTCTTCTCCCAGGCACCAGTGACAGAACAAAAGGACACAGTCCTCCATCTGCTGTGCCAGGGCAGGTTTAGACTGGATGTTAGGAAGAACTTCTTCACAGCTAGAGTGATTGGCATTGGAATGGGCTGACCAGGGAAGTGGTGGAGTCACCCTAGAGATGTTTAAGAGGAGTCTGGATGAGGCACTTGGTGCCATGGTTTACTTAATTAGAAGATGTTAGGTGATAGGTTCTTGGAATGGTGGCTAAACCTTCCATTTTAGCTACAATAAGATTGTCCATGGAAACCAGACAAGGCAAAGCTACAGGAATCTAAATTAAAAAACAAAAGAAAAAAAAAAAAAAAAAGAAAGGAAGAATCATAAATCAGGGATTGGAAAAATGTCTATGCTTTGTCCTAGATCAATCCCCTCTAAGCACTTTAGTGGTGCATCAGAAAGCCAGTAACTCTCAGCTTTCGTTAGTCAGCAGAACTCAGGAGGTAACTCCGAAGTGCAATTCTGTGAAGCTAAAACCCAAGTCAGCCTGTCAATATACTGTCTTTCTTCATGTATGATAAAGGAAGCAAAGGGTAACTCATCTTGTATTTTTCACACATCAAGTAAATGCTTGCATTTGAAAAGAATTAGACTGGTCCTTTTTTATATGTGCTTGAGGGACACCACATGCATAAATCTGCGGGGATGGCAGAGAGGAAAAGGAAAACAAATGAACAAAGAAAGGATCAGCAGATGAATGAGTCTGCACCTATGGAGCAAAGGAAAGAGAAAAATAAATTATTGCCATGAATAGATGAGATCAAGTGGTAGGGACTTGTCAGAGTCACCTGTTGTGGCAGAAAGGAGGAAACGTGGAGCAAATGTCATTGGTTTTAGCCATGCTTGGCACACACAGTTATGACGAGATAGTCACAAGAAAATGTTAGAGGCAGAGAGGCAAAATTGTTTAGGAGGAAACAACTTCTAGGTTGCTTTTACATCTCTAGGTGCACTGGAGATGGAGGTAGATATACTGAATGCAGACCTCTGTGTCTGATAAGATCAACATTCCTGGGACTTTATGCCTAGATAACTTCACTGACTGCCAATAATAATTTGCAGCAAAACTAACTAATAATTAAAATAAATTTTCCTTGTTAAAATGCTACCCTAAAATAATTTTGTATTTTCTCTCAGATATATGGGTAGGTATCTGAGGGGTGGGTGTCAAGTGGATGGGGCAAATTTCTTATTGGTAGTCAGTAGCAGTAAGACAAGGAGCAACAGCTTACAAACTGGAACAGAGAAGGTTTTACCTCAACATAAGGAGAAATTTCTTTACAGCGAGGGTGAGAGAGCCCTGGGGCAGGCTGCCCAGAGAGGTTGTGGAGTCTCCTTCTCTGAAGACTTTCAAAACCCACCTGGTTGCATTCCTACGCAGACTACATTAGGGGATCTTTCCTTGGCAGGGAAGTTGGACTGGATAATCTCTGGAGGTCCCTTCCAATCTCTAAGTTTCTGTGAATCTGTACCCATTTTATTTCAGATATATGTACAGGACCAGCAGGTTCGTAGCCATGCTTGAAAGGTCAGAGAATTTGCTTGCTAAGAGACAATTGCCCTTCCATTTGTTTATTGCTTATCTGACACCTTAAGCACTTTCCCTGTTGCAGAGGGTTGTCAATAAATCATGTACCTTGTACAAAATTAAGAAGACCATCTGTTGAAGAAAGCGTGTGTAAGGAGGTTTCCTGGAATGGAATGTTGATGGAACTACAGCCATACCTTCACTTGAAACCCCACTTTCTCTGCAGAAAAGAGGCCAGAGCTGTTTTTTTTTCCTCTGGAGCAACACACAGCTCCAGCCACTCTGTAATTTGCAAATGTCTGTTGTTTGAATTTCTGTATAAATGGTTATAGGAATCTTCCTCCCTAAGCTATCAATCACATGTTATGATATTAATTCATAGAAAGTTATTAAAGCATCCAAAATAGGTACATATTTACAGGTTTAATATTAGCTGCTCGACTGGCATCTCCCCTTGACATTGTAGTGCCAGAAGACTGATTGGAGGGAGTTCATTTTTACAGAGTTATTGTTCGTTAATAACCTGTTTCTGGCTCCATCAAACATGTACAAAGGACACAGAAGGCAGTTATTTGTTCTGAACATAAGGGACTGTAGGTTAAATGTTTTCCTTCGTTTCAGACTAGTTACACTACTGTGTTCTCTGCCTTAAGCAGCAACTTGCTGCTGAGAGATGTGTGAAACAGGAAAGCAGTCAGGTTACACTCTTCATGACAAGAGTTTGTGGAAAGTCAAGGAGGTCTGTTGTGAAGAGTCTACTGACTCTGGAGTTTTTTCATTTGATTGTGCACATGCTGGGGATTTGAAGACATGACAGAAGAAATGCCTGGGAGGTCGGTTCATAAAATATTGTCCTAGGTAGGGTGTAGCAAAGAAGAAAGCAAATGTTGTAAGAAATAGCTTGTATTGGGGAGAGCAGATAGCAATATAGAGAATAGCAGAAAGATAGTTATTGAGGCTGAGTAGGTCCTCGATGGTCAGGTGTATGTGGTTGTTTTGTGCTGGTATGAAATAGGAAGATCTTTGTTGAATGGCAGGTTGAAGTTCAGTCTCTTGATGTCTAGATGTGCAGACATTGGATATCCTTAAGTCATCACATTAGTAGAGCACACAAGGCTGTGTTGGCATCTTAGTTTTAATATTCTGTTGAAAGTAAACATTAATGTAGAAGTATCTCTATCTTTAATCAAACTCTGCAAACTAATAACACACAGAACCTTGAGGATGCTTCATTTTGATACAACCCTAAGACACTGTCCATTTTGATCTCCTGAAAATGAGACCCTTTTTTAATGTCAGCTACATGATATACGTCACTGTTATTCAGTAAACAGTAATGCTACTCACTTCTCCTGTTGCCCAACCAGTTCATTAGGCCACAGACAGATGAGGTGTGATCAGTTGTTAGCCATCATAATGGAAGGTGGATTAAATCAGTAGTATCCAACTTGTGATCTACAGACCTGAGTGTCTGCTGAGAGTTAGCTGATCTCAAGAATTTTTCGTGCTTTCAATCATCCATTAAGTCATGTTCAGAGGAGTTCACTAGTCAGAAACATATCATCAGCTGATATGACTGGAAAGATTTGACAGGAATCAATGTAGTCAGTCAGCCCTACTCTGCCTGGAGAACTCTCTCTTTTCTCAGGTTTTGCTCAAAATCCCTTTCTGTGAATGCCAATGGCAGTGTCATTGCCACTGCAGTATGATATAGGTACCAGTGGAAGGGGAAGAGTCTTCACGATCTGTTTTATTTGAGATGTATATGGTATAAAATAGTTGTGGGTGCTTCTGGCTTTCCCTTCCAAAATGCTGATGTGAGAGTGAATCATTACTACCATGGAAAACCAGAAGTAGAATATCAGGATGTTTATATTTTAGAGGTGATCCATGTACAATGCCTAGAGGATCTTGTGGTGAGATGTCACATCAAATAAGAAATCTAATACTCAAATTCACTTGTCATAAAAAGGTTTTACTTTGACTCTATTCCAGCACTCTGTCTCCATTCCAAAGAAATAAAGACTCAGTTTCAGACTTATTTTTATTTTGCTTTGAACACTCTTCACATGCACTAAGTGAAAATGAGCTTTCATGTTCTGGTTGGAGAAACTAACTCAAGGAACATTTTAATGCTACTTGCTCTTATTTTTCATTTCATGTTCCAGAATACCCATCTGTGGTGCATGCTAAAGATCATAAAGCATGATCAGCCTCTACTTTTCCATGTATAATGAAAGCCAGTGTTCCAACAACACTGGGAAGAAGCTTTATTTACATAGCACAAAGCAAAACATTTTTTTTTTTTTAAGACCAATAATTAGTCTTGGGCAGTGCTGAAAATCACAATGTTTTCACAGCAAAACAGAATCAAATGTGTTTATTCTAGGCAAGAAGCAGGTTTGTGATTCTGAGACCAGTTCCACACCAAAGCAATACAAAAGCACTTCTCTGGCATGGTGCCACCTTTCTAAGAACTCTATTCTGACAGCACTGAGTGTGTTTAATGAGCTTTGAAGTCAATGAGACTCTCTCCATGACATTTTCTAGGTCCCTGTCAGTAGACCTCTGGGGAAAATGTTGTCTTCATTCTGTTCACAACTGGTTCACACTGATGCATTTCTGAGGCTGGGTAGACAGGCAGGACATTCATTTAGACACTACTGGTGGCTGTGTTCTACCTCACAGTCTCAGAAGAGACCCTGCCCCTTTGGGACAGAGGTCTGGAAGGAGAGCTCTATCTTTTAGTGCATATAATTGTAGGTTTGGGACTCGGATGGCATTTGGATTTGGATTTGCAGAAGAGAGACTGTCATCTTCCTCTTGTTCTGTTAGTAGAGTCATGGATTTGCTTTTGTCACTGAATTCAACAGAGAGGTACCTGATGGATCCCTTTTGCCACTGAGATGACTTACTGCCAAATAGGTAAGATACCTCAAACTATGACTGGTGATAATCATTCTCTGCTTTCTTCACACGTTTGCAGAGTTCACATGTTGTCTAAACTGAACAGAGCAATGGAAAGGGAGAGAAACAGACCTGCAGGCATGAACTAAGGCTGACAAATCTGCCAAAAATTACTTTGAGTGCACCAGACTTTTCAGAAAACTTAATGATGTTGGGTGGTTTCTCTGTTGTTGGGTTTTGTGGTTTTTTGGGTTTTTTTTTGGGGGGGGGTTTTGTTTGTTTGTTTGTTTGTTTGTTTTTTCTATTGTGCTGTTTAATACCACTTATATTAAGAATCCGTGACTGCTTGGGAAAAAGAAGGGTCAGTATGGATGCATTTCTGTTTTGGGACCACTGTTTTTCATATTCAAGGGGAAATCCCATCCAGCTTAACAGTGATTTTTTTTGGCATTACATTTTAATAACTACCACCCATCCAATCAAAGCAGGACAGAAGCTGCCAAGCTCTAGCATTTCATTGTTTTATTCCCTGAAGAATGTCCTTGCCTCCTCTTTCATTGAAGTTTGTTGTACACATGACACTTTATTCCCCAAGATCATGTTTGCCTGCAATTAGTGGAGCTTTTGAGCAGATTTAGGCCACTGGTACATAGCTCAATAATTGCTACTTTTCCACTCTTTTAGTCATTCTTTTGTGATGGGCAAATATATTTCATGACACAATAATGTCCCTTGGCAGGTTTGATCTCATTCTCATAATGCAAATGTTGATAGGCAACCAAGTCAGTATGCCAGTTAAAACAGATTTTGATGTTGCTTATATGCAGCCAAAGTTCTTGGCCCTTGGTGCACAACCAAGCCTTGTGTAGAAAGGTATTCATCTCTGAATGACATCACTAACATCTGTTGCTGCACATAACATTTAATCTTCAAACACTGTCAGCAACAACAAGAAACAGCCAGTTCAAAATCCAGAAGTGGAGAAACATAGGCACAGCAAGAGCAAGCTTCAGTTCCTCTGAATTGCTGCCATGCCTTGTGCATGCAGCCGTGCTCTCCTTGCAGTTCCAGTAGTCAGCCCTTGGGAGTCCCTGATGATTTCCCCAAGAGAGTAAAAGTAAATCTACTTTGTGAGGGGAGCAGCCCAAAATGTGGCCACACTCCATCCCATCCTCTGGGTTCTTACTCAAAGCAGGTGTTGAAGTGTGGTAAAAGAAAGTAGTACTGCAGTGGTCAGGGATGCTTGATAATATGATCTGTGATATGCACAGATAACCCTCACCTTTATGGTAAGATTAGCTTATAATCAATCCAGTTGCTACTGGTAGTCTCCAAATGGAATTTTGAAAATCCTTCATAGTATTCCTGAGAGATGAAATACCATCACCATTTTCCAATTGTCCAGAAGATCAGGAAGTATCCAACATTCTTTTAGGTATTCTTTGCATTCATCATTGAAATACCTTTTGACAAATTTGTATTCCTTCCTCCTTCTGTGTTCCTCAGAGTTATGGTATATCCTGAATCAGGAGCTAACTAAAGCTCCTGTTAACTTTAAGAGAAACAGAGCTGATGAAGGGTCTAGAGAACAAGAAGCAGCTGTGGGAACTAGGATGGTTGGAACAAAAGAAAAGGAGGCTGAGGGGAGACCACACTGCTCTGCACAACTCCCTGAAAAGAGGTTGGAGTGAGCTGGGGGCTGGTCTCTTCTCCCTAGTAGCAGGTGATAGGACAAGAGGAAACGGACTGAGGTCTTGATTATAGAATCATAGAATGGTTTAGGTTGGAAGGGACCTCAAAGTTCCAGACTTCCACCATAGGCAGGGACACCTCCCACTAGAACAGGTTGCTCAAGGCCTCATCCAGCCTGGCCTTGTACACCTCCAGGGAGGGAGCAGCCACAACCTCCCTGGGCAAACTGTTCCAGTGTCTCACCACCCTCACTGTGAAGAACTTTCTCCTAACATCCTGTTTAAATCTCCCCTCTTCCAGTTTAAACCCATTACCCCTCTTCCTGTCATTGCAAGATCTTGTGAATAGTCCCTTCTAAACGTTCCTGTAGGCCCCTTTCAGATATTGGAAGGCTACTATAAGATCTCCTCGAAGCCTCCTCTTCTCCAGGCTGAACTCTTGTAGCTTGTCCTCATAACAGAGGTGCTCCAGCCCTCTGATCATCTTTGCGGCCCTCCTCTGGACTCTCTCCAACAGTTCCATGCCCTTCTTTTGTTGGGGGCTCCAGAACTGCACACAGTACTCCATATGGGGTCTGATGAGAGCAGAGTAAAGGGAGAGAATCCCCTCCCTTGCCCTGCTGACCTACTTGCCCTGCTCTTGATGCAGCCCAGGACATGGTTTGCTATCTGGGCTGTACACATACACTGTTGGCTCATGTTGAGCTTTTTGTCAACCCAGACTCCTAGGTCATTTTCCTCAGAGCTGCTCTCCAGCCCTTCACCACCCAGCCTGGGTTTGTGCTTGGGATTGCAGCAACCCAGGTGCAGGACCTTACACTTGGCCTTGTTGAATTTCATGAGGTTGGCCTGGGCCCATCTTTCTAGACAGGATAGTAGGAAAAAATTGTTTACAGAAGGAGTGGTCAGGCAGTGGAATGGACTGCTTGAGGAGGTGGTGGAGTCACTGTCCCTGAAGGAGTTAAAGAAATTTCTGGACATGGCACTTGGGAACATGGTTTAATGGCCATTGTGGTCACACAGAATCACAGGATATTAGGGGCTGGAAGAGACCTCCATAGATCATTGAGTCCAACCCCTGTGCCAGAGCAGGACCATAGAATTTAGCTCAGGTCACACAGTTGTTACATGGGACTTGATGAACTTAGAGATCTTTTCCAACCAAAAGAATTCTATGATTCTCTGAATGTATCTGTGCTTTACACAACCTTTCAAACTACTTGAACTCCATTTTGGAGGTTGTTCAGAAATCTTGGAAAAAACCCTGCTTCTAGATAACTGTGGTTTTTCTCTTTGTGGATGGTGGATGGGCTTGTCTTATTCACAGGCACAGCCCTTTGCATCTGGAGTCTGATACCTTCAGCCATCTGAATCACACACATGTGGAGTCATGAATTCTTGAGAGAGTTGCTGAAATCTCACATATTCTCTTTACTGCTTTCCTTAACCAGAAGATTTCTCCCATCATTCAATGAGTGGTCTACCAGACATATATTTTGTGTGTGTGTTTGCTTTGCTGATTTGTGTCTTGAAGCTATGTTGATTTTTAAATACAGGGGAAAAATACTGTAGAAATTATAATGGGAGTAATGAAAGAGAATCATGAAATAAAGTAAATTCAAGTTTAATGCTAGCAGTTGAAGTTAGTTATGACATTTTAGTTACAACGTTCTGTCATCTAGAGCTACATTTTGGAGTCCTTGACGAAAAGGAGGCTTGTTGAGTTTTGTTGTATAATGATGCAGTTGCAAATGTACCTGTTGATCTGATGCTATTATCTTCCCCATCTCCTTGACCGCTCTGAATATTCTTCGACTCACAGGTTTCATGTAAAGTTCATCATAGAATCATAAAATGATTTGGTTAGGAAGGGGCCTTAAAAATCATCTATTTCCAACCTTTCTGCCATAGGCAGGGACACCTTCCACTAGACCAGCTTGCTCAAGGTCCTGTCCAACCTGGCCTTGAATACTGCCAAGGAGTAAGCATCCACAACCTCCCTGGGCAACATGCTTCACTGTCTCTCCACTCTTTTAGGAGTGGATTTTAAAATCTCTCCACTTTTAGGTGTGGAAATTTTAGAATTTTTTCCTAAAATCCAGTCTAAATTTGCCATCTTCCATCTTAAAACCACTGCCCCTTGTCCTATCACTACAAGCCCCAATACAAAGTTCTTCTCCAGCTTTGTAGTAGGCCCCCTTCAGGTACTGGAAGGCTGCTCAAAGGTATCCCTGGAACCTTCTTTTCTCCAGGCTGAACAGCCCTGACTCTCATAGCCTGTCCCCATAGGAGAGGTGCTCCATCCCTCTGATCATCTTCTTGGGTCTTTTCTGGACCTAATTCAGCAGTTCATGTCCTTCTTGTGTCAGTGCTCTTTCACAGGCTGAGTATCTGCCATTAAATCACAGAATCATTTTAGTTGGAAGAGACCTTTAAGATCATCCATGAAATGGAAATTCAGGTCTTAGGTCCTTTCCAGGAGCTATGGCTAAGGA
This sequence comes from Psilopogon haemacephalus, assembly GCA_013396835.1. Taxonomy (NCBI): domain Eukaryota; kingdom Metazoa; phylum Chordata; class Aves; order Piciformes; family Megalaimidae; genus Psilopogon; species Psilopogon haemacephalus. The sequence continues at coordinate 107,752 of VWZI01012848.1, read as the reverse complement.
ACCTGCTCCAAGAATTCCTATGTGATGTTCATTTGGTATCTGTGGTTATACCCTAGCATTTCTTGCAGTGAAACAGATGTATGTCATATGGTCCTAAACATATCAATGGGCCTGGTCTTTCCAAGTGACTTGTGTGCCAAAGTATTCAATTATGGCTCTGAATGGGCCTGGGCCATAGACCTGTGAGAGGAGCTAAAACAGAAATTCTAGAGCAGTGGACACGTTGTGTTTAGCGGGGCGAGGTGAACAGGAACAAAAGGCAACACTGGAGACAAGGCTGTCATGCAGATGACTCATTGCAATCAACTGAGAAAATAATGGTCTCTATATGTTATGTCTACAACTAATTAACTGTATTTATTGCAGGACCTATAGTAATACAGAAACTGAGAAGTTTAGGGAAAATAAAAGTAGGTTTTCAAGCAAATCTCAGGCTGCCCAATGCTCAGTTTTGGTGGTTTGTTTTTTTTTTCCCTCCTCTCTCTCCAGCAATCTTTTTGCCAAGTAAATTGAAATATGCTAAAATATAAATGTCAACATGTTTCCACAAGGAAATTCAATCTCTGAAGGCAAACTTTGTTTTTGAAAGCTGAAATATTGAAATCGTCCAAGTTTCATGTTGAAAGTAGGATCATGTATGCATGGACTTTATTTAATCAGCAGCTTGGACATTTTAAAGTTAATTCTTTTCTCCAGATACTCTGCTTTCTTCCACTGAAATACTCCCAGTTTGTCACAGAATCATAGAATTGCCTTGTTGTAAAAGACCTTAAGATCACTGAGTCCAACCATAACCTAACATCTTTCTGTACACAGATGTCCCCAAGCACCTCATCCAGATATCTTTTCCATCAGTTCCCTGGGCAGCCTGTTCAAATGTCTGATGATCCCTTTTGGGGAAGAAATTTTTCCTAATATCCAATCTAAACCCCTCCTTATGCACCTTAAGTCCAATTCCTCTTGACCTATCACTTGTTACCTGGGAGAAGGGGTTCACCCTAACTTTGCTCCAACTTCCTTTCAGGTAGTTGTAGAGAGCAACGAGGTCTCCCCTCAGCCTCCTTTTCTCCAGCCTGAACAACTCCAGCTCCCTCAGCTGCTCATCATAGGACCTGTGTTCAAGATCCCTCACCAGTCTCATTGTCCTTCTCTGGACCCGATCCAGTACATCAATATCCTTCTTTCAGTGAGGAGTTCAAAACTGAACACAGTACATGAGGTTTGGCCTCACCAGTGCTGAGTACAGGTTTATACACAGTGTACTTACAGTCTAATAGACACACTTGCTGGCACATTTTAGTTCCAAATGTGACTGTATATGTATGAACCATATAGTAAATAATTATGTCTCATTCCCTCTTCCCTCCCTTTTTGTTACTAATGCTTCAAAATTGTTTGAAGATAATTTTGCAAGAATTGACATCACCAGGGATGTGGCAAGGTGTGCTCTTTGTTATCAGGGAGGGCAGGGCAAGTTTCCATAATCTTATTCCTGAATAAAAATCTTGTGAATTTGCAGTGCAGTGGGCACATGATCAACAAATAACATCAAGTGGTGCCCCAAGCTGAGAGAGGTGGGTGTTGGTCTCCTCTCTGTAGTAACAAGAGATAGGATGAGAGGAAATGGCATCGAGTGGCACCAGGGGAGGTTTAGGTTGGATATTAGAAGAAACTTCCTCACTACTAGAGTTATCAAACACTGAAACAGGTTCCTGTTGAGGTGGTTGAATCCCCATCCCTTGAGATATTTAAAAGATACAGATATGTGGTGCTAAGTGACATGGTTTAGCACAGGCCTTTGTGGAGTTAGATAACAGTCAGACTCAATCATAAAGGGCTTTTCCAACTGGAGCAGTTTAATGACTCTTTGTGTTCTTTGTGTGAGTGCTTTGAAGGTTTACTAGTGACATCAAGAGACAGAAATGAGTAAAGAGGAGAAGGATGTACTCTGTCTTGACAAAGTGGAGGTATCTGGAAGGCAAATCCTTTACTAAACAATAAAAATCATACCTTTCCAAGTAGGTCTTAGTAAGTAATTTTTTTCTCTGCAAAAGCTACCACTCCTCATACAGTGTCAAGAAAATAGATTGAGTAGTTAGGAGATTAGTGACCCCAGGAAAATCAACACTACATATCGCAATCCATTTAAACTTCAGATCTTGGAAAAGCTGTTTGAAGACTGTCTTTATGAACAAGCAGCAGGCTGACATTTTTTTTCTCTCATCAGGATAATGATCCCCCCTCTTGGCAAGTGAAGACTTGCTCCGTAAGATCCTGCATCCATGCGTCAGTTGGAGAGCAGCCCAGGAAAGTGTGGCACTGCTAGCCAGACAGCTTGGCAGTGTGGACATGTGAAGAGCAAGAACATCTTTCTTCATCCTGGTCAGGAAGATGGTAATGCAGCACTGAGTGTATGTTCACAAGGAGCCCCGCCAAGCACCTTCTGGCTCCATACTACAAGAATGGTGCACAGGAGCCAAGACAGGGAAGCCCTGAGAAAAGGCTGTGGCCAAACCTGTAGAAATCAATTCTAAGTCTGAAAAAAAACCAAACCAAACCAAAACACTTTTCTGACCAAATTTGGATTTTCACTAATTGTTTCTCTTTAATGAGACCCTGTGAAAAGTGGGACATTATGCTATTAACTTTTGAAAGGGGAGCAGAGTGTCTAGATGGGTGATTAATCAACTAGAATATTCAGTTGTGTGTGAGACGCTTTGGGGGATAGCTGTGATACAGTCTGTGGAAAGAACGAGGTGTCATTGCAATTTTTTAGGGATGTAAGCTTGTAACTAATTTTTGTCTCTCCTTGCCAGCGTAACGGTTTGAATGTTAATTTAATTTTGCAGAATATCATTTATGTAAATGTAATTAGAAAGGAAACATGATCGGGAGATGCACAGCACCAAAGAAAATTTATTACTCCAAGGGGTATTGCTCTAATCATTCAACTGCAATATTGAGTTTCCCCAGATTTAATCTAAAAGCAATAAATTACAAAAGGCTAATGTCCTGCCCAACAAAAAGCTGTCATGAACCCAAGTTTCTGTGGGGGGAAAAAAAAAATTAAATTTCATTTCAGCAACAGGCACTCCTCTTTTGCACATTCCTTTTATGATTCAAGTCAAAGTAAAATGAATACAAATGTGAGAGTTTGAACACTTCTCCTGAATATGTATTTCTGGTGATGATTGTAATAATCAGCAACCCAAGGTGTTTGGACTCTCTTAGCTCAGGCAGAATTAGGAATGCAGTTCCACAAAGATGCAACTGCAAATTCCTCCTCCAGCTTCGCATGATCCTGTGATCTAAAGGGAAGACAGACATGAGTCCAATTAATCCCAGTGTCCACATGATAATCTATTGCTAGTGTGACCTCATTTTTATTCTGAGGACAAAATGAATGAGGAATGAGCTGACTTTTTGCCTACATTAGTGACTGCAACCTATGGACTCCATAGGAAGCACTGTCTGTGTGGGGAAGCTGCCCTGTCCACAATGCTGATCTGGCATTTATTGAAGGGAAAACAGAATCAAGAAGGAAGGGATAATCAAATAATACCAGGTGGTTATCTCTCAAAGTTCCCTGTGTAGCAGTCCTACTTTACAAGTTGCATCTCTCCACTTTGCAGAAACCTGCAACGAGAAGTTGTCAGCAAACAAGCAAGAACTAAGCAAAATAAGAATTGGTAAATGCCTGGCTAACGTGGAGGCTAAAACACTGTTAAGTGTTGGGGTTTTGTTGTGCAATTTAGTATGAAAGATGATGCCAACCTTACACTTCTCTAAGAGGCAGAGTAATTAGTACAGGAAATAGTTTTCTTACATTTTATTTAGTCAAATTCTTCTCTGATTTAACTCCACTGTAGCCTGTATTGCATTTATTCTTATTTCCCAGTGTTCCTCTGCACAGTTCCTTCTACTGTGACCTTTAATTCATTGTGGTTGTCTTTTATTTTAGGTAGGGTCCATAGTTCCGCTCTCAATTTGTTAGTATCAATTATGTTGTAAGCTTGGGTTTCTTGGCTCACAAAATGAAACCCATCAGATCTGCAGCAAGTTTTTATGAAGTGCACATTGGCAAGTTTACAGGTTCCCATGACTGTAGACAGGACATGGGGAGTAGTGCAAGGCTGGAACCTCAAAGGTGCAGAGAAAGAGAATGGAGAGAGGGCTGGGAGGAAAATGCGAGGAACAGAGAAAAGTAATATTGTTAGAAGCAAGGGAGAAGCGCTCAAACTCATGTTGAATTACTCATGATCCCTAACTAGCAGTCTAGAAAGTAAGAAAAAATGACTGGGTTTGTGGGGTATATTAACAAGCTGGTGAAGCTCAAGGTATGCTGCTGACCAACAAAATAAAGTCATTTAGGAAAATGAGTACTGAATTCTTATCAGTATCTTCCTCCTTGTCCCAGCCAAGCTCTGGAGATAATGTCGCAAGATCACAGGATGTTAGGGGTTGGAAGGGACCCCCACAGATCATTGAGTTCAACCTCTCTGCCAGAGCAGGACCAGAGAATATAGCACAGGTTACACAGGAATAAATCCAGATGGGTCTTGAAAGTTTCCAGAGAAGGACATTCCACAACCTCCCTGGAGAACCTGTCCAAATGCTCCTTGTGAATAACTTTGAGAGTAGGTAGGTCTCCACTGGGGTTCCATGCTATGATGGCCCCAAGACAGGGAGGCAGGTGCTGCAGAAATGAGTCCTGCACTAGGAACTCTGCTTACAGGGCTGCTTCTGCATGGCAGGCGCTTCTAATTTCTGCTTCGTTTCAGCCAAGTCAAACTGAAAAGAGGAAGATATGATTGAGTAGATTCATAACAATTTACATCTTGCACCAGCTCTTGGTCTGTAGGGTGCTACCATAAACCAGTTAGAGCTGTAATTCATCGAATCAGAAAACACCAGATTGCCTCAAGGATCACCTGGTGCAACCCTTCTAGATAATAATACAGTTTAAATGAGATGATCCTACGCTTCATCAGGCTGAGCCTTAAAACTGTCCAATGTAAGGGAATCCACTACTTCCCCTGCAAGATTATTCCAATGTCTAAGTGTTCTCACATTTCCTTTGGAGTCTAATCAGAATCTCCCCAGGAATAGCTTGCACCCATTCTCCCTTGTCCATGTGACTCCTTGTAAAAAGGGAGTCTCCATCCTCTTGGTAACCACCTTTTATATGCTGGTACATGGTAGCAAGGTCTCTTTTAAGCCTTCTCTTATCAAGGCTCAATAAACCCAGTTCTCTCAGCCTTTCTTCATATGCAGAGCTTCCAGTCCTCCATCCACAGATATTTAAGGAGGTACGAATGCATGCTGCAATATATAGGACAAAGTGCTGTGGGTACACTTAATTAGCAGCGTATATACATGGTACTAATCATCTTGTCCTTGATTGTATGCAAGTATGGCAACTTAAACAGGAAGCTGCAGATATCTACTCCATGTTTCCATAGAAGATCTTTCACAGCTGGGGCTAGTTCACAGAATCACAGAACCTTAGAGGTTAGAAGAGACCCCCAGAGACCACCGAGTCCAACACCACTGCCTAGGCAGGATCACCCAGGGTATGCATCCAGGCAGGGTTTGAAAGTCTCTAGAGGAGGAGACTCCACAACCTCTCTGGGCAGTCAGCTCTGGGGCTCTGTCACCCTCACTGTAATGAAGTTTCTGCTTATGTTGAGGTGAAACCTTCTATGTTCCAGTTTGTAGCTGTTGCTCCTTGGCTTATTGCTGCTGACCACTGAAGAGATTGGCCCCATCAACTTGACACCCACCCCTTCGACACCCACCCCCTCAGTTTGTACACATTGATCAGATCTCCTCTCAGTCTTCTTTTCCCGAAACTAAATAGCCTCAAGTTTCTTAGTCTCTCTTAGTAGGAGAGATGTGATCAAGTCCCCCAGTCATCCTCATGGGTCTCCATTGAACTCTTTCTGGCAGGTCCCTGTCTCTCCTGAACTGAGGAGTCCAAAACTGTAAACAGTATTCCAGGTGTGGTCTCACTAGGGCAGAGTAGAGTAGTTACTTGGCTTTTTGAAGGCAAGTTGTGGTGGTTTGGCAGTTACCTCCCCCCCACCCTTTGAAATAAACCAGGCTAGGACTCAGATGGTTGGAAGTTAATAAATTAAGCTTTATATTTACAGCTATGCACAATATACAAGAAGATATTTACAATGTATAACAGATATTTACAGATATATACAGTGAAGAGGTAATACAGAAACACCACACCCCTCCCAGAAATAAAAAATTCCTAAGAGGGGTTTCTAACCACCCCTATCACCTTTCCTCCCTTCCCCAATCTTACCTCACCATCCGTTGATGCAGCAGATAGGCAAAGGTAGATCACGCAGGGGGGTTAGCAGTAGGAAAGGAGTTAGTGGAATTGTTGAGAATCAGCTACAAAAGTCAGGGAAAAGCAGCCATGCAAGGAGCCAGCCACAGCCCAGGGAGGTCTGAAACCATCAGACATCTATATTTGAGTTACAACTCTTAAAACATTTTTTTTTCATTCTCAGTAAAGCTGTGAGTGAAGTGACATCATGTGTTTTCATTTCTCAGCCTATAGTCTAATTTCTCACTCAAATCCACCAATTAGGTCAAACCAGCACACAAATCAGTAGAGAATAAGAAAACCAGAAAGCAACGGTGGAAAAGGTCTTACCTTAGTCATCTATGGTCTACACGGATTGCGAGACGTAGTGCCAAGAGACCTGAGATGTATTTTGCATTTCACAAGGTGTAATGGCTCTGGTTGTGGAATAACAGTTAAGGTTTTTTTCTCTCTCTTTTTGTTGTTGCACAATGCAAGAAGGAAAATTCTTCATAATGGAAAATGTTTTCTGCCCCAGATGAAGCCTGCTATTCTAAAATTCTTTCAGATGCATACATGAAGATTTTATTAGTCAAAGACATTTTCTGAAATGATTGTCATTTATTACAGTTCTTGTGTTTTCTATTCCAATGAGATTTATAATTATGAACCAGTAATTAAAGAGGCTCCACTCTGTAATTCCATAGGAATTCCACTGTGGTCTGACATTAATTAACAACCAATTAGAAATTATGATATAACTTTAAAAAAAACCCAACGCACCAGTGCCTAACATCTCAGTTACAATGAAAAGTTAGATGGAAATTTGCTTCTCTAAGCTGGAGCCACGATGCAGATCAATCACAGAATGAGAGAATTGTTTCAGGTGGAAGAGAACTTGAAGATCATCGAGTCAAACCATCTCTTTACTGCTATAAGCTACAGATTTCTACCATACAGCAATTATATGGATGGGTAGGTCCCACCTTCTAAGGGGTTGAAAGAATTTTTAGCCTCATCTTTGTGGCAAGAGGCAACTGGCTCATGGAGTTTCAACCTTCGGTTACGTCAACAAATGTGCACACTTTAATGCTTAGATTTTATCTGACTTGCAGTGTAAATTGCAGTGCCGTGATGCATCACCTCTATGCCTGATGTAAGCTTTCTCTGTCTTCAAAGTGTATATAAAATCATTATAACCAATATGATAAAAGAGGAAAAATAATTACTGGCTCCAATGAGAATGTCCGTGGCATAGAGAAAATGTGATAGAAGATTAAGGGGATAAAATTCCAAAATTCTAATGTTTTTTGGCCGCCTACATTGAAGATCTTATATCTAATGGAATTTGTCTGTCCCACAAAATCTGACAGGTACAATGCTACCTAGAGTTACATGAATAATAAATCACACAGTACAATGCTTGACTTCTCTATTTCCCTTTCTCTCCTTTTAAAAATGTGCTTTTTTTTTTTTTTTTTTCCTTTTTCT
>VWZI01012848.1:75240-99911 GCA_013396835.1 Psilopogon haemacephalus | reverse complement strand
TTTTTTTTCCTTTTTTTCCCCCCTGAACTCAGGTCAGTAATCATCATTAAGCTTGTCAGAAGGATAGGGGGAAGTGGAATAATACCAAAATCCATTATTTGCAAAACCATGTAAAGAACAAGACACATAAAATGAGACAACAGATTCTTCTTGTGTGGATGAAATAATGAGGTAAGTTTTCAAAGCCTTGCCCTGCAGATTGATTTCCACCATCTCCATTAAGCCTAATAAATCACGTGTGTCTTTCTGAGTATTTCTTAGCATGTTCCTCCCTTGCCTCTTTGCAGCTTCTCCCTCAGACCTTCCACAACTCCTTTGATCAAACTTTGAAGACCTGTGAAGTTTACGAAGTTTACATGGGCAGCTGAGTGTGGCCTTTTTAGTCATCTTCACAGACAGATTTCATGGTAGAAGAACACTGGTCTGAGCACAGAGTTGTTCAGGAAAGTAATGGTGTGACTTATTTAGCAGCCAGTATTTCTTGGCTTTGGAGCCCTCCCTGTTTCTCAGGATCAGCACGGCTGCATGGATGCACATTGTGTATCTTGCCATTGTAATTGTTTTCCATTCTACAGTAGAGGAAATCTATGGGACAAGTTCTCTTATTTAAACTCAGACAAATCCAGGAGTCCTGACCAAGAGATAATCCTGCCTGTTGCTTTCTCCTTCATTATTCTGCAAGACGGTAGGGAGGCCCTACAGAGGGACTTGGATAGATTGGATCAATGGGCCAAAGTCAATGAGATGAGCTTCAGCAAGGCCAAATGCCAGGTCCTGCACTTGGGCCACAACAACCTCAAGCAAAGCTACAGGCCTGGGACAGTGTGACTGGAAACCTTCCAGCAGAAAGGGACCTGGGGGTTGTAATAGAAAAACAAATCAATATGAGCCAGCAGTGGGCCCAGGTGGCAAGGAAAGCCAATGGTATCCTGACTGGGGTTAGAAATGCTGTGTCCAGCAGGATCAGGGAGGTGATTGTCCCCTTGGACTCTGTTCTGGTGAGGCCACATCTCAAGTGTCGTGTTCAGTTTGGGGCACCTCATTACAAGAGGGATGTGGAAGTGCTGGAGTGAGTGCAAAGGAGGGCAAGGAATCTGAGGAAGGGTCTGGAGAATAAATCTTATGAAGAGTGACTGAAGCAGCTGGGGATGGTTAGTGTGAAAAAGAGAAGGCTGAAGGAAGACCTCATAGCTGTCTACAGCTAACTGAAAGGAGGTTGTGGAGAGGCTGGTGCTGGTCTCTTCTCACAGGTAATTAGTGACAGAACCAAAGGGAATGGCCTCAAGCTGCAACTGCAGAGGTTTAGACTGGATATTAGGAAAAATGTTTCCCAGATAGAGTGGTCAGGCATTGGAATGTGCTGCCCAGAGAGGTGGTGGAGTCACCAACCCTGGATGTGTTTAAAAGTAAATTGGATGTGGTACTTAAGGATATGGTTTAAAGGTGAGCTCTGTAGAGTAGGGGTAATTGTTTGACTTGGTGACCCTGGAGGTCTTTTCCAAAGGGAATGTTTCTGTGTGATTCTGTAATTGTTAATGTGAATGTACCTGTTCTCCCATGAAACAGATACATTGCATCTGGGAAATTGCCATAAAGATCTCCTGCTGTTGCATTGCGTCTAACTTTATCAAGGCTTTGCCAGTTAGCCAGGGATGTGTCATAGACAGCAAGGGACAAAATACAGTTTTGACACAGAGAAATGTTATAAACTTAATAGATCGGATCAGCAGAGAATCAACCCACACCTGTAGGACGCAGAGTGAATACATGAAGGAATTTGCCGCTTTTACTTGTAGCTACCCTAGGAGGGATTACATTTTCAAGATATGGCTACATGCATTTTAGTTATACTTATGTTCTTTTGGTTCTGTGCCTGAATAAGATTTAATGAATTTGTAGAGCGGCTGGATGCTGATGTTTTGGGAGATCCAGTGTCAAAGACAACTCATAGTAACCAACATCCTGTCAGCAAATCCTAATGTTCTATATTTAACCTGCTATTAAAATTATGCTTTGTTGGTTTTGTCTACCTTCAGCTCAGAAGTTTGGTTTCTGTAAGACTGCAGAACAAGACAAGCACAGTTAGGCTATAAAATTTATCTCACTGCTTTCTTTTTAGCTCACTGTTGGTTTGACAGCAACTGGAAAGGCAAATGAGAAAGGTAGATATTATGTTTCAAGGGGAGAGTTATAAAAGTCTAAACTGCATCCAAAGTATATTTTATTCCTAATAATGAGAACTGGATGAACAGCTTTTAAAAAAATATGAACCTTCCCCAACTACATTGATTCAGAACTCACTGATCTAATGCAGTCTTCCGAAGAATAATTGATATTATATAATAATAACTGGCAGTTTATGTCATGAAAGTGACACTTGACACTTTCCTGTTAACTAGTTTAACATCATCAATTAAAACATCGCTTGTGTAATGACATTTTAGTAACCAGCTTAATGTTATAAATTATGACATCACTTTCTTTTATGGCATCAGGGCTGTATAAAAGATTTGCTTTAGAAAAGATAGAAAGGAGGGAAAAAGACAAAACTTTAACATTGGCTCTTATTTTGGCTCATAAAATTTACACAAAGTCTTAGCCCTTTGGTTACTGTCCTCATCAGGGAGGATATGAGAACTGAAAAGTTATAAACAAGGATGAAATAAACAATTGAAAATAATGTGCTTTGGGTTAGCACAGATAACTTCCCAGTAGCCAGCAGTGTCTTTAGACTAAAACCCATGGAAATCATCCAGAAATGGAGAAAAAAATGTATAAGCATACTGATGGAACCTGATGAACTCAATTAGAGTGCAGTGATATTTACCAAGGTGTGATATGAAAGTTCAAGATTGCATCATTCCCAACCAATTGGAGTTCTTTTTCTTCATGGTAAGTAGCTTTCAGGTAATCATTTATGGTTCATTATTCACCAGTCAGTCATATTTGAATGCCAGAACCTGGTATTCTGTGTCTCAGAACCTTGTGGGTTTTATGATGACTGGTGGTGATTTGAGTCCTGAGTCGGCAAATGGCTCAGTTTATTTCTATCTATTCAGACTCAGAACTAGATAGGGACCAGACACAAGAATTGGGTTCAGAGGGTTCTTGATTAATCCGAGGTCTCTGTGAATGTGTCTTTGTAGGATGAACTACAAGGAGTCAAATGTTTTAAGTATGTTGTGTGTTTTCAGAGCAGGAACATAGCATCAGGATCAAAGGATGACAGGCTCACAGGATGTTACGGATTGGAAGGGACCCAAAGAGATCATCGAGTCCAACCGCCCTGCCAGAGCAGGACCATACAATCTAGCTCAGCTCATAGAGGAATGCATCCAGACAGGCCTTGAAAGTCTCCAGAGAAGGAGACACCACAAGCTCTCTGGACAGCCTGTTCCAGTGCTCTGGGACCCTTACAGTAAAGAAGTTCCACCCTGTGGTGAGGTGCCTGTGGTAGGTGATTGGAACTAGATGATCTTTGAGGCCCCTTCCAACCTAAACCATTCTATTATTCATTGGTTTGCTGAGAGGCATAAAAAGCCAAAATGTCAACAATTTGTCCCACTCTGTCCTGGGATGTTTCTCTGTTCACTTCTCCTCTATTCTGTTCTAATATCTCTCCACTAATCTCAGCTAACTCGTAACAACATAGCATTGCTGGTTGTTTTGTTTGCCTGTCTGGGAAAGTTAAAGGAAAAAGAGGGTGTAGCTTTGAGTCCCTTTCAGGCAGTTTTCTTTGTGCAGAAGGGAGTTTGGATTTCTGTATTATTTCTAATTTGCATATAATTGTAAATAATTGCAAATGTATTGTGCATATATGCTTGTAAATTTTGCTTCGCTGTAAATATACTTCCAAGCTACCTGAGCTAGTTTGGTAAATGTCAACAGTGTGTGTGTGGGGGGGTGAAGTTCCTAATCTATCACAATCACTGACTGCAGCCACAAGCAGAATGTGCCATAATCAAGCATTTTCAAAATTTTTCCTGCATTTTTTTATCCTGAAATTGAATCATTGCCATGTTAAGTTGTGCTGAACTCCACTGGGAGCCTACTCCACTGGGAGCCTACTCATGTCCAGTGTGTCTTCTAGTGCTTGTGCAGAAACTTAGTCTTGTACATGAAGACACTCCCTGTGAACTCATGTGCTTGTTCTCCCATGGCTTGCCTTCATATCAGGTCCTTGTTTTGCAAGATGGGGAAAGAATCCTGGAGGAAGCCAAATTCACTTTTTATAAACTGAACAACTGCTGCAGATTGAGTGGAACACAAGCACATCCCTTAGCAATCCAGAGTAAATTCTCTTGCTGATTTATAGATTGTAGCTCAAGAATATGACAAATGGGTGCTTCATGCCATCTGGGCAAATGCTCTGTCCCTGGTCAAATAAAGACTGGACAATCTCTCATGAAGAAAAGCTAAGACCTGGGGGGTCTATCCTGGAAAAGACCAAGTGAGGATCTTATCAATGTTCATCAGTATTTACAGGGTGAGTGTCAAGATGATAGGGACAAACTATTTTCAGTGATGCCCAGTGACAGAACAAGGGGTAATGAGCACAAACTGGAACACAGGAGATTTTATTGGAAGGAGAAGGAAAAAATTGTTTGATATGAAGCATTGAAGCAGGATGCCCAGAGTATTTATGTAGTCTCCTTCTCTGGAGAGGTTCCATATCTGCCTGGGCATTGTGGTCCTGGACAGCCTGCTATGGGCAAACATAATTTAGTGGTAAGGTTGGACGGGGTAATCCCCAGAGGGCCCTTGCAACCCTTGCTCTTCTGTGATGCTGAAGTATCAGGTGCTCAAGAGATGCCCAAATACTGGCAAGAAGGTGGTAAGCCAGTAGGTATGATAACACTTCTTAAATGACAGACAAAATTTTAAGCAAATCCATGTAAATTGTCAGTGCATATCGTAGTGGCCTCCCGAGGATGCCATGATTTACCTACCCTCTTTTCTCAACGTTTTTTTGAAAGTTTTTTTCCCCCATGAATATTTATGTCGATGCTTCATTTGCTGACTGAATTTCCACTCTGCTGGAATTATGCTTCCCCATAGTGCACCCAGGAAAGGTGAGCCGTTAGAGGTGAGAAAAAGAGATTCCATGACCTTTAGGAAATAGCAAGTGGCTCTAGATAAAACCTGTTCTGTGAGGGGTTACTTATGGATTGGTCAGACATAATTACCAAAAAATTATTATCTCTCTGAAACAATTAACTTCTGCTAGTTCAGAGTCCAAATCTCCAGAAGCTCTGAACTTTTGCAAATTGGCTTTGCCTGTTGCCACTCTCAGGCAAAGAGTAATCCTTGAAAAAGGCATGAGTGATAGATCCCACATATTTCTAGTTATGAGCATGGAGTTATTTACAGCTGGCATTTTTTATTTTGTTTTTAAAGTGAGTTGTAAATGTTAAGGTGCTAGATTCAATGCTTATGAATGTGTTTCCTTGGTGATAAAGCTTTCACTGAGCATGCTATCTATCTGTGCTATCTTATATGCAGATAAGAGATGATTCATACTGTATGTTATAGGTCTCATGCTTTAAAATTGAATCCTCTATTGCCTTATGACTGAGAAATGCAGGAATCAGACCTACAGATGGTTTTTCTTAAAAGCAAAGTTTGGACAGAAGCAATGAAGGCTCTAATGCATTTCAAAAGTGTCCATTTTTTAAAAAGCTGTTTTACTTCCTATTTTCTCTCCACAAAGTTCCTTGAAGTTAAGAGCTCTCTTGTGTTTCATCTTGCAGTTTCAGCAGAACCCAGTCTTGATTCAGCATGCCCTGCTACTGCCTATTAAATTCAAAGATGGTGTTAGTACATGGGTGTTTAAACAAATAGTTCAAATAGTTATAAATCATAGAAACATCAAATGGTAGGGGTTGGCAGAGACCTCTGGAGATCATGTAGTCCAACCCCACTGCTAATGCGGGTACACCTAGATGAGGTTACACAGGAGCATGTCCAGGCAGGTTTTGAAAGTCTCCAGAGAATGTGACTCCACAACCTCTCAGGGCAATACATAGAATGGATGCTTTCTGGGAAAAGGGAGCAATTTGTCTAAAGATGTGCCTGGATGTGCCTGGATGCGTTCCTGTGTGATCTGCTATAGGTGATCCTGCTCTGGCAGTGTATTGGACTGGATAAGCTTTCAAGGTCCCTTCCAGCCCCTGACATTCTGTGATCCTGTGATTCTGTGATTCCGTGGTTGTGAATGGACATCCCTTCAGTGGAGGAATAGAAATGGCTTTGGAAAAGGTTAGGTGACACAGAAAGACTGAACAAAATTCTCCTGACACTAACAAATAGTCTCTTACATTGGAGTGAGAGGTGCTGGCCAAGGAGGTCAATGAGAGTTTTCCCATTCTTTCCACTTATTTTACCTAATAAGGAAGTTGAAGGGAGAGTTGAGTTGTTGGATACCTGTGAGTAGCTACCTGGTGCATCTCTGATTGACTCTGGCCTCCTGGTAAAGGATGTTTTTGCTTTACATCAGTTCCAGCACTCAGGAGTTTATCATAGAATCATAGAATGGTTTAGGTTGGAAGAGACCTCAAAGATTATCCAGTTCCAACCCCCTGCCATAGGCAGGGACACCTCCCACTAGATCAGGCCGCTCAAGACCTCATCCAGCCTGGCCTTGAACACCTCCAGGGAGGGAGCAGACACAACCTCCCTGGGCAACCTGTGCCAGTGTCTCGCCACCCTCACTGTGAAGAACTTCCTCCTAACATCCCATTTAAATCTCCCCTCCACCAATTTGAACCAATTTAGTGTTCCACAGTAGGAACACTTATCTGCAAAAGCTACAAAGTGAAAGGGGGTCTGCTGCCAGTGAGACACTGCTGAGCACAATAAGCTGTCATCCCAGCACATTTTACATATTAGGGTTCAAGAACTATAAATGGCATAGGGTTATGTGCATTAATTGCATCATAAAGTAGAGAGGTCCCAAAGGAGCTCTGGTCTCAGCTGTGCTATGACTGGGACAAACAATTAATGAGAGATCTTACAATCTCATTAGACAGAACAGAAGTAGAGAGTGTTAATCTCCCATTCTTTCCATGCCTATCATTTACACAGTCAGTCTGTGTGGAGTAGAGGAGAATGGACCTGACTTATCCCAAGTCGTATTCCCACTTTCAGGAACTGGCTTTTCTTTCCTTCCTGTTTACTTGCTGTGAGTTCTGAGCCCCATCTTGCCGTGCGTAAGTCATCCAAGACTTTTAGATTTGCTTTTTATCTCTAGTTTCAACTTTTGCTTCGCTGGTTTACTTTTTTGACAGCTATAATGCCATACAGTGAATTGCAAACTGGTCTGCTCCCAAGGATCTTTTAATTATTTTACCTAAATTGCTGCTATTCTTGCATGTGCAAAACTATCCTATGCATATTGGAGAATGTTATTTCAGAGATTTTGGATACAGTAAAAGTACATCAAGAACCAGATCAAGAAGCATTGTGTTTCTGAGGCATAGTGGAGAGAAAGAAATTTTCTTACCCTGCAGATTTTGCAACCTCTTGTTGGCTATGTAGGAGAAATGAGCCAGATGTTGACCCTCTTTGCTATCTGTTTAGCAAGCTCTAGTCCAGCCTGTATCAACTTGATAGAAAAATGGAACTGGTAAGGGCATTCTGCCATTCTTAGACAAAATCTTGTGTCATCTACAAAAGTTGTCAAGGACTGGCATTGGCTTTAGAGGAACCTCAGAGATGGAGCAAAGAGCTCCCACACCATGGGCCAGCCCTATAGAAACCCACATAGAGGCTACCAAGGTCTGTAAGCTGTAGGAGTGGTTTTATCTGAGCTAGTTGGAGGTGCCCCCACTCACTGCAGTGGGAGTTGGACAAGAAGACCTTTGAGTGTCCCTTCCAACCTGATGTGATCTCTGAACGTGCTTTCTAACTCATGGGTGTGTGTTGCATAAGGCTGATCCAGAGAAGTCTACTTGTTGCTGGGTGGACTTGAATCTAAATGGACTCTTTGTTGGCCTTGAAGTTCCCCTTCATTAGTGTCATCATATTAGTATCACTCATATCACCTATTCTGTCTATTCTGCTTAAATATACTACTCCAAACATAATAAATCTGAAAAAAAAAAAAAAAATCTGCTTCTTATTTTAGTTTCTAAATCAGGTTCCCAAAAACGACCCAGCAGTGTAGTTCTGCCATAGTAACTGCTGGTTTTGACACAAGTTCTGTCTATTTTTTTCACTGCTTCTTTCCTGTTTCCCTTTATTTTTCTTCATATCTCCAGGATACATAAACTCCTTGTCTCTCTCAGAGCTCTTCTCAGCCAGGCAGCTGCCTGTCAAGGAATACATGGTAAAATTCCTACCATTATCCCAACGTCATACAAGTGTTAGGCCATGGAGCTGTTTAGTAACTCCTTTTAAATTCTTTCCTAGTCAGAGTCCAAGCCATCTCCCAGGCAAATTCCTCCTTACAATGGGAATGTCATACTTCATACCCTGTTTCCCGTCACCTGATTGTGTACAACAATAGTTGTAATTTGTTTTTTAAAGTTCCTCTTTATCATTGCCCACTTGTGGTCTCCCTGCAAATATCTCAGAAGAGCACCTGAATCCCTGGCAGACCCCAGAGGACAAAGGCAGGTGCCTAGGTGTTGCAAATCTCTGGCCTTCCCACTAATCTGTTGGCTTTGCAGGGAACATTGTGAACACCAGCTTTGATTTTAGAGTACGCTGTTGCTATGGCACTGCTGCAGGGGTAAACAAGTAAGCCTTATGTAATTTTAAATAAATATCCATTGGACTTGCATGGATTCTCATTAGCTGATGTATCAAGCCTTCATTAACTGCAAGATAGATAATATAATAGGTACATCAGTTAAACCAAGTTGAGCTTAAGTGTCTTAGGTAGTAAAGCTTTGCATCAATTGTAATTCAAGCAATTTCAGCAAAAAAGCATAGCAAGCAGCCAATCCAGCATGGAATTATTTTTATTTCAGTACTTTGTTCTTCATAACATCCTTCACAGATGCCAGAACATTATTTTAGTCTTTAGAAAAAAAGAAACACAAACATCTAGCAACATGATTGTCTCACACCAGGCATAATCCCAGTGGAAATTAAAATTGCATGCATTTTCTCATCACTCTTTATTTAACAACTGGGAAAGTTTTAATATTTGAAACTCTGCAAGAAAATTGTCTTGAAATGCAGAGATGCCTTTGGGGTAATTTCACTTTTGTTTGGTGTGAACTTTAGCTGAGCGATTTTCTTACAGTAATATGGATCGATGGATGATGCTTAACAGGGCTTTTCTAGATGTGCATGAAATTTGCAAGGGAAAACAGCAAATAATATCCAAATAAAAGCATCCAAGTCAGCTCGCCTTAGCAATGAAGATGCCTTGATTCAGGTTTTTTAATAGTTGCTTTAAAACCTCTTCTTTAAACTGGGTTTGGAAGTGAACCTGGAAGTCACTGTATTCCTGCATGAAAGACAATACAGTTGTGACACTTTTTCAGTTGTCACAACAACATCAGACACACTCAAAAAAAAGAAGAGTAAAAGACTAAGCAGAACCCTGCTGTGAGTATTCAATGCCAGGAACAAATGAACACAGGAAAACCACTCTAACAGCAGCTATGAAAGTTATGTTTGATGAGGAGGAGCAAAAGTTCATTCCGAGAAGGCGTCAAAGAAAATGATAGGGAAACCTCCATTTTGTTTACACAGAGTATCTTTGAAAAGCTTTTCTTCCCCAGCTTACCCTAAGGTCAGACAGCTAGGACAGAAAGTAGCATTTTGACATGGGATGCATGCAAAGTCGGAAACAAGGAGGGGATCTTATAAATCCTAATTATGTATTTGAGCCAAGTGCAGGCCCGTTAGCCTTTTCTTGGTGCTTTTGAGGACACAAATTATTTAATTATTTTTCTGTAACTGAGAAGACATCTGGTGTTGCCGAAGAAATCCAGCATTCTATGATTCTATGATTGTTGGGACTTGGTAATGCAGTTTGCTTGACTCAGAGCTTCAGTATCCAGAAACTCATCTACAGATTGAGGTGGGTGATTCCCTTTGACAGCTTAAAGGACAAATGCTTGGGCTGCAAAAGAACATTAGAATAGGCTCTTGCCATTGGTCATAGAAAGGTTATGGATTTAGTAAGTGTATTGGTTCTAGTTTAAGCTTTTAGGAGTCCAAAAGCCTAACAGAACAATACAATAATAAGATTCCTTCCCCTCTCCCCACTTTGGAAAGAAAGGAATTAGATGTAGCGAGTGAAAAGGGATGAAACACCCAAAGAACAGTCTTGATTCAATTTGGAAGTTAAAATAAAAACTTAAACAATAAATAAAAGGTATTTTAGGTAAGGGGAGTTACAAAGACTATAGGGAAGGGGGGAAATACAATATATATACAATACATACAACCAGATTGGATGGAGGTGGTTGCCCCCACCACGTGTTTGGCTGGCCACATGGCAAAGCAGGGGCAGCAGGAACCAGGATGTTGCTGTCTGGTGAGGCAACAGTTTTTATAGGTGTTCCAGACAGGAAGTAGGAATGGGATAACCACTGCACCTGGGGTCAGATTCAGACCACCCCCAGGAGGAGTCAGAATGACCTGGGACCAGGTTCAGACCACTGTCTAGAAGGAGTTAACCCTTTACAGTAAGGTTGATTGTATCAACATATTGCCATTAAGGCCTTCTTCCCATTGCCTCTAATCATCCCTAGGGAGATAGACTTGATGGCAAGATAATGTGGCTGTCACATAGTGGCTTCCTACATTAATTATAGTTTGGATTTCTTGTGCAAATTGAAGATTCAGAGGTCAATGAGCAACGCTGCTCACATTCAGAGAATGTAGTTATTGCACTGCCTTGCACTGGGCATCACTGCTTGTGTTCAAGTATTCAACAGAGTAACAATGACACCCATGTTATTTTGCTTGCGATCTTGGTATTTCCAACTTCAGCATTTCTGAGACAGACCTGCCTGTCGCTATCAGGAATTTTGGGCTTTTATCTTGAGTGTTTCTAGCAAAGTGAAAACAGCCCTAAAGGTGTTTAAAAGATGCATAGATGTGGTGCTAAAGGACCTGCTTTAGAATCACAGAGGTCCTCCAGAAATCATTGAGCCCAAACCCCCCACCAAGGCAGAATCACCTAGAGTAGTTTGCACAGGAATGCATCTAGGCAGGTTTTGAAAGTCTCCAGAGAAGAAACCAAACTCGGGAGTTGGAGTGGATGATCTTAAGGGTCTTTTCCAGCCAAAATGATTCTATGATCCTAAGCCCAAAGCCTCTCTTTATGCAGAGCATTACACTGGAGCTGATGTTAATGCCACCATGTTCAAAACTAATTTGCTCATCAGATGGGAGGACAGCAGATTGAAATATATGCTCAGGTGCATCTCTCTTTGAATCAATTGATATATCTTGCCTACTGAAATATTTTAGTCCTTTTCTGTGAATCTTAATCACAACATCTTTTTCTTCCATCACATCTCCCAGGAACTTCGCTTGCTAATTCTTCAACTAACAAAGGAATACTTCAGGCATCTGACTTGCTTCAGATGCAGTGTGAGCAAGATTAAACAAAACAGAGTTCTTCATGTGCTCTGCTACACATTAGTCCTGTAGCAAGATATAAGTGAGTATTTGCCAGGCCAGATCATTTGTCATCAGACTCCATTTCAGTGGCACCTGGTAGGTGCCTGTGGATAAGTCTGTACAAGAAGTGTGGGATTTCACAGAATCATGGAATTGTCAGGGCTGGAAGGGACCCCAAGGATCATCCAGTTCCAACTCCCCTGCCATGGGCAGGGACACCTCGCACTAGATCAAGTTGCCCAGAGACACCTTCAGCCTGGCCTTAAAGGCCTCCAGGGATGGGGCTTCCACCGCCTCCTTGGGCAACCTTTTCCAGTGTCTCACCACCCTCATGGTGGAGAACTTCTTTCCTAACATCTAATCTAAATCTCCCATTCTCTACCCTGGATGCATTCCCTCCAGTCCTATCACTACCTGACACCCTAAAAAGTCCCTCAGCAGTTTTCTTGTAGGCCCCATTCAGATTTTGGAAGGCCACAGTAAGGTCTCATTGAAACCTTCTCTTCTCCAAACTGAACAACCCCAACTCTCTCAGCCTGTCCTCACAGAAGAGGTTTTCCAATCCTCTGATCATCCTCATGCCCCTTCTCTGGATACATTCCGGAGACATGTTTATTCTCAGATAGTTTTGCCAATCTTTCTTAAATTGAGAGGCCCAGAACCGGACATAGTACTCAAGGTGTGGCCTAATCAGTGCTGAGTGCAGGGGCAGAAGGACTTCCCTGATCCTGCTGGCCACACTGTTCCTGATGTCATTGGCCTTCTCGGCCACCTGAGCACACTGCTGGCTCATGTTCAGCTGTTGTCAACCAGTACTCCCCAGGTCCCTCTCTGCCTGGCTTCGCTTCAGCCACTCTGTCCCCAGCCTGTAGCACTGCATGAGGTTGTTGTGGAGAAAGTGCAGAACCTGGCACTTGGCCTTGTTAAAACTCCTGGTGTTGGACTGTGCTCCTCTGTCCAGGCTGTCCAGGTCCCTCTGCAGAGCCCTCCTACCCTCTAACAGATCGATGCATGCTCCCAACTTGGTGTTGTCTGGAAACTTACTGATGGAGGACTCAATCCCCTCATCCAGATCATGTAGATATTAAACAAGGTCTTATAATGACAGGACGAGGGGGAATGGGTTCAAATTGGCGGAGGGGAGATTTGAACGGGATGTTAGGAAGAAATTCTTCACAGTGAGGGTGGTGAGGCAGTGGAACAGGTTGCCCAGGGAGGTTGTGTCTGCTCCCTCCCTGGATGTGTTCAAGGCCAGGCTGGATGAGGTCTTGAGCGTCCTGATCTAGTGGGAGGTGTCCCTGCCTGTGGCAGGGGGTTGGAACTGGATGATCTTTGAGGTCTCTTCCAACCTAGACCATTCTATGATTCTATGATTCTATGAAACAGGACTGGGCCCAACGCCGATCCCTAGGGGACACCACTAGTGACTGTCTGCCAACTGCATGTGGTACCATTCACCACCACTCTGTCTAGGTTGTCTTACTCTGATGTGATCTTTGTGTGTGTGGAAGGCGTTTTACTTCTTGCTCATTTTGGTATTTTAACAGGGGCACTCAGCTAAATTCCACACTCTCTTGCGAGATTTTTTGCCTTCTGGGTAAAGAACATCCTCTACCTCCCCATCTTCCCCTTTCCCAAACAATATTCTGCTGTGCTGGGAAGTCAGAATGTATAGGTGATATCCCTTTCAGAAAATCTATCTGTAATGTATCATAAGTATTGTTGTTATGATGTATTAATGTAATGCATCATCAGAGAGCTGTCAGGATGACAATTTATTGCTCTAAAATAAGTTATGGTGAGACATTGGGGAACGAATTGTCAGGATTTTTGTTTATTTTTCTAAATTAAGGACTTTTAAATTAAGTTTTAAAATCTCTTGCCTCATGAAGTAGTAGAGTTACAGAAAAGAGGACCTGAATCAAAACCACCAGAAGGACCTAGGAGGCCTCATGGAATATGAATATATTATTTTTTTCCCCAGGGAGTTTCCTTCAGGTCTGCAAAGTTAAGTTCCCAGCTTACATGGGCAAAGTAATTTCAATCATCCCAAACTGGACTTTGTTATTTCTCTTTTAAAGGAAACCAAAGTCACCAAAGCATGAAGACTTAAGCTAGAAAAAGACAAACTGGCCTAAAACTGGTCTAAAAACAATACAAAAGGCCCTTTTCTAGGTGTGTCAAGTGGACTTACCATAAACTTCATACAAATCCACTGAAATCAGTGATTGATTCTCAGCAGGTTCGTGCAGGCTTTGGATCAAGCCCCTTCCCTGCCTCATGTGATGAAGCCATGAAACTTGGCATGCTTACAGCGTTGTAACATAAAGCCATCTGTGTATGAGCACAAACTTTTCCTTCTTGCCAAAGTGCTTAATGTAATTACAGTCAGACATGCTTCTCCTCTGCTCAGTTGATCCATATGCTGAGATGGATGGCAACTGGCGCTGGTAAAGGATCCCGCAGCACCCGTGTTTGCGTGCTGCTTATGGCAGCATGTGTTGCTGCCCTTGTGAATCTCAGGCACCTTTGCATTTTGAAGAATGCACATAGTGTATTACAGAGAAACTGGTAACACAGATATGCCCAAAAGTCCAGCCAAGAGTCTTTTCTTGCTAACCACACCTGACTCAGGAGCTCACTTGCCCTTGCTTTCCTTTATAGTCAATGAAGAGTCAGAAGTGTCACGAAGTTTGGATACATAGAATCAGTTAGGTTTGGAAGGGACCACAAGGATCATATAGTTCCAACAGTAGATCAGACTGTCTAGAGTCTCATCCAGCCTGGTGTTAAATACCTCCAGGGATGGGTCTTCGACCACTTACCCAGGCAACTCGTTCCAGGGTCTCACCACTCTCAGGGTGAAGAACTTCTTCCTAACATAAGATGAGAATTGCCTTCAGGAGATGATTTTTACCCTTTGCTGGATAGAAAATGAATGCAGAGCTCCTATTCACCTTATTCAATGCCTAAAAAAGGTTGTATTAGTCCTCAGTCTCAGTTCTCCAGGCTGTCCTTGTCCATAAGCAGCTGCAAAGAAGTTGTTTCATCTTCTGATTGACTCTTTATGTTGACTTCAGCTACTTCCAAATGTGATGCTATCCCATGGAATTTATTGTATCCTTGCATTTCCTGTGTCCTGGTATTTGCATGCAGTTTCTTTAATGCTGAATGTTGGTCAGTGTAAGTTAAATACCAAGGTTGTTTATAAGTTAATGAAAGCACTGTGCTTGCTGCTGCCTGATGTAGTTACTGATAGGTGGTACACTCAATTTGACCCTACAGCTCATAGATGCATACTTGACTTCATCAGTGGTGATGGTATACTTGAAAGGCATATTATCATTAAAAAGAAACATGCAGTAGATTCACTTGCAGGTGCAGGAAATAAATTTTCAGGGAAAAAAAAATAGAAAAAAGAAAAGGGTGGTTATGCCAGAAAATTCTAGACATTTCTCTTCCTGAAGGAAAAGAATGATAAGCTGCTTAATTTTGGGCAACTTTTAGGAAGGCAGCTTCAGTAATTACTGAAGATGTAGATATGAAATGAGTGCCAAAGTTGTGCAGATTACCTCTACCCACAGCTCTTTACAAACTCTGCTGCTATCAGTGTGGGTAAAACCTTTCCTCCTCCACAAACTTCAAGAATAGTTTAATCACGTGTAGTGACACAAATTTGGCTCAAGCCAAATGTATTTGGAGACATCAGAAATGGGTATATACAGATGCTTATAAAGCACCTGCACCATGCAGATGCCAAATGACCTGTTTCTGCCCATACAGAAGGCTTTACTGGCCCTCTTTTAGGGTGTGTAAGTACATGCTTGTGGTTAAATATATGCTACTTTCTGTGCACACTTGGTACCCATCTAAAATCCAGCAGAAATTTACTTTTCTAGACTAAGATATAAGAATAGAATAATTTAATTGTTTTGGCTGGAAGAGACCTTCATTGAGTCCGACCAACACCCATGGAGGCCAGTAAACCCTGTCCTGAAGCGTGATATCTACAAATTTTCTGGACACCACTAGGGACTGTGACTTCATCATCTCCTTAGCCAGCCTGTTCCAATGCTTATCAACTCTTTCAGTAAAGAACTTTTTTGTAATACCCAGTCTAAAGAAAGATACAACTATATTTACATTATTGCAACTAGTCATAAATTTTCTTAGCAAACTGCTCAATGAAGGAAGGTAGGCCTGGTCCTCTGTGGTATCAGGGAAGTGAGATTGTAGAATCATCTTGAACACTGTAATTGAGGGAAAACTTGTGTTGAGATCTGTAGACTGTTGACAATAGTTTCCTAATTTTGCGGTGCAAATCAAAAAGGACTTCCGAGCTGTGCTGCAAACAAATCTTTCATCTGAAAGTTTCTAAGGGAGGCTGTCACACATGCAGCACCTCAGAGGATTGTCTTGCATAGAGATTGGAGTTAAGGTTTTGCCTAAACCGTGCCCTCTCTGAGTAGGATTTCACTCAGATTTAGAATTTGTGGCAGTTGATACTCAAATCAACAGTTAAGAAAAATCTCAAGTCAGTAAGCTTTAAAGGAGGTAAAACATCTCGGAGAAATCATATGAAATCTATCATGGCAAACCACTGATAACTCCACATCTTATTAGCTGCAATTAAGTATTTCCATGGGGAGCTGTGGAACTGTTTAAAGTCATGGTGACACATACACACACTTTCTTCCATCCAAGGGAATAATCTGTTTTCCAGATTTCCTAATAGCCAAGCTTTTTTGTTATTGTGTTTTGGGGTTTTTTTTTTCCCTTTTCCTTTTATAAGAAATAATTTATAAGAAATTATCTTGGGCTCGCTGCAGATTTAAAAGGAAAAGAAAAACAAAAACCAAAAAACCCCACGAAGTTTCTTCTGTCCGACTTTTAAATTATATGCATGACCAAAGATAAATATGTTTTTTATTTATAGCTGTGGATGAATGCCAAACAAAGGCTTTCATATGATGCACTGCTGATGTAGTAGACAATTACTTAAAACAGTTCCAGTCAAGTTTGGCCCCAAAACTTTTCATGCAACTTCATGCAAAATGCTTAGGACCTTTCTTTTTACTTTCTTTCTTCCTTTCATCCTTCTTTTCTTTCTTTCTTTCTTTCTTTCTTTCTTTCTTTCTTTCTTTCTTTCTTTCTTCCTTCCTTCCTTCCTTCCTTCCTTTCTTTCTTTCTTTCTTTCGTTCTTTCTTTCTCTTTTGTTCTTTTGTTCTTTCACTCTTTCTTTCTCTTTCTTCTTTCTTTCTTTCTTTCTTTCTTTCTTTCTTTCTTTCTTTCTTTCTTTCTTTCTTTCTTTCTTTCTTTCTTTCTTTCTTTCTTAGTTCCTTCCTTCCTTCCTTCCTTCCTTCCTTCCTTTTTCCCCTTTCTTTTGAACATCTTCAAAGGGTACAAGTGCAGCATGCTCGGAGGATGCCAGGCTTCTTACTGTCGAGGTGAGATGGTCTGAAAACCACGTGGAAATGTAGCAAACTGCAGCTGCTACAGATTGCAGGTGGGGGGTGTTTGCAGGCTATAAATCTCTCTTGCCCCTGCTTGCATGGTTGGTAACAGTTGGATGAAGGCTATGGAATGAGGCTGGGAAAGCAAAGGATAGGTGTGCTGTTACAAGATTGGGATGAATGGACTTTGACAACACTGCTGAATAGGAGTACTTGTGGAGTTAATGCAAACAATTTGTAATTGTCAGGTTGAAAAGTAAAAACATGATTATAAACTGTGCCTACAATCATCTTATGTCAGCTTTAAATGATTTGAAAAGTCTAGTGTCTGGACCTGCATCTTACTTGCCTGTAAAGGAAGACTTACCTAACGATATTAGCATGTCTCTCTTTTTGTGTTTATTGTGAAGAGCAGCCTGTTGTCGAGCTGACAGGAGGCAGGTTTTCAGGATAGACGTAGGCAAAGCCTCCCAGATAAATCAGAATATATGGAATTTCTCAGTTTAATTAGAATAAGGCAACCACCTGGTAATATTAGCTGTTTTAGAAACCATTGGCTGTTGTTTTACGCAAAGAGAAGCATAGTTAGGTGCTGATGCACCTTGGTCATCTGATGGCTTTGTGCTGTGCCATGCTCAGAAACAGTTTCTGCATGGACATGAGGAAAGTCTACATAGGATGCAAACTTCTCCAAGAAAAGGGAAGGAGCACAAGAAAGCATCCTCTATTATTTAGATCTTACCATCATTATGCCTGATCCTAGCTCATTATCCCTTGATATCTTCAGCAGGCGATGATGACCTTTGATGTCACTGCAAAACAATGTGCAAATGAGATGCCTTTCTTTTCATTCTGATTCCCGAATGCCGGGTGTAGTAGCTTCTCCTCAAGCCATGTCCAGCCTTCTTTTATTCAAACTGATACAGAAATTAAAATGCTACTAAATACTACTAAACAACACTGTTGAAGCACTAGGTTAGCTTTCTAATTTTCACAGAAGATTCTCTGTCTTTCCATCACCTAGGAGCCTGGAGTAAGCTGGAAGCAACTAATCTACCACGTAATAATAGAGGATTTTGTTGACCCAAGTCAAGGGCAAAACTATTAAGTCATTAGGGGTAATGTTGTAACATTGTTATACAAAGGCATGGCCTGGGCCTTTCAGATGTGCATCTGACCTTTGAGGATTAAGTTTCATCACAGTTTATTTTTGGTACTCAAAATCTGTCTGTTTTTCTCCTTCTGCTTCACATGCCATGATCTTTGACCCTCTGCTAGCTGCAGCATGCGTAGCAGCTTCTGCAGTCCTGATCTGTCCCAGCTTTATCAGTAGAAATAAGGACAGAAAAGACCTCACATTCTTAATCCCACAACACTAAGAGTACATCATGTATTTCTTTCCTTGCCACTGTACATGTCAGCTTGGTCCAAGTGTTAACTGGTAGAAGGGAGTAAGGAAAATAAAGATGGTTCTCAGGATTCATGGAATCATACAATTGTTTGGGTTGGAACAGATCTTTAAGATTGAGTCCAGCTGTCAGCCTAAGACCACCATAGTCATTAAACCATGTACTGAAGCGCCATGTCCTACAGGTTTCTCTAACAACTCCAAGGATGATGACACCACCAGCTTCCTGGGAAGCATGTTCCAATGTCTGACTGCTCTTGCAGGAAATAGATTTTTCCCAATATCCAACATAAACCTCCCTGGCACAATCTCAGGCCATCTCCTCTCATCCTGTCACCTGCTACTTAGGAGAATAGACCAACCCCTGCTTTGTTCAACAAAGTAGAGAAAATGAAGAATGGTTAGACCAATCTGTCCAGATGTCACAGGATCACAGGATGTCAGGGGTTGGAAGGGACCTCCATAGATCATTGGGTCCTTGCCAGAGCAGGACCATACAATCTAGCTCAGGTCACAGAGGAACACATCCATACAGGCCTTGAAAGTCTCCAGAGAAGGACACACCATAACCTCTCTGGGCAGCCTGTTCTGGGACCCTTACAGTAAAGAAGTTCCCCCTTGTGTTGAGGTGGAACCTCCTGTGCTGCAGCTTATATCCATTGCTCCTTGTCCTATCACAGAGAGCAAGTGAGCAGAGCCTGTCCCACAATTCTGACCCTCAGCCCTCAGATATTTATTAAACATTTATTAAATCTCCTTTCAGTCTTCTCACGGCCCTGTGAGGAGAGGCTGAGAGAGCTGGGGGTGTTCAGCCTGGAGAAGAGGAAGCTCAGGGAAGACCTCATTGCTCTCTGCAACTACCTGAAGGAGGGTTGGAGGCACGTGGGGGTTGGTCTCTTCTCCCAGTCACTCAGTGACAGAACAAGAGGACACAGCCTCAATTTGCACCAGAGCAGGTTTGGCCTGGATGTTAGGAAGAAGATCACAGAAAGAGTATTTGGCATTGGAATGGGATGCCCAGGGAGGTGGTGGAGTCCCCATCCCTGGATGTGTTTAAAAGGAGACTGGATGAGGCACTTAGTGCCATGGTTTAGTTAATTAGAAAGTGTAAGGTGATAGGTTGGACTCAATGATCTGAAAGAGGAGTCTTATCCAACCTGGTTAATTCTGTGGTTCTGTGGTTTTTAATGCTTTTTTAATAAGTGATTCTGAAATAAGGGGCCAAGACATGTTCTCACTTGGACCTATACCTCAGCACTGTGCTTCATTTCCTGAAGCCTCTCTCTACTCTTTGAGAAACCTTGTTTTCCCATAACTAAACTTCATGTCTGTCATTGTTTATTTCCAGGTGGACAGAGAAGCCAAATCAAGCTGTTGTGTAAGTCCTATGCCTAAAATTTTTGACCAAAATATTTTAGAGCACCTGGACAGACTGAGAACATGCAAAGGGGCCTGAGTTATGTTGTCAAAGCTCCTTGCAGTAAGTTGTAATTGAACAAGAGAGGCTCATTTTACACAATGCTTTTGTTGGTTACATGGGGATATATTCGATAATATGGAATAAAAAAAAATCATGGGCATATATTCGATAATATGAAAAAAAAAATAGAAAGTAATTCATAAGTCTGTCTTGCTTACGCATTTACCTTGTCCTTTTGAACTACAGGAAAGTGTCCACTCTCCTGAGGAAGAAATAGCAGACCGTTCTTTGAAAAGCACATTTGGGAAGTAAGGCATCTAGAGAACCTTTAGCAACAAGTGATATAATGCTTGTAAAGGGTTAACCCCTCCTGGTGAGTGGTCTGAACCTGGCCCCAGGTCCTCCTGACTTCTGGGGGTGGTCTGAACCTGATCCCAGGTCATCCTGGCTCCTCCCAGGGGTGGTCTGAACCTGACCCCAGGCACGGTGATTAGACCACTCCCACCTCCTGTATGCGATCCCTATGAAAACAGAGGAACTTCCTGTTTCTTCCTCTTTTGTTCTCTCATCCCTGCCTCACCTGCCAGCGGCATCCTGGTTTCCTGCTGCTCCTGCTTTGCCACATGGCCAGCCAAAACATGTGAGGGGAACAACCACCTCTGGAATCTTTCTCTGTCCATTTCCAGCCAAAATGGTTATTTACATATTTTGTATTTTGTTTCCCTTCCCTATATTTTTGTAACTCCCCTTATCTAAAATGCCTTTTCTTTATTGTGAAAGTTTTTCTTTTAACTTCCAAATCAAATCAAGGCTATTCTTTAGGCTTTGGGAAGCTAAACTAGAACCAATACAATTCTCTTTTTCCTTAATTTCTGCTTTTTGATTTTGTGTTTTTCACAGAATTATAGAATTGTTTCTGTTGGAAAAGACCTCTAAGATTATTGAGTCAACCCACACCATCATGGCCATTAAACCATGTCGTCAAGTGCCACGTCCACACATTTCTTGATCATCCCCAGGGATGGTGACTCCACCACCTCTCTGGGCAACCAATTCCAATGCCCGACTACTCTTTCTGGAAAGAAAAATTTCCTGATATTCAGCCTCAACCTGCCATGCCCCCTCTCGCCCCGCCCCCCTCCCCTCCCCAACACAACCTGCAGTCATTTTCTCTCATTGTATCACCATGTACTAGCAAGAAGAAACCAACTCCAACTTTCTTTCAGGGAGCTGTAGAGAATAAAAAGGTCTTCCCTGACCCTTCTCTTCTCCAAGCTAAACACCCCCATTTCCCTCAGCCACTCTTCCATACTTTTCACCAGCTTTGCTGCCATTCTTTGGACATGCTCCAACACCTCAATTTTTTTTGTAGTGAGTGGCCCAAAACTGAACCCAGTATTTGAGGTGCAGCCTCTGTAGTGCTGAATACAGGAAACACTGAATTTAATGACTTTCTCTTGTATTTTCTTTTACTTTTTCATTCAGTGACTTTAAATACTGTGGTGATGGGGAAAGGGAAGTCACAGTAAAAAAAGATTATGCTCTGAAGATTCTACATTCCAAGGTAGCTCCGGAAAGGGTGCTTGTGGCTGAATTAATAAACTCTGACTGTTGAGGTTTCAAACATGAATTCTGACAGACCCTTCACTGTGACAGTACTAGTGGGAGTCACAATAACATCATCTGCTGCTGAACATCACTAGTATGTGAGCAGTGTTGTGCCAAAGGTTAATATGCCAGTTTTATTTCCTTCTCTCTACAGCTATAATTTAAATGAGTTGCACATATAAGTGATGTTATATGCATGGGGTTTTGCATTAAGTTTGCTATGTCAGATTTGTTTATAAAAATCATATTTTGAACCACTTGCCCAGAGGCTCTGTTCTGGGGAGCTGCAAGATGATCTCTTTTTAAAGAGGCAGTTTTCATTTTCCATGAACTTTCAACAGAGATTTTGGAGCTCAGAGCAGGGGAGTCAGTTTTAAAATTAGCTCTCACCCAGATTTACAATTAGGTTTAATTTCTTAGCAACAGAGGGTTTAATCTGGTTTTACATATGTGCCACGTGACCCTTGCCATACCTTAGTGGGACTGGAAACACCCTTTGCCTCTCCTGGGGAAAATTGCTTCCCAACATTTTGGAGACCGTTTACAATATTTTGGTTCCTATGCTGCAACATTAACATTGCCCATAAACCTAATAGTCACACAGTGGTTAATAAGGGGCAGAAAGTTTTATTGTCTCTTTTCACAGTTGTTAAAATCCTGCTACTGAAATTGTGGTCCCAGCCACACGAATCTTATCAGTTGTGGAAAATTAAAATGCTCTATATTGGTGTATTCTTGGAAACCAATGGTGGAGAGAACATTTCCTGTGCATCTAGCTGAAGGTAATGAACTTGGAGATTATTTAAATTGCTTGGATTGTAATATGAACACTTGAGGGCTTGCCAGCAATGTACCTTCAGGATTTGTGCCTTTCCTTAAAAAAAAAAAATAAAAAAAAATTCATTTTTTCTTTTTCAGATTCCGTTGCAATTAGCGGCACTATGGCAAAGAATGATTTGTCAAATTCCTTTGCAGTTGCAGGAAATAGAATCCATTAATGACGTTGAAAATATATTTTTAGTCAACTTTGGTGAGAATAATTTTCTAGCTGTCTATGTTATGTAAACTAAGAACATTCCCAGGATACCAGCTGAATCATCCTTCATGCCATTGTAGCCCTTCAGAACAGTTTTGACCTTCTCCTGCTAGAAGAAATGCTGATATTCATGACCATGCCAGTGGAAATGAAGTACTTCTTAAAGTTAGTAATATTTCTAGAATTAAACCTGAACTGAAACAGGCTCAAATGTAACTAGGGATTGACTGCTAGTACTTGTTGGGTACATACTTAGCCCAGTGCTTTACCAAAACAATATGGAGAAGAAAAGGCTGGAACTGGGACAGAGTGGTCACTGGAAGAAGTGGCAGATGAACATCTCTGAAAAGGAACAATTCACACATTTTTCTAAAAAAGCCTCTGCCATTAGCTGAGCAGTTATGTTCAAAACAAAATGAATTTTGAACTATCTTTAAT
Organism: Psilopogon haemacephalus; assembly: GCA_013396835.1. Taxonomy (NCBI): domain Eukaryota; kingdom Metazoa; phylum Chordata; class Aves; order Piciformes; family Megalaimidae; genus Psilopogon; species Psilopogon haemacephalus. The sequence goes on along the minus strand of VWZI01012848.1, from coordinate 76,959 downwards.
TCAGAATGTTTTTCGCAGAAGATAGATGTTCTACCAGCACATGGAAAACTAGTACAGAAATTATTACACGTTAGTGAAGAGTAATGGCGAGAGGAATAAGCAAAAGTTTATTTGCTTCTTTACTGTAATAGTATGGATAAAAAGAGCTCATCCATGCAATGATACTCAGGTACTAAGGGGCATGGTTTAACACCAGACTTGGTAGAGTTAGATAATGACTCACAGAATCACAGAATGGTAGGGGTTGGAAGGAACCTCTGGAGATCACCTAATCCAACCTGCCTGCCAGAGCAGGTTCACCTAGAGCAGGTTGCATAGGACAGCATCCAGGTGGGTTTTGAGTGACTCTAGAGATGAAGACCCTGCAAATTCTCTGAACAACCTGTTCCAGTGTTCTGTTACTCTCAAAGTTCCTCCTGATACACTGCCACTGGGCTATAATATAAGTCTAAAAAGGAAATGGTACTATTCACTCATCAATTTCTGACCCATTTCATGATTATACTACTGGATTAATTTTGAAACACATATATGGGAGTCCCCGTGTAATTATCTCTCTGAAAAAATAGTGCTGCTATTTATGGGTTGTTTTTTGAAGAGTGGTTGCATGAAACTTTATGAGGATGCTTAATACGCTGTACCATGCTCTTCTTGGGCTTGATATTTATTGGGAAAATGATCTCAGCATTGCAGAGTTTGTAATGCCTTCCAGCTCTGGCACATTCAGTGTTTTGTATGTGATTCTGCACAATGTGTCTGGAATGCCCATGGGGTTCTGCACAACATGTCTGACATTCCCATAGGCTTGATGTTGATGGAGTAGGAAGGGATAGGAAGTAGAAGCTAGTCCTGCCCCTTCCCACACAGCCTGGCTTTCTTGCTCCTTGGGCCTCTGTACACTCGGTCTGGTGCCAAGTATTCTCTACCTGACCGTAGCAGTAAGACAGAACATCCTCTTTCTTGTATTGAACAAGCTATGGGGGGAGCAGAGAGGAATGTGCTTCCCTGAGATGCTCCTGGACCCCCTACAATTATGTAGAAGCCTTCAGTATAGGTTTCCCACAAAGGCATAGTCTGATAGGCTGATCCTATCAAGAAGCCAAGTATTGCTCATGAAAATGGACTTGTCTTCATGTTGTAAGTTTGTTCTCCTAAACCTTGATCCTGAAACCGCTGAAATCAACAGGGTTTTGAAGTCAGTTTCCACTGATTTCCATCATCTGCAGATTAGATTTCACTGCCTTTTCAACCTCAAATCTCAAAAATTCCTGACTGCCCCACTCTGGCTCTCTTTTTGCTCTACTGTGGGAAACAAAAGATGCTGTTTACCAAGATGAAATCTTAATAACTGGGCACCATGAATGGGAATTACAGCTCTATTGTTATCCTCATTTTGAAGCCTGGGGACCTGTATCTGAAATGATACCTCCAAACTACAGCAAAGGCAGAAGTAAAATACAAGTCTCATCCTGTAGATATCTTAGTGTAAGAAAGTATTTGTGTTGGTTTGAGCTAATTGCCTCATTTGGAGTTACAGATATTTCCAAACATCTTGGCTTATCCTTAGCCTCTTGCAAAATGCAGGAGTGAACTGGAACCACTCCTCTTCTTTTTTTTCTTTTCTTTTCTCTTCTTTTCTTTTCTTTTCTTTTCTTTTCTTTTCTTTTCTTTTCTTTTCTTTTCTTTTCTTTTCTTTTCTTTTCTTTTCTTTTCTTTTCT
>VWZI01012848.1:50643-71357 GCA_013396835.1 Psilopogon haemacephalus | reverse complement strand
CCCCGCCCCATCTAGATTGAATGTTCCTGTTGCATTTTTTCCCCCTAGACAATAATAGACTGAATTTTATGATTATTTAAAACAAGTCAGGACTTTCCTATATTTTAAAGAGAAATAACAGCACCTGAAAAAAACATGTCTTTTGTATCCAGCCTGGCTTTCTGTGAGCTGCATGGGGAAGAAATATTTCCAAGGCACCAGTGGTTGCCATATCCTGTATGCAAAAAGATTCCATAAATGTCTGAAAACAGATGGAATGCAACTTTGGAGGAATAAATGGATTTTTAATTTTATGAACATTTTGGATTCCATCTGGTTGAAGTAACTAAGTGTCCTAGTAGAACACTTCTTACCTTTCTGGTATAATAGATAGAAAAGAGCTTGTGTTGCTATTGACTCCAGTGCTACAGAGGGGGGTTACACATACATTTGCTTACTTTTAAGTCTTTTGACTGTGAGACCAGGGACACCTTACAAACTTCATCCTGGACATCATATCTAAATGTTGTTCCTCTCTCAACTTGGCCTTGCAAAAACGGAGTAAGGAGGCACCATACTGTCTAAATCACTTGTATGAGCCCACCTGGCAGTAGGGGGAGAGATAAAACAGTAATATGCCCTCATAGTGAAGAGACCCAATGATGTTCTGGGGTGCATCAAGAAAAGAGTGGCCACCAGCTCTAGGGGTGTTCTCCCCTCTCCTTTGCCCTAGTGAGACCACACCTGGAACACTGTGTGCAGTATTCTGAGTCCTAGCCTGGGTTATTTCAAAGGGTAGGGGGGCAGGTAACTGCCAAACCACCACAACTTGCTTTCAAAAAGCCAAGTAACTACTCTACTCTGCCCTAGTGAGATCACCCCTGGAATACTGTTTACAGTTTTTTTGGGCTCTGCAGTTCAGGAGAGACAGGGACCTTCTGGAAAGAGTCCAGCGGAGAGTCACAAAGATGACTGGGGGACTTGAGCATCTCTCCCATAAGGAGATACTGAGAAATATGAGGCTGTTTAGTCGGGAGAAGACTGAGAGGAGATCTGATCACTGTGTACAAATATCTGAGGGGTGGGTGTCTAGTGGATGTGGCAAATCTCTTTTGGGTGGTCAGCAACAATAAGACAAAAAGCAACAGCTGCAGACTGGAACAGAGAAGGTTTCACCTCACATGAGCAGAAACTTCTTTACAGTGAGAGTAACAGAGCACTGGAACAGGTGGTCCAGAGAGGTTGTGGAGTCTTCTTCTCTGAAGACTTTCAAAACCTGCCTGAATGTGTTCTGCACGACCTACCCTCAGTGATCCTGCCATGGCAGGGAGGTTGTACTGAACGATCTCTGGAGGTCCCTTCCGACTCTAAGGTTCTCTGATTCTGTGAAAATACTTTAGACTTATCTCTTTTAATATATTTTTTTTTTTCTGGCAGAATTGGCACATGTTAAAAAGAAAAATAATCCCCAGCTCTTAATTTTCTGTCTTGTTTAAAGGCAAAAGATAATAAGGAATACAGGTACCAAGAATATGGATTATTTCTGTTTACTGGAGTGTGTTTTATTGTTGCTGCCATTTAGAATATTGTTAAACAAATTTGAATGTTGTTACACAAATAAAGGTAAATGCCTGTGTTTGGGTTTTTTTAACAGGAAATGAGCATTTCCCTGTAAATAGGAAATAAAGTCAACTGTAACTCACAAGAAAAAAAGCAATAAAGCATATTACCCTACAGGAAATAAAACAGAAGACCTAGGTTTATGGAAGAAACACTGGTTTTGAGCCTGCCCCAGTGAAAGACCACTACAGACTCACTACAGAGCAGTCAGCCTCACCTCTGTGCCTGGCAAGATCATGGAGCAGATCCTCCTGAAGGCTCTGCTAAGGCAGATGGAGAACAAAGCAGAGGTGCCTGATGCCAACCAGCATGGCTTCACCAAGGGCAAATCATGCCTAACAAATTTGGTGGCTTTCTATGATGAAGTCACACCAGAGGTGGACAAGGGAAGGGCAACTGATGTCATCTACCTAGACCTGAGTAAGGCCTTTGACTCTGTCCCACATGACACCCTGGTCACGAAGCTGGAAAAACATGGACTTGATGGGTGGACAACTCGCTGGATAAGGAATTGGCTGGATGGTTGCACACAGAGAGTAGTGATCAAGGGCACAATGTCCACCTGGAGACCAGTGACAAGTGGCGTCCCTCAGGGGTCAGTGCTGGGACCAGTGCTGTTTAACATCTTTGTCAGCGACATGGACAGAGGAATCGAGTGCACCCTCAGCAAGTTTGCAGATGACACCAAGCTGTGTGGCACAGTTGACTCGCTGGAGGGCAGGGATGCCATCCAGAGGGACCTGGACAGGCTGGAGAGGTGGGCCCAGGCTAACCTCATGAAATTTAACAAGGCCAAGTGTAAGGTCCTGCACCTGGGTCGCTGCAATCCCAAGCACAAATACAGGCTGGGTGGTGAGTGGCTGGAGAGCAGCTCTGAGGAAAAGGACCTGGGGGTCTGGGTGGATGAGAAGCTCAACATGAGCCTGCAGTGTGCACACGCGGCTCAGACAGCCAACCGTGTCCTGGGCTGCATTAAGAGAGGCATTACCAGCAGGGCAAGGGAGGTGATTCTCCCCCTTTACTCTGCTCTTGTCAGACCCCACCTGGAGTACTGTGTGCAGTTCTGGAGCCCCCAGCACAGCAAGGATATGGAACTGTTGGAGAGAGTCCAGAGGAGGGCCACGAAGATGATCAGAGGGCTGGAGCACCTCTGCTATGAGGACAGGCTGAGAGAGTTGGGGCTTTTCAGCCTGGAGAAGAGAAGGCTTCGGGGAGACCTTATAGCAGCCTACCAGTATCTGAGGGGGGCCTACAGGAGGGCTGGGGAGGGACTGTTCACAAGGTCTTGTAATGACAGGACGAGGGGGAATGGGTTCAAATTGGCAGAGGGGAGATTTGAACGGGATGTTAGGAAGAAATTCTTCACAGTGAGGGTGGTGAGACACTGGCACAGGTTGCCCAGGGAGGTTGTGTCTGCTCCCTCCCTGGATGTGTTCAAGGCCAGGCTGGATGAGGTCTTGAGCGACCTGATCTAGTGGGAGGTGTCCCTGCCTATGGCCGGGGGGGGTTGGAACTGGATGATCTTTGAGGTCTCTTCCAAACTAAACTGTTCTATGATTCTATCAAAGCTAAACTCCAAATCTGTTCCCTCTCCATGAGAGAGATGGTAGGTCTTTTAAGTGGCTAATATTAAGCCACAATTTAATTGATGCACTGTCGATGAAACCAATTATTTATGATTGCCATTCCGAAAGTTCTACTGAAAATAACTCTTTCTGTGCTGATAAGTTCATATGCAATAGTTAGTAGAATATTGACAATGTGTTTCATATTAATTTTCATATTTTTTGGCACTTTGGAGCATTTCTCAGGGTTCTTGGTATGAATATGGATGAAACATTCCAAAGAATGGGAATAATCCTTTTTAAAATTATTAAGGGATGGTAGTGAGACTGTTTTCCACTTATGGAAGCAAGAATATTTGTGTTTCGTTAAAAGTCTGTTGCATTTTGGGATCACAAATTTCAATCTAGCACAAATCATTGAAATCATTGAAAGATTTCCCTTTTGCCTGACTCAATAATGCTATATAAAAAGTGTTTGCTCAGCCCTTAATAGGACAAAATAGAGCATTTCCACTGCAAATAACTTTTAAAATATGAATCTCTGGTCACCGTAACCCCATAATTCAAATTCAGCTTGTTTCTTCTCCCTGAAATTTGTGATTCTGAACTTCTGATGGCTGGCAGGAACACACACGGGTGATTCCAGAAAAGCTCTGGACAGAGTGCAGTCATGTTTTGAGCCTCTTTTTGCTGGGATCCTGTAATAAGTTTGCTTTGTATGGCATCAAGACAATTTAGTTCTCTTTAGCTTTATACACTTCTGTAATTGCATTACTGTCTCTGAAGCCTTTTTGCCCCCATAAGTGATTAAAACTCTTGTTACACAAATTTGGACTTGAGATACATATTTAAGCCTCCTTGTAGGGAATGTTGGTGGCTGAAACCTCCCTGGCTGAAAGATTGGCTGCTTTGTGATTTTCCAAGAGTTTCAAGCTTGGAAAAGTGAAGTCTGTGTTATGCTAATAGCACTGATCACAGAGTCTCTCATTTGTATAATTGAAAAAATTACCAATATAATGAAAACAGCTCCGTCTAAATAACTTTTCTATCCAGGGTTAATAAAACAGTATCTGCCTTCAGAGACCTGGAATTTCTCTGCAAACACTTTTAGTTAAACAAAGCATTTTGTGTACCTACAGTAAATGTGATATTTATTATTTCATTATTCATGAAACAACTTTAATGTCACTGCTGATTTTCCTGGTAGAATGTTCAGCTCCAGCACACCCGAGCTCATGCTGAGTTGTAGTTGAAGATGTCACTCACAATAAACATGAGCTGCTGTGACAATAGGATGGCAGAAGGTGAAGAATCTCTTTTCTTGTGCAAGGGCATGCATGTGTCTCTCCTTGTGTGAGAGGGGGAGAAAGAGAGAGATTGGATTGTGTTTGTAAGATTCATTCACAGCACGGCAGGCAGTAGTCACATTGTAATATTCACCTTAACACAGATAATTTGATTTTCAGCCTGGTTATCATGCATTTTGACATAACGATACATGAAAATATGTGCTTTAGTAGTGCATTTTAAACAAAGTTACACACTTTAAGTCATACACACATATTAAAAGTGAATGTTGATTTTTTTTTTTTTTTTTTTAAGTTGAAGAAGTCCTGGAAAGCATCATCCAGCCTATGTCACAAGATTACTAAGGGGAAAACCAGTTGGAATGGGTAAGTCTCAGGAATTGCTGCTGTTTCTTGGCTGAATGCAACAGGATGGCCTTCCCCAAATTTACCATCTCTAAAGCTGTACAAGTTTTTTTCCCATTTGAGAGCCTCAGGTACTAATAGAATTTCTTCTCTAAGTTGCATAAAAAGTCCTGCAGCCCTTCTGCCCTCTAGGCTGAGAGGAAAATGAACTATCTGGTCATAGGATGACTGTTGTCTTGGGTCACCATCAAGATGCTGACCTGCCTAACTGATGTGACATAGGGAAAGAGGTATGTTAATGCTCATTGAGAGCACAGCCTTATTACTACATCCTGGAGCATCCTGAGAGATAAGGGGATCTATCAGCAATTTAATTATAGTCATAAGGCACTACATTTCATGGAAGGCAAAAAGTCTGCTGCTTGCACTGTGAGATTTCAAGCTCAATTTCAATCTAAAGAGGATGGATGTGGTTGGGCTTTCTGAACCACCTATTACATATCTGCAACAAAAAAACAGCAGGCATCATTATTCTGAAGTCAATAGATTTGAGTGATTTTATGCCAGTGGGGCTTTTGGCCCAAATCCAATTAGAATCTTTGCAGTATCACACCTCTGAATCTTCAGAGTCATTAGTATTGAGGCTGTATATTACCCAAGAAAATTATCCATTACTGCTTGAGCCTGGCCTAGGAATTATTCCACAAGCTGTTGCCTAATTAGTATAATATAATGGAAAAAACCCCCAACAAAACACAACAACAAACCAAAGCAAACAAACAAACAAAAGAACCAGAAACAAGCTAGGAACTAGGGAAAATAAGGGTGCTAAAAGGAGAAGAGTGTTAAGAAAATAAACACAGCAGGGTGAGGTCCTCTGATGGTGTAAATTAGTATCACCTTCCATGAGGCTCTGCCAGTTAATCTGGCCCACGATTATTAGGAAAGTATGTTGTTGATATGCTCTATAATGGCTTCCATTACCAGCCCATGCTAAAAGAAGCAGCTGGTGAAAGTTATGTTTATGTTCCACAGATGGATTGGCAATGGCAGACACATAGCTCTGTGTCTGGTAAACAGGTGTTTGACTTTATGTTTGCTAGCTGGCCAGAATAAGTCAGATTCTTGGTGAAGGATGTAGGCAAAAGAGATTCATATAGCTGTTGAAAAGGACAAAAAACAATTCTTTCTGGTTGCACTTTATCTTTTTAAATGGGAAGTAGTGTCCTGAAATGAATCCTGCATTTTATCAGCAGATACAAAGTGATCAGGAAGAAAAATTACCAGAGGGTCAAAAATCTCCAAACCGATGAGGATACTCAAATGAGGCTGTCTCACCTCCTTCCTTTCTTCCTCATTTTTGTGGAAAAAGGAAGCACTTTGGCTTCAGACAAAGTGAAAAGTGCCTATAATGGAGTCAAGGCTTCCCAAGCCAGAGGAACAGCTTTGACAGATGTTGCAGTGCAGAAACAGGACTAGGTAAAATTCCAGCAGAGTTTAGCTCTGCCTTTGCTGGTAGGTGGGAATGTAATCCTCTGTTTAATAAGAAATGTTTTTCAAACCAATTCCAACACCTGTAAATGTAATAATTATAGGTGCACAGCCAATGCAGAAGCAAAAATTACTTTTCAGTTCACTCAGAATGAACCATTTGTTTTGATTGTTATATTAATTTCTGAATGCTCACTAAACCAAAAAGCAGCTGGATTTTTTTCTGATCTCTGGATGGCAAGCATTTCTAGATGAAGGAGTGGCAACATGTAAATTCCTGGGTGAACATCATTCAGGATAAAACTGCTTAAACTTTGACATTTGGGGATTATTTTCACAGGTACCTAGCAGTAGGCTGAATACCCATTAATAACTAATACAATGGGTCTGTGAATCATAGTGATACAGATTCAACATTTCTAGTTGCAAATCAGATTATTATATTCTTTGACCAGCTCTAGGGAAAGCTCCTTAGTATGCAATGCAAAGAAGTAGCCTAGGGAAAGAGAGTAGGCTAGCATAATTTGTCTAAAACTTTCCTACACTGCTACCAGGTGTTGATCCTTCTGGCAGAAGGTTAAATGCATCCCACCAAGTCCTTAAAACTACTGGCCAAGGCAGGAACAAGTGGTTCTCCAATGCAAGACGTGACCCAGGGAGTGGGAAGGGCAGCTGGGAGGCCTGAAGAACCTGGGGTAGGTCTGAAGAGACACCCATCCTCAGGGTTGTTCATTCATTATCACATCTCTCATTGAAAGTAAAGTGCTGGAAGGGGCAGCTTTGGAATTGGTGTGTTCTGTCGGAAAGGTAGCTGTTTAAATGAACTGTGAGCAATGCGTGGTTTCAAGCTTCTGTTGTGGATGTAATATATGAAGGAATAGCTAAAGCAGCAGGTGTTGTCAAAATTTATGGAGGAGCAGCAAGCCCAGGCAGCAGCCCCACAGGAAGAACAGTGACAGTTACTGCGGCAGATGGTCTGAAGAATTATGAACATGAGACCTGTCTCTAGCTGCCCCTATAACCCAGTCTTCCTTCAGCAGGAACCAGCAAAATATTGACTGCAGGCCTATACGGTCAACTTGAGCAGTGTCACTGGTGGCAGTCAGGGCAGCCAGCTACTCTAGAGCCATGCTGAACAAGCCTGTCCCAAGCTGTGCATATTGATCTCTGAGTGGTGGTACTGGTGCCGACTAGGAGAGGTACATCTTGAACCAGTTGGGAATCCCAGAATAGAAGTACTGATAAAAGCTCATGGAGGAGTTTTACTACCCAGACATCTGTTGAGTAACAAATACAGCTGAACATGCATCATTGCAGAGCTTCCTAAATTATGGTAAAGACAACTTTATGATCCAGAAAGTAGCGACTCCTGAGGAGAAGCCATCCTGGATCTACAGGAGTATATTAATGAAATTTGCAGATGAAACGTTGCAAGTGCATTAGAAATACAGCAGCACAGTGGTTTGGAATTTACTTCAGTAGAGTATCACGTATGTTTAGAGTGGTCTGTCCTCCTCATCCATTTATTAATTTTTACTGTTTCATAAGTAAATGAAAGGTCAAGCCTAGCTTCTCCTATATTTAAACTTGTTTGTATCATACATGAATACCAGACTCAGATTTGCAGACTCTTAGCTAATGTACTTGCTCTTGGACAACATAGTGCTCATGATAGAGACCAAGAGAATTAGAAGTCTGGGTCGATAATAACACAATGCCAGTTCCTTCAAATAGGCAAGTGCATACCTTTGCAGAATCACACAATCACAGAAACACTCCAGTTGGAAAAGCCCCTCGGCATCACCAAGTCCAACTGATATCTTTACAAGATTCACTAATGGGCAGCCCGTTCCAAGGCCTGAACACTCTATCTGGGGAAAAAATGTTTCCTAATGTCCAATTTAAACCTACCAATTTGCAGCTTGAGGCCATTCCCTGTTGTTCTATGACTAATTACCTGTGAGAAGAGACCAGCACTAACCCCTCCACAACCTCCTTTCAGGTGGCTGTAGAGAGCCATGTGGTCTCCCCTCAGCATCTTTTTTTTTCACATTAACCATGCCCAGCTCCTCCAGTCACTCTTCATCAGATTAATTCTCCAGGCCCTTCCCCAGCTTCCTTGCCATCCTCTGCACTGGCTCCAGCACCTCCACATCTCTCTTGTAATGTGGTGCCCAAAACTAAACACAATAATTGAGGTGTGGCCTCACCAGAGCCAAGTCCAAGGGGCCAATCACCTCCCTGCTCCTGCTGGACACAGAATTTCTAAGTTCAGAAAGAACTCATTCGAAACAAATGTTGAAGGGGATAAGGAACCTTAAGAAGCAGAAATATTGAAAAGATACTAATGAGCTGCAAATAAAGCATGAGTTTTCAATAAGATCCAATTGAAAAGGAGGCCTATAAAATTTTGGAGTACAGAGATATTACATCACAGGGTAAAGTTCAAGTAGGGATTTTTATTACTACCCCTGGCTGGTTTCAGCAGATATAAAATAGGCTAACACACTGAAACAAGCAACACAAAGGTTACGGTGATCGTAATGATGAACTGACAGGGAGTCTTAAGAATTTTTGAAAAGTCTTCTAGAAGTCTTGATTTATGATGGTACCCATTGGAAAAAAAAGAAAACCAAAAAGAAGCCCCCCAAAAACTTTATTATTCTACTGAAACAAGGGAATCTGTGAAATCTTTGGGGGAAAAACTCTCTTAAAATTCTCACATAAATCAATTAATTTTTACTATCCTCAAAGAAAAAGGAGCCCTGGGTGAAACCAGCTTCATTCCTTAGTTTCAGTACAGGGATAATACCAGGTTTATTCTTTAATGATTCATTTCCTTGCATCTGGAGAATGTGTCTTATAAAAATTTAGAGGGGGAGGGGAAACCCAAACATTTGGGTTTCTTTTTTCCCCTCTCTTGCCAACTTTTAATTTCATGCATTTCTCCATTACAGTTCTGTCCACTTGTTTATTGCCTCAAAGACTGCCCAGCAAAATCTTTTCATCTCTTCCAGAAGGTAAGATTACAGTTTACATTTGTAATAGTGAAGTAATGATCATCTCAATGGGATGGTAAACTTAGTAATCCTGCTGCTAAAAAGCTAATGCTTTATGATAAAATGTCTCTGTTATAAATATTTCCAGGAGAGAACAAAACTTCTCACTTGTCTGTTCTAATTTGCTATAGGTTGCATAGAGACATAAATCTACTCCCCGAAAAAGATTCCAGTTAAGCATTGTATTAAAGCCATTATCAAATTATTCTGATCAAAGCTTTCTCAGCATGTAATGGCAATAACATTCATGGTCTTAAGGTTTTTTTTAAGAGTTTAGACTCCTTAAAACATCACCTAAACAGACACCAAGGGATCAGGGAGTATTCAGCTCTCTGGTGAGAAAGAACTCTTTAATCTTAACATTCAGCTTCAGTACACACACACACACACACACACACCGAAAAAAAACCCCAACAAATAATCTCAGGAAGACTGATCTCAGTCCAGGCACAATTAATAGTGGAAGACTTATTTTTGTCAAAGGTGCTATCTATGAACGGCCCTTGCAAGCAAGGAATTTGGAGGGAATTTTTAAAAAATGAATGATAGTCCCTCTCTGGTTATTACTTCTGTCTGAATTCCAGTTTGAGTTGAATTCAGACAGAGATTGAAGACAAGCATGCCAACTACAAGATAGCTGCAGCAATATACAAGCCACTTCTAATGAACTCCCTTTTGTGTGTCCAGGGAGCTCTTCTAAAGCAAGCCTACTGACACCCACCTGAAGGCTCTTCTTGCTTCAGGCTGGATGGATTTCCTTGCTGTTCTTGCTCAAAGTTAATTTGTAATCTACAAAACCAGTCTCCTATTAAGAGACAGAAACAAAACCTAAGGGTAAAAAAAAAAAACCAGTGACAGAATCTCTATCAATTTGAAACATCAATTTTTCTGTTTGCTGCACCCGAGCTAACACACACAGTTATTGAACTGAGCCTGTTCAAGGGTTCAGCACTGCAGTAGAAGCAAAGGACAGTAACAAGAGTCACTTGTGGATCCAAATTTCTATGAGGGAAGGTGTAAAAGGCTCTGAACTATCCCTAAGCAAGGTTATTAACTTGAAGAATGCTTAGCTGAAACTCTTTTGCTGGTGTATTGACACATGCCCTCCACTTCAGCAAGGCCAGATTACAGTGATTTGCCAATGATTTTGTGGCTGCAAAATTCAGGAAGGTATTTTAATTGCATTTTCCCCTGTGACCAGTTATGTTGACATATTTTGAGGCTGAAATCTTGTTGGAATGCTTTAAGTAGGTCGGCCCTTCTGCCCCATTGCCCTTCCTCTTCCTCAACCCAGGTTGTTTGGATGGAAATGCTGCTTTTATCTGAAAGGCATTTTGCCTAAAAAGTGGCTGAAGATGAGCAATGCCAACAGGAGCACTTCATAATTATCAGCTGGGCTTTTCTCACTCTGTATATTTCCCAAAGGAAGTACAAAGACAAGTTTGTATCAAGTTTTGAAACGGAGTGGCGTGAACTGGCTCAGAGCCATCAATATGATGATGTGCCCAGACTGAGGTTCCTGAGAAGCACAAAAGCCCCTCTTTCGTTATATGTAAATCAGCTGGTTAGTAATCAGTGGGATCCACATTTGGGGTGTGGGGGGTGTTACTTCCATAAAAGGTAGGAAAAAGGTTTTTATCACATTTTTTCCTTGTGATTAAATTCCATCTTGATCTTGTTTGCATTAATGCATTCTTGCTGTTCACCCATATATACTCAACTTAAGTAGTAAAGAGTGTCTATAACTTGTCTCATTCATGTTAGTGGCTCATCATGTACAGAGATGATGTTCCTCAAGTCTCCAAACAGCTTTTTGAGAGACGTGGCCTCTTTACTTGCATCTCCTGCACTGCCTCATAGAACAGCTTATTTCTTTCTATCAAATAAGCCCAGCACTTCTGTTACCTGCCTGAGTTTGACACCATTTCTGCAAAGTCACGAAGACATATTTAATATCAGATACCAGTCCCCAGGAAATGTTTGTGTAGAAGCAGTACTTGGATTTATGCTGAGGAGGAGGAAGAGCAGGAGTGGAAATATGGGTTGATTAGCTGCCCTTGGTTAGATTTGATCTAGTTCCTATCTTGTGCTAATCCACCCCAGACTCCTGGCGGTAAGATCCAAAGCAGCATAAAGCAGATAACAGGAGAAGGTAGAGGGGGCTGGCCAGGGGTGTTTGTAAATAAATCTGGAATGTGGGATCTGCAGCCTGTTTGGTTATGGTTTTGTGAAAACACAATTACAGCAGAAAATGAAAGCAGGCTGTGCAATGAAAACAAGAGGAATGCCATCACCCAGGCAGCTTGTACTGCAAACCACCCTGGTCAATCATCTGAGATGAATGGAGGTATCCGCTGAATAACCTCACTTTGCAACTTTTATGTGAAGGCTTGATAAATGAAGTCAGGGAGAGGTACAAGAAAGTGATTAAAACCAGCCTGTGCAAAAGGCAGTGATAACCTCCCTGAGTTTGGAAATTTTTTTCCCTTCTGCCTGAGTTTGTTGGATAATTAACCCTTTCGTCCTTTGGTCTTTGTATTCAAACATTTGTACGTTCGTACAAAGCAGCTGTCTCTTGACAGGCAATTAGTCATTGGTAATAAATTGGACCCAGTGGCAAGGCCATCCATTTCCAACGGGGATGCTTGGAGCCAGGTGCTGTTATCTGTAGTTTTATATTGGCCTTGCTGTAGCAGAAGACCTTCTCCAAAGTTTAGTTAACTAATTTCTTGTCTCTGGACTCTCTAAGCTGCCCAGTAGCACACTTAAGCATCTCCATTTGGGCACTTGCCAGAAGAACATGCTTCAGGCCTCACTGGCCAAATAGGGGATGCCAGTCTGTTTGCATTGTGAGCTTGAATGGGATTTAGATTGGATATTACAAAACACTTCTTCGCCAAAAGGACTGTCAAGCACTGGAACGAGCTGACCAGGAAAGTGGTGAAGTCGCCATCCTTGGAGGTATTTAAGAGATGTGCAGATGTGGCACATTGGGACATGGTTTGGTGGTGTATTTGTCTGTGTGGGGTGAACAGTTGGACTCAATGATATTAAAGATCTTTTCCAAACAAAACTGTTCTATAATTCTATGCTTATTATCACTAAAGTAAAAGACAATTTTGGAATTATTGCCCAGGAGGGCTAGGATTTCTCCTTGTGGACACGGAACCATCATCTGCCATCTCTTATGATAAAATTAGTTACTGACTTGGAAGACAACTTGAGAATTCAGAAAGGTGTTTTAACCACAAAAGGAAGAGTCAGAGATCAATCCATTTCCCATTCCTAGTTATAGGCCATTGTGCTACTAGATGCTTGCTGGGGTTAAAAAAAGGGACTAGCAAAAAGATCTTGCAAGCAAACCCTGTCCTGAATGTGGTCAGAGGCAGCTGATACAGTTTGGTCACTCCATTTTTTATTCTGCTCAATCCCATTGTGATATTGAATCAGGTACTTGTGGAAAAACAGCTATTAAGAGTCTGAGTCTGAGATAGGCTCTTGGTGAAGATCTACAAGTGTCTGGGGATCTTCACATAAGAAAGACATAGACCTAATGGAGCTGGTCCAGAGAAGGGTCACAGAAAATTATCAGAGGCCTGAAGCACCTCTTTTCCAAAGACAGGCTGAGACAGCTGAGATTGTTCAGCCTGGAGAAAAAGAGGCTCTGGACAGACCTTATGGCAGCCTTACAGCACCTGAAGGGGTCCTACAAGAAATCTGGGGAAGGACTGTTTACAAGGGCATGTAGCACTAGGACAAGGGGCAGGGGGTTTAAGCTAGAGAAAAGTAGATTTAAATTTAACATTAGGAAGTTCTTTCCCATGAGGGTGGTGAAATATGTTGTGCAGGTAGTGGTGGAGGCTCCATCCCTAGAGACATTAAAGATCAGGCTTCATATTCCCCATATCTATATGGGGATGTTCCTGCTTACTGCAGTGGGGGTTGGACTAGATGATCTCTAGAGGTCCTTTCCAACCCGATGCCTTCTATGATTTTAAGTAAGCATTAGCAAAATGCACAAAAAATTTTTTTGCAAGTCAGAGAAATAAGCTTGTTTAGGAAGAACCCCCCCTTAGACTTAGCCCAAAGAATGACAGCAGCACCAGTGCTTTCATTGATCAAAGCTCTTTAAACCCTTACCAAGAAGCAAAAATCTTGTCTGAGAAATGTCAACAGAGCTTTTATGACAGCCTGAAAATTAATTGTCCTCTGAAATGGCAGTCCTCAATTTAGGCTTAATCTCTCTTGCATTACTCAGGTAGCTATTGTGAAGTATCACCCTGCTTACTGCTCTCACTGACAGTTTCTATATCCCTTCGCCACACCCACTGGAAGGAAAACAATCACATAAATCCCTCTTGCAGGGCATGCTCAAACTTGTTTCTTATTGTGGGGCAAATTTATGGTCACATTTATTATGTAATCTTTAAAGGGGACTGGCTGCTGGTTGAAGGTCTAAAATTACAGATGACCTGAGTGTAAGCAAAAGTGGATTTGTTAGAAATATCTGTGCTCAAAGAACGAAGGAAAGGAGTGAGAGAAGAGAGCTAGATGGTCCCTGGGTAGTTTATGACCTTTCCTAAAAGCAACTCTCCCCAAAAAAACCCCAACCCATCTTCAAGAGAGGTAGGAAAGCAGCTTTCGTTCTGGGGCTCTAAATATGTGTTTATCCCACTGCCATGATGTGAGCATGCCCCGTTGGGATGATTTAGCACTCTGCTGATGACTACCAACAGAAGGACTTCATGTGAAAAGGTAGTCTGCCACGGCTAATGGGCTCTTGTTTCAAAGGGATGTTGTGTGTACATTACTAGTGCATGGAGAAGGTGCAGAAAGGCCTCAGCAGACATTAGGAATGGAGTGTTGTTGATGATGAAAAGGCACTTTGCTATTGAGGGAATGGTGGGAGAGAAAAGGCGTATCTGTCTTTTTGATTAGAAATGCATGCTTCCTTTCATCATCTGAGCTGAAAAATTGACTTCTGCTCTTGGTTTATGAAACCATTTTTCTTTTCCCTTCCTTCCCAGGTTTGCAGACTCTTTAATAAATTAGTTACTGCGAGGTGCATGGGTGCAACAATCACCTTAGAGGCCTTTCCCAAATGCATCTTTAATAATTTATAAGTATTTAAATAGATTTATTCAATGTGACCAGCCTGATTTATTAACGCTGGCATTCTGGCATGGAAAGGGGGTTCAATACAAATTATGTTGTGTCGGAGATTTTTTGCACCTATATCTCAATTTACCAACGGATTCTTGGAAGTCAGAAAATAATAGGACCCAGCCCATGTTAATATTTAATCTGGTTTTGGTGCCAGGTAGGAGAAGCTGTCAAATGAACGAGACATGATGAAGGAAGCCCTGTATTACAGGATCACAGATCACAGGATCACAGGATGTTAGGGATTGAAAGGGACCGCCATACATCATTGAGTCCAATCCCCCTGCCAAAGCAGGACCATAGAATTTAGCTCAGGTTGCACAGGAACACATCCAGACTGGGATGGAAACCCTCCAGAGGAGACTCCGCAACCTCTCTGGGAAGCCTGTTCTAGTCCTCCATGACCCTTACAGTAAAGAAATTCTTCCTCATGTTGAGTTGGAACTTCCTGTGCTGTAGTTCATACCCATTACTCCTTGCCCTGTCATAGGGCACAACCGAGAAGTGTTTGTCCCTTCCTTCTTGACCCCCAGCCCTCAGATATTTATAAACACTGATGAGATTCCCTCTGAGTCTTCTCTTCACCTGTATTTACAAACAGCCCCAGGCACCTCAGCCTCTCTTTATAGGGCAATACTCCAGCCCCTTTATCACCTTCATAGAAAATAATATATGGCAAGAGGAACATGCAACCTGATGTGATGGCAGAGCTGCTTTATCAAGAAGCTTTATTGTGTAATGACACAATGAGAAAGGTCCTGTTAAGCCTTATACTATGCTTCATAGCTAGTGTGGCACTGCATAGGGAAAGGACAAGTTTACCAGTCCTTTGTAGGGCAGCACTGTAAGGTTAGTCTTTTGAATTTCCCCAAATTAGTTTTTCCTCTGAAGTACATGTAAGATTATTTTTATTTAGCCTGGCACATTTACTCTGGGGAAGAAGAGACTGAGGGGAGACCTCATGATCTTTGCATTGTTGGAAGGGGTTGGAGTGAATCATAGAATCAGTCAGGGCTGGAAGGGACAACAAGGACCATCTAGTTCCAACACCCTTGCCATGGGCAGGGACACTCTACCCTAGATCAGCCTGGCCAGGTTTAATTGGATATTAGAAAAAAATCTATTCCTGAAAAAGCAGGCAGGTATTGCAATAGGTTGCCCCAGGAGGTGGTGGAGTAACCATCCATGGAGGGGTTCAAGAAACAAGACACAGAGTCATGGTTTAATGACTGCAGTGGCATTAGGTTGACTTGATGATTTTAGAGATCTTTTCCAGCAGAAACAATTCTATGATTACCTTCATAAAACCAGACTGGTTTTATTTCTCTACAGAAACACCAACCAATGTTCTCAATGCAAATTCTGGGGTATAAATTTAAAATGCAAGGAAGTTGTTAAGCAAAGTTCTTTTTGCAGTTGTATTCCCTCACTTGAGTGGAACAGATGAACATAAGTGCACGGTTGCAAAAGAACTCTGCACATCAGCAGGGCTTTCCTAAGTCACTGCACTCAATATGGAGCAATTCAAACGAGTTAAGAATCTGAACAAAAATTGACAACATCTTGTTTCTGCTGAGGACCACCAAGACAGCCTCCCCAGTTGCCACCACAACACAGGCTAAATAGGCGACTGGAGAGCAAAAGAGAAAGCTTCAACTAGCCACAGTGGGACTCATACTGGATAAAGAGGAGAAAAGAGGACAGCTGAGATGCCACAGATCTTTTCTTGGAACATTTCAGGATGATCCAGCTATGAAGAAACCTTCCAGTGGTCAAGACTGCCTAGCCATAATTGCATGCTCATGTGCAAGGGCTGCTTTCTTCAGAGGGTGTCAACTGGAAAAGTGTGGTTGAAGTGCCTGGAATAACACTGGCTGAAAAAGTCCTTGTGACAGTGAGCTAGGCTTCTGGCAGATAGTTTATTAATTTCCTTTTCTCATTATTTCTATCCCTTTAAACATGCTATGTGCTTAGTTTTCCTGTATGTTTACTTTATTAAAAAAAATAAAATTAAAAAAAAAAAAAAAGAGTTGAACTGCCAGGCCTTTGTAATATTAGTATTAAGGAAATTGGACAATGATCCAGTAAGATGGTCCAGAAATCTGGTTTTGCCAAAGTTCGGTTGAAATGGTTTATTTTAAGGGAAGAACCACTTGGTTTGTGCTGTGATAGTTACCTGCTCCTGTTCTTTGTTCAGAGGAAAGACATGCTGATGGTCTTCTGTTTGCTTCTCTACATACAGAGGCTGCATGGAATTTGCTGAAGTTGCTTTTGTTGTAGACAGGTGATCCTTTCAAAAACATCAGTCAGGGTGTTAACATACGATTTTTTTTAAGATGAATATTTGAGAGAGGGAAAAAATGGAGGAGAGAAGCAGAAAGCTCTGCATGGTTTCTTTCTTTCTTCTGTCTATGGTTAATGATATATTTGATTTTGTGGAGAGTGCACCTGAAAATGCTTTGATGAGACAATGGCAGATCTAAAGCAAGGTCACCTCTATCTGAGTCACTGCTTACAGATCTCCACCTAATCTGCCACAAGACAGGCTGGGTCTCCTCCATGTGGTAGCAATTTTATCTGTTATTAATATATATTTATGTAGTTGTCTAAGAGTAAACAGACCTATAATGAGAGGACTGGAGCTCCTCTCCTGTGAAGACAGAATGAGAGTTGGGGTTGTTCAGTCTGGAGATGAGAAGGCCCCCAGGAGACCTTATTGTGGCCTTCCAGTATCTGAAGGGGGCTATAAGTAAGCTGGGGAGGGACTTTTTATAAGGTCAGGTAGTGGTAGGAGTAGGAGAAATGGAGCAAAACTAGAAGTGGGTAGATTCAGATTGGATATTAGGAAGAAATTCTTCACTGTGAGGGTGGTGAAATACTGGAACAGGTCACCCAGGGAGGTGGTAGAAGCCTCACCCCTGGAGGTTTTTGAGGCCAGGTTGAATGCGACTCTGAGCAACCTGATCTAGTGTGAGGTGTCCTGCCCATGGCAGGGGGGTTGGAACTAGACGATCCTTGGGGTCACTTCAAACCTTGACAATTCCATGATTCTATGATACTTCCTATAAAAGAATAAAATACAAAGCAGCACCTCTTTCTGGCTTTGAGAATGATCATAGTTCAAAAAAGAATCAACTTTTTTTCCATTCCAGAGCATGAGTCTGTCCCTTGGCATGCAGGATTATATGGTGACAGGTCTGAGGGACATCAGGTGCAGATTTCTGCTGAAGTATGTGTCATGCCTTCCTGCCTCCTGACAGCAGCTGTTTAAAGAGGTACCTGTGCTTTGGTGAGTAGAGAGGCATGGATTTCTGCTTTATCCTGTTAAGCTAATCTGCAGTGTAGGCTATCATCTGCTTCTTATGTGGTACAAAGAAATGTGTGCCACTTCTAAATTCAGTGGTTGGATTTTATAAACCACTACAGTTTTTAGGGTCTCATCTCAGTGTTCTTCATATAGGCATATTAAGTCTTCACCATGGCACATTATATCCAAGAAAGGTGATCTCTTTGGTAGGCATTTTGATAGAGTCACCAGCAAAGAAGATTCTATCACTTTCATCTCAGGAAAGAATACCATCTTCTACTTCAAACTCAAATAGATATGAGCTTTTTTTCCTAAAGTTTTACCAAGTTTGGCTTAAATGGGAAAGAAGTGGAGGAAAGGATGTCAGAAGAAATAGGTCAAGGTTCGTAATTCAAATATATGAAGCTTAACTATATTGGCACTACCAAAATTGATAGGGAAACTATTGTTATGAAAACAACATAGAAGGTTAAAGGAAGTTATGAAAGTTTTTCAGCTAAGTCTTACCATTCAGAAGTTAACTTGGACTTCTAAAGAATTTGAAAAGCCACAAATTTTATTCTTTTGAAGAAAAACTCAACATGAGCCAGCAGTTGTTGGGGAGGGACTTTGTACAAGAGCTTGTAGTGATAGGATCAGAGAGGATGGCTTTAATTTGGAAGAGGGTAGCTTTAGACTGAATATTAGAAGAAATTCTTTATGGTGAGGGTGGTGAGACACTGGAACAGGTTGCCAAAGGAAGTTGTGGATACTCTCTGCTCCCCAAAAACATTCCAGGCCAGATTGGACAAGGTCTTAAGCAACCTGGTCTGGTGGAAGATGTCCCTGCCCATGACAGAAGAGTTGGAACTAGATGATTTTTAAGTTCCCTTCCAACCCAAACTATTCCATTATTGCAGATACAGCTGAAAGCAGCAAAATTTTGTCTCCTTCTCCCCAAAGGAGGACAGCAATTGAAACAGAGGAGCAGCTTCTGCAGTCTTCCACTGATCTAGGATAAATGGTCTCACTCTGCTCTTTAGGACAGTTACAAGGTACTACTTTCTGTGTGAATGAGGACAAAGTGATTATCTCAGCAATCCAAATGTGATTTTAATTATTGCTTTTATTATTGTAACAGCTGTGACCATGATTGTAACAGTCAATTATATGTGGAGCTTTATTGGCAAAGGGTGTTTAATATTAAACAATCATTGCTAACCATGAACATACCTGATGTAATAATGAACTTTATTCAAAAGATCAGTATGAGATAAAGATGTTAAATTTAGCCGTGCGGTCCATAAAAATAATAACACCATGGGATAGCTCAAATTCATTTTATGTGAAAAACAGAAAACTTTGAATGTTGTTGGATTATTTTTTTGAGAGCTTAAAGTAAATGTTTGGTAACTTGAGTTTTGTATTTCTAGAGAGAATCACTTTTGCTAAAGCTATGGTAACCAAATGTTTAAATGTGTAGGGCTGGACTGTCAAAGCATTTAACAACATCTTCAAATAAAATAGAAGTGGCCAGAGCTGCTTTTATCAGTGTCCTCCTCTGACAACTGCTTAAACTTCAATACTGTTCCTGTTTAAGCTGGTGGAGAATCTCCTGATCATCGAATCATAGAACAGTTTAAGTTGGAAGGGGCCTCAAAGATCATCCAGTTCCGAACCCCAAACCCAAACCTCGCACTAGAACAGGTTGCCCAAGGCCTCATCCAACTTGGCCTTGAACACCTTCAGAGAGGGAGTAACCACAACCTCCCTGGGCAACCTGTTCCAGTGTCTCACCACCCTCACTATCAAGAACTTCTTCCTAACATCTAATTTAAATCTCCTCTCTTCCAGTTTAAACCCGTTACTCCTCATCCTGTCATTACAAGATCTTGTGAATAGTCCCTTCCCAGCTGTCCTGGTATGGGCGTGATTAATGCCCAGAGTTGGNNNGTCTTCCCCTTGTGCTGTGAGGAGCTCCAGCCACGTGCTCGGCAGCAGCAGCAGCAGCGGCAGCAGCGACAGGCATCGCAGCTTATAGAGAAGTGGCAAGGCGAAACCCCCTTCTCTCTTTTCTCTCTCTATCCGAGATAAGTTGGTCCTTCTCTTTCCCTTTCCCTGCGGAAGAAACGTTGTTTCCCCTTGCACCCCGTGGGCATTTATAGGCATGGTGGGGATCTGTTTTGTATGTAAGCTCTCTGTTCCCTAAGTTCTGACTGTTTAAACTGTTTATTTTTTAAGCAACTCGTGCATTTATTCTTGCCAACCGCACATCCAGAGAACATGGGGGACCCATCCAGGACCCCCTCCGCGAGTATCAATACTAATTAAATTGATATCTTGTGACACCAGCCTTCCTGTAGGCTCCTTTTAGATACTGGAAGGCTACTACAAGGTCTCCTTGAAGCCTTTTCTTATCCAGGCTGAAGAGCCCCAACTCTCATAGCCTGTCCTCATAGCAGAGGTTCTCCAGCCCTCTTACCATTTTTGTGGCTCTCTTCTGGACTCACTCCAACAGTTACATGTCCTTCCTGTGTTGAGGGTTCTAGAACTGTATACAGTACTCTAGGTGGGGTCTGACAAGAGCAGAGTAAAGGAAGAGAATCTCCTCCCTTGCCTGCTGGCCAAGCTCCTCTTGATAAAGCCCAAGACATGGTTTCTGTCTGGACTGCATGTGGACACAGCCAGGCCATGTTAGGATTTTCATCAACCAAGACCCCCAGGTCCTTTACCTCAGGGTTGCTCTCCAGCCATTCTTCACACAGCCTGTATTTGTGCTTGGAATTCACCTAAGATAACTCATAATACGGACCTTACCAGGGAGAAAAAGAAGTCTGAAAGTGGAAAGAAATGTCATGATGGTTTGAGGCTAATTGGGATATTCTAAAATATTTTTTAA
>VWZI01012848.1:32120-50487 GCA_013396835.1 Psilopogon haemacephalus | reverse complement strand
CCCCTACCACCTTTCCCCCCTTCCCCCAGCTTTGTCTCACCACTTGATGATGCTGCAGATAAGCTGAAGATCAGGGAGATTAGTAATAGAAGCAGAAGTTAGTCGTTTTAGTGATTTAACTCTGAATTAGTTCAAAGGCAGAGAGACAAAGGAAAAAAGCTTCTGGAGCCAGCACAGACCCAAGCCAGACTGGCCCTCTGCAAGCAAACTGGCTATCTGGATGTTTTTAGAACATTTCTCAAAACAATTTTTTTTTCTGTCTCAATGAAACTTGGTGAAGTGACATGCTATGTTTAACTCTCTCTCAGCCAATAGTCTAATTTCTCACTCAAATTCTCCAATTAGCTGAAACCAACACAGTATCATTCTTTGGTTTTCTAAAAAGGATAAAAAGCAAAGTGTAAATAATTCGTCTCTTTTTGCTTCTGAGCCTCGAATCCCTTCACCTCTCTCTGTAATCTCTTCCACTAACCTTGGCTAGCAGATAACAAGTAAGTTTTGTTGACTGTTTTCTGTCTGGGAGTCGGAGAGAAGGTGGTGTTGAGTCCCTTCAGGGCTTCTTTTGCTTATCTGGAAGGGAATTTGGATTTATGTATTATTTCTAAGTTGCATACAGTAGTAAATACATGCAAATGTATAGTATGTATATTATTGCAAATTTAGCTTTGTCATAAAATAGAGCTTAATCTTACTTCAAATCCATCTGAGATAGTCTGGTAAATTTCAATTTGAGGGTGGTGGAAATCCTCATCCCATTACAAAAGTGTTCTGCTGTCCCACACCATGTGAGTTATTTATACCCATGTAGAGCAATGCTGACAACCCACAGCATTCCTAACTGTGGCTTGAGAGCCTTGTAAGAGCTGCATCAAAGACAAAACCCTTGGAATCATAGAATTGTCTTGGTTGCAAAACACCTTTAGGATCATTGATTTCAGCAGTTCTCTAACTCTGTCAAATCTGGTGCTTAACCATGTCCCTCAGCACTGCATCACCTTCACTGATGAGGATTCAACCACCTCCCTGGGCAGCCTGTTCCAGTCTATGGGAACTCTTTCAATCAAGAAGTTCCTTCTAATCTCCAGCTCAACCTTCTCCTGGTGCATCTTGAGGCCATTTCTTTGCATCCCATCGCTTGTTGCTAAGGAGAAGAAACCAACCCCAATCTAACTGCAACCTCCTTTTAGGGAGTTGTAGAGAGTGAGAAGATCTCTCAGTAAGTGCTGTCTGGGCCATATTCCTGGTAGAGCAGGGTTTGTTTGGTTTGGTTTTTGTTTCAGTTTTATTTTTCTATAGATGGCTTCATGTGCTGTTTGGCCTGAAGCATGAACTCTGCTGCAAGCAAGGAGGCAGACTGTAAAGTGACCATGGAACAGAGGGATGAGTCAGGCTATCTTAAGCATGAACAGGACACATATGGGAAATTTAACCCACACTCATCCTCTAGACTACATTTTCAGACCTGGCATTTTTTCAATTCTCAGAGGCTAAATAGGAGTCAACATTTTGAAGGTGTGTTTGGGCTTGGGTCTTCCTCTGCATTCCCACTCTCCTCCTGATTGCCACTGTTTGGACACAGTGGACCAATATTCTAAGAACAGGCAGTGTCTTTATCTGCGTGTAAACTGAAATACTCTCAAAGAGAACTCCTTCCTGCTTTTCAGTTCCCAAAAATGCAGCTCAAATCCTTAATTGGGTAACCTGAACTTCTCTCTAATCTATGTATCAGTGTGTATGGATGTAATGGACATGTCAGTGCTGTGTACACTAACACTTTAAAGTCATATAATGGGCCTGTTCACTAGAAGAATAAACACACCATGCAATTTAGCTGCAAGCTGGGAGGCGGACAGGATGGAGGAGAATGTTCATTGAAATGTTATCTACAGTGTAAAAGCACTTCTTTTCCCTTTGCAGATTTTGAAGGTGATCTGCAGTTGTATTCTTAATTTTGAGAACAGATCATCTAGTCATGCCATCTGAATCATGGGGGGGAAGAGGAAAGGAAATTGAGAGAATCTCTTCTTGCAAGCACTTTTCAGCTCTTAAGAGGCTTTCGCATTGCCCGTGCAAGCCTACAATTGGATATTGCAGAATGCAGTACTTTTATGTAGTGAAAAGGATTAGGAAAAATCCCCAAAGGTGTGAAGTATAACAAAAGGCACTATATGGAATTGCACTGTTAGAAGGCACATCTGAAGTCAATGGGAGTTTGATCCATGAAAGCACAGCAGGACCGCACCATATATAGGAAAGCGCAATCTGTCAAAATTAAGTGTGTAGTTTATGGTATGCTTTTTCTTGGAAATAACATATTACCTCCTATTTATAGTAAAGCAGACTGCACAGCTTTGTACGTCTGCCTTGAAGATTCTCAGACGGAGAGTAAGGATACCTTTCACCTGGAAATTGTAGAGTCAGAGCTCAAAATTGTTAGGAGTGATATAAATGATTTTACAGGCATATAAATCTCCCACTTCTGCTTACACAGCCCTGCTCTGTCTGCAGGATTGGCTGGATCTGAAGATCACTGCTGGACGACTACTAGGAAACAAATGAACTTGCGATGCATAGCATCTTAAAGGAAACTATAAATGGGATAGGTCAAGGACTAGGCATGTAAGTGGCAGGAGGAAAAAAAACCCCTTCCTTTTAGTTTATACAACTCCTGCTTCCATGTCTGTGCAAATTCCTAATAAGGAATAGTAACTTTTCGAGGCACTAGGCCTCCACATATTTCCTGACCTTATAATTCTCACAATTCTAGACATTCCAAGGTAGGGGGTCATTCTGACAGAGTTGTAATTTCTTGTGCATATTTATTTCCAAAGTATCTTTTGCATAGTTTCCCAGTGAAATCATGTGCTAGGGCTGGGGAATGCTAAATAGGTTATTTTTCAAGCTTGCAATATAAAAGGGCCTGTCAAAGTGGACTGTTTTGGACTTATCAAGTAAAAGTGCCAGAGCCAAAGCCTGATGTTTGTAACTTGTCCTTCCCAACCCTGTTATGAGCTGGGCTCCCAACCTTCCAAAGGGAGGTAACATAAGAAGGTTAAGAAGCTCTGGTTTTGTTATCAGGGAGGATTTTAACTATGATAAAAGTCTTGAAAGCCTAGGTTGGCTCAAGAGAAGTGTGACTTGAGTCTTCCCCCCAAAATAAAACCCTACATTTTGTTAACTCTTTGGCATTGGATTTTTCCTCCTTTTCCTTCTCATTCTATAAATAAACATGTCAAATTTTAGAGGGAAAAAGGTTATAGGAGCTCAGCCTCTTTGTAAATAACCTTAACTGATTGTGAAAGCACATTTTGAATTCATTTTCCTGGTCCTTAAAGACACATACAGTTTTTCCTTCTTCTTCTTCTATTTTTTTAAAAGCAATTACATTTATCTGATCAAAAAATTAAAACACATCAGGGGCCAGCCAAGACATCATGAATTTTGAATACTCAGTTCTCAAAATCCATCAGCCAAGCTGCAGCCTGAAGTTATCTACTGACTGAAAATGGTTTACACAAAGTATTTGTCTTGCAATTTCCAAAAAAGCTCTGCTAAGAACCCTGCTGATAATGTATTCATCAAGGAGAAGCTAAATGAGAGGAAGGAGTTTGCCCTTAGTGCTGTATATGCCCTGCTCAAAGCAACAGTAAGGAAGGTTAGGCAGGACTCTGCTTTTATTGAGATGTGTCTAACTAACCTAAATTGAAATGTGGGCACTTTCTTCCTGAACCCCAAAAGCACAGAATGCATCTGGAGCTGAGGCTTCCAAGCTCATGTTGAAAAGTAAGNGAAAGAAAGAAAGAAAGAAAGAAAGAAAGAAAGAAAGAAAGAAAGAAAGAAAGAAAGAAAGAAAGAAAGAAAGAAAGAAAGAAAGAAAGAAAGAAAAAAAACCCCACAGAATCACAGAATTAACCAGGTTGAAAAAGACCTTTAGGATCATTGAGTCCAATCTATCATCTAAGCCTTTTCATTAACTGAACCATGGCACTAAATGCCTCATCCAGTCTCCTTTTAAACACCTCCAGGTATGGTGAGTCCACCACCTCCCTGGGCAGCCTGTTCCAATGAACAATCACTCTTTCTGTGTAGAACTTCTTCCTAATGTCCAGCCTAAACCGTCCCTGGCACAGTTTTGAGCCTTTGTCTCAAACAGGTTGAAATCTAACCTTTTAGAGAAAGAATGGCAAAAGAAAGATCCTGTGGAAATTGGGAGTGTTTTCACAGATTGCTGGTGACAGTAAGTATCATTTTATAAAACACCAGTTAGGCTACATATGACATATGGAAGCAATTTCTGCCTCAGCTATATTTACCTTTCCCTTTGATCTAATGGGAGCAGCTCATGTATATTGAGGCAGAGGCTGGGCTACAGTATCCTGTTTGGTTTTGTGTATGGGAAGAAGTTTGGAACAGCTGAGTTAACACGTGCTGGTGTAACAAAGAGGGCAAGGTGGTGCTGTGAGTCTGATTTAGTCATGTGGAGGGGGGTTATGAGGTGATGCAAGTGAAATGTATTAAGTGCTGCCTTTTCCCCTTATCATTAGAGAAGAATTGAAATGTAAGACTGGTAGGAAACTCCATAGGACATATATTCTCTTCTCTTGCTCAAAGGCAAGATCAATTATACAGCTATCCCTGGCAACAATTTAAGTAAAATATTACTGGAATCAAGATATATTCTTTAGATTTAGAAGGAGGACTACTGCCAGCACAGTTTGTTACTTACCTTCTGAAAAAAGAAGGGAGGAAAAAAAGAAAGAAGAAGAAGACAAAAAAAAAAAAAAAAACCCCAAACATAAAAGGGAAGTTATTCCAATTCTCCAAGAGTTATCATTCAAATTAATTTGATGATTTGCTTGGGAACACTGGAGAAGCCTGCCTAGAAGATCTAAGTGGAGCATAAGACAGGATGCGTGGAAGTGAAAAATAAGGAGATAAGATCATAAGAAGGCAAGGGAACAGGTTGAACAGGCTCCAAGTTGAGATGGTGGGCTCCAAAGACAATAGTATATTTAACAACAAGTGAATGAGCATGTGGAGTTCAAGAGCACAAAGAGCCGTGGGTTGTACTTTTGAGCTTTCAACTACCTGGTAACTCTTCCAAGGGTTAGAAGTGAAAATTACAAAGGTTTGTTCCCCTTAATTAGCATCAGAGAGATGTGCATGCGTGTCTGTTTATACAGGTAACTTTTATTCACCACCTTACTCCAACCTCCCTTCAGGCAGTTGTAGATGGCAATAAGGTCTCCTCTGAGCCTCCTCCTCTCCAGGCTGAACACCCTCAGCTCCTTCAGCCTCTCCTCACAGGGCTGTGTTCCAGCCCCCTCACCAGTGGCCCAGAACTGGACACCGTACACAAGGTGCGGCCTAATCAGTGCTGAGTACAGGGGCAGAAGGACTTCTCTTGTCCTGCTGGCCACACTGTTCCTGATACAGGCCAGGATACCATCGGCCTTCTTGGCCACCTCGGCACCCTGCAGGCTCATGTTCAGCACCCCCAGGTCCCTCTCTGCCTGGCTGCTCTCCAGCCACTCTGTCCTCAGCCTGTAGCAGTGCATGGGATTGTGGCCAAAGTGCAGAACCTGGCACTTGGACTTGTTAAAACTCATGGCATTGGACTGTGCCCATCTATTGAGCCTGTCCAGGTTCCTCTGCAGAGCCCTCCTGTCCTCTAACAGATCGACACCTGCTCCCAACTTGGTGTCATCTGCAAACTTACTGATGAAGGACTCAATCCCCTCACCCAGATCATCAATGAATATATTAACCAGGACTGGGCCCAGCACTGAACCCTAGAGGATGCCAAAAGTGACTGGTGAATGTCTTTTAAAAAACCCCAATATTTAAAGTTTCTTAAAGTAATGAAAGAGAGAGACAAAACAAAGCAGCATTGCACTTCAGATCCACGTGGATCCTGCTTCATTCTGTTGTAGCTAGTCCACTGTAAGGCTCCCTGCCTGACTAGTGCAAGCCATTTTTCTAAAGCCAAACCATTTCATCTGACTTTCTCAGAGCTGCACTTTTCTCTTCTCTACTTTTTAGTGTAAACACCACAATTGTTTGTGGAGTATTATTTGGAACTGATTTTGTCAATCTAATATTCTTATATTATGCATCCTAGTATCACTACTAACTGTTTTGGGTCATTTCTTATTTGTATACCAGAAAAGTGCTTCCAGTGTCGTTTCTTATTGGTCATAATCAATTAGGGAAGTTTTTAGACTATGGCAGCCTTACATAAATACACTGGTAAAGTTCAGCTCCTATGATTTCTGACAATTAAATTGTTCTGTCACTTTGGGACTTTCATTAATCTCAACTTGTCATCCTTGTTTATGCAGGTTATAATGGCCTGTGTGTATAAGTGAAATGAGATGCTGAAAGCCCTTGGCTGTTTAACTCTTTGATGAAAGTCAAGCAGGAATATGTTGTCAAAAGGAAAAGGTTGTTTTTCCATCCCACCAAAACAGCACCATGGAAATTACTGTACTGTTTAATGACTAGCTATGAAACAAGCCAAGAAAACGTTTTGGAAGAGGGCAAAGAAAACTAAGTTGGTGGTGATGCTTATCACAGTCCTTTGCATGTCTGCATGAGTGCACACAGAACTAAAGATGTGGCAACACAGATTACTTTCTCTTCTAGGAAAGTGATATAAGGCATTGTGTTCCAAGAGAGGAATCTAACTACAGGAAATTGTCAGATACCCTTTCAGGATTGTCATCACAGGTGAAGAACATGACTCTTTGAGATACTGTCATTATCAGTAGGCCCTTTAGTTTGGGTAATTCTAGTGGACTGATTACCACTGCAGGCAGTCCATTTACAGAATTTAATTTCAGTTCCTGAAGGGGTTTATAACTATCTTATCTTTTAAATTTTCTCCTAGAATGTTAAGACCTGTGTACTGATGTCTCCAAATGCAGATATGTTATTATCTTATGCCCTTTCATGCACCATTTAAGGTCTTGGGAGCCTTTTTAGCACTCTACATACCAGCACCATTATTTGTATCCACTTCAGGCAGGTACCTTAACTGCTCTTTCTCCTAGAGTGGCCTATCACTTTGCACCCTCTGAACTACCATCACATCCTTACCTGACACCATGTGCTGAAGATGAAGGTAACTTTTATTCACAGAATCACAGAATCACTGAATTAACCAGGTTGAAAAAGATCTCCAAGATCACAAAGTCCAACCTATCACCTAACACCTTCTAATTAATTGAACCATGGCACCAAGTGCCTCATCCAGTCTCGTTTTAAACACTTCCAAGGATGGTGATTCCACCACCTTCCTGGGCATCCTATTTCAATGCCAATTACTCTTTCTGTGAAGAACTATTTCCTAACATCCAGCCTAAACCTGCCCTGGCCAGATTGAGGCTGTGTCCTCTTGTTTTGTCCCCTGTTGCCTGGGAGAACAGAACAACCCTGACCTGGCTTCAACTTCCTTTCAAGTGGTTGTAGAGAGGAATAAGGTCTCCCCTGTGCCTCCTCTTCTCCAGTCTGAACACCCACAACTCCGTCAGCCACTCCTCACAGGGCTTGTGCCCCATGCAGTTCATCAAACCTAGTGTTTCGTCTTGGGCAAGTTATTGCTGAAATTGAAACCCAACCTAACAGACATTTTTTCTCATTTACAACTGGAAATGCGGGGCTAGGTCAAAGCAAGCGGTGCACTATCCCGTGCTGTCATAGTTGGAGATGGATCACAGGTCTTCTGACCTGCTCAGAGCCTTCATCCATACACAGCTGGCCAAGGTTAAAAAATAGGACTAGCATTAGTTATCCATTTGAAATCTAAAAGGAGTATAATGATATGCTACTCTCTGCACCCTGAGAAACATACGAGTAACATCGTCTCTCTGAGCACTAATTATCATAATTCTTAGACCAGAGAGAGATCCAGAACACTGCACAAATTATCACCCAATATCTTTAATAAATGTGGATAGTAAGTTACTTGCAAAGGTGCTGCTTAATAATCTGGAACACATATTCCCAGATCTAATTCATTTCAGTGAGGAAGGATTTATTAGGAATTGGGCTGTCATGCAGTTGTCTGAGGAAACTCTTCAGCATTGTAAGTTCACAGCAAAGCAAAGGAGGAAACCAATGCATCTTACCATAATATAAGCTACTTTAGACTGTGCAGAGATGGGCAATTTCTGACTTGCCTAAGCATCTGGCTGTGAGCAACTCTTTGACTCTGTACAGTAAAAGCCAGTGGTATTCATCAACCTACTGTAAAACTGCTGAGGCCAATGTGTTGATGGCTATGCTCCCTAAGTTACAAAAAAGGGGAAATGGCAGACTTGCCCTCCCATTTCTGCTTGATCCAGGATTCACATGGTAACTGCATTTCTTTTTTTCTTCTATGAGAATAATTCATAAGGAAACCCAAGTCCCATGTACCTCAGGCATGCCCATTTGGGACATGGCTGCCTTTCTTTCTTTCTTGCCCAGAGAGGAAAGAAACTGATGGGCACTCACCAAAGATGCCTCAGTGTGTGTGTCTAAAGTTCAGTAGGATAAGTTCAAGTCTTGAAGGCAAACTGCCAGATGTTATTTGTCAAAGCTGCCTCTAGGCTGCTCTGCAGCATACCAACACGTGTCAGGGTAGAATGAGAGTCAGGGCAACTTTCCAAATCCTCTTGCTCCCAGAGGCTCTCCAAGGGAAGCTGAGTTTAGGAGTAGAGAAACAAAGACTACAAAAATGAGATGTCCATGTCCTTTAGGTCCTAATGCTGAGGCAACTATAAAGCATCATATACATGATTTCACATTATGATTCAAGCACACACCAATATAGATCTCTTTCTAGATACTTCAGCTTGTGGAGAGGGGCATAAATCAGATGCAAATGTTAATGTGTGCTCCTGACGTTGTGGGGACAGCATCACTACTTCTGCTGTAACGATGTCAACCAATCATATACTT
Source organism: Psilopogon haemacephalus (assembly GCA_013396835.1). NCBI lineage: Eukaryota > Metazoa > Chordata > Aves > Piciformes > Megalaimidae > Psilopogon > Psilopogon haemacephalus. The sequence continues at coordinate 41,544 of VWZI01012848.1, read as the reverse complement.
TGAGAATGAGATAAAGCTTTAGACTTTCTAAAAGCCACAATGGATTTTCCTCAAGCTCATGCTAAGAAACTCTTGAGTTTAGCCAGATCATTTCCACCCATTGCCTTCATACATGCATATAAAACAAACAGACTCAAACCATTTTGTAGTATCTGTTGCAAAACAAGTGCATTCATTCTACAGAAGAGGAAAAAAATGCTTGCACAAATAAACATAACATAGCAATGAAGCACTCTGCTTGAAGTAACAACTCCACAAAGATGCTGTTGCTTGTATTCTTCTTACATTATCATCTTTCCATGGAAAGACAGTTTTCTCCGGCTGCTATCTATGAGGAAAGTCTATTTTTAGCATGTGTTTGTACATTGGCTAGTAAAGCCACATGCTGATATCTAATATTTGCTTGCTGAGAGAGAAAAGAAAACTTAATGTAGTTGGAGAAGAGAACTAAAAAAAAAAAAAACCTTACTACATAAATGCAGAGGGTGAATATTTAGTTCTTCACCTCCACTTCTTTGCTATAAGATATAGCATTAAAGAGGTGAAATTTATGCATTTGTTATTGTAGATGATAGTTTTCCTTTTTCCATTTTTTTTCTTTTTTTTTTTTTTTCCTCTATCTTAGTAATTCTCAATTTTAGTGGTTGTGTCAGACATATTTGGTACTATGTAAATTACATATAGTGAATAATCGCACACAGCCACCAGGTTGCATAAGTAAATTCTCATCAGTTTTGCTTGTGAACCCTGCAGTGGGTACACTTGTACTAGCCGCAGACCTGTAAACTGATTAATTGCACCAGGACTACTTAGCTCAGGTGAGACTTCTGCACCAAGCTGTTCCAATTCCAGGATCTGATCTCTTGTGTCTGTATGATGCATACATATATATATATATATATATATGTATATATATATATATGGAGATAAGGAAAAAAATTATGCCTTCAAAAGTGGCAACAAAGGAGGGAAGCACAGTTCTGGTGCTCTAAGGAAGTACAGTGAGGTCAGCTGAAGATGGACAACTCAAACTTTCACAGTTCTTATGAGACTGCAAATTCACTTCACAAGATTATTTTTAACACCTTGTTGAATACCATGTTCAAAATTGTGTTTCTGCAAACAATGTATTTGATAAAAAATATGTATTATCTTGTTAAACTTCCTCAGAATCAGTTTTTCAATTCCTATTCAGCACTTTAAAGTCAAAATTACCATGTGTTTTAATAAATTCCTGGGACATCTTGGAGATTAGCCTCAAAAAAAAAAAAAAAAAAGGATGAAATGTATTAAATGGAGCTCACAAGTCGTTTATTTCTTGATTGCAACCCTCTAATATCCTCACTGTGTATAAAGCAGTTCAGTTTAGCAATACCAATTAAGCAAATTGTGGCTTTAAAAATCTCACAGTATATTTAAATGAAATGAAATATTTACATATTTTTTTAATGAGCAATCTTCTGTAATTAATTAGTTTTAAGTTTTCCATAATCACTGCAGTCCAGGGACATCCAGAGGCTAGCTACTATGGACTAAATATGTGTTTTGTTGGGGGGGTTGGAGGGAGAGTAACTCACATGCACATCTATGCATACACAACACACACTTCTGTGTCCCTACATGCAAAACCACATGCATAAATATTATATGTATATATATATACCTGGACATGCATAAAATCACTTCTGAAAATACTAGTGGCAACCTCTGGAGGCAAATAAGGCTCATAAATCGACACATTTTGCTTAATCTATATGTAAAGCATGTTACACATCCCCATTACAATGCAGACATCTTAACTTTAAATGAGACGAAAACAAACATAGAATTAGCACTTTAGGGAACCCCCTGCCACTCAATTTGTGTTGGGTTTAACACCTTCTTATTTTATATATCCTTCTACATAAACAGTTTTTCTCTCAGCCCTTGATATGGCGCCTTCAAAGAATTAAATGTTGAGCTGTTTAAAAGCACTAATTAACAGCTTGACTACAAAGGGGAGTGGTGTTATTAGTAAAATCTTGTAAACTTAGAATACCCTTTGGGCCCAGTCATTTGTGTGAGAAATAACTCAATAAACATATTACATTGTTAATCACTAAAAAACACCTTCCAGGGATATGCTAAATCTGGGAAGATATATAAACTTTGCCAAACAAAGGAAGGAAAAGTGAGCATCCATGTTACAGCAAAGCCCAAGAAGAATATATCCATTGAGGAAGGGCCAGCTTATTTCCCCAGTTAGGAGGTTTGTAATCTGTAACCTCCTGCATGTACAACAACAAACATACATTAATGGTGTTTAGTTTGAAAACAGCTAGCGACATACTTATTAAATTAGCACTTCATTCCTTTCAGTAACATGCCACAATGGCAAGACTTTCTCCAAAGGCAGCTTTTGGTAGTAGTCTGATGATATTTAAATCAATAAAGTTATTTTTGTAGAGTGCAAAGTATATACTTATATATGTATTTATGTAGCATGAGAGATGCATATGAAGGGGCTTGGGATTGATTGCACCTAGATTTTCTTTCTAGAAAACTATGTATGGACACTTAATTTTGTTTGACACACTTCAGTCTACGCTTGACAGTGCTGAGTCCTCCTTCTTTCACTACATCACATGTGTTTTATGTTAATAGTTATGATGTAGGTAAAAAAATTTCTATTCTTCAGAATTAAAAATTACGCTAACTCCAAGGGTATTAAGGAGGTAATGGTTCTAGTTTATACAATGGGGTATAGCTGAGTGACACAGGAGAAAGGTGAGGGATGAAGAAAAGCTTTTGAGTGGCATGAGAAATAAAATACTCAGAATCTCAGAATTTTTGAGATGCTAGAAAAAGAAGGCATGAATTTGCCTTTATAGTTTGGGAGCAATTGCACAATGTAGAACCGAAAACTTCCACCTTAAAAAAAAAAAAACAGAAACTTGCTGCTAGTGTTTCAGTGAGAAATGTTTGAACAGCACTTTTAAACTTTAAAATTCAGGGGAACATTTCCTAGCTCTGTTACCCTTCCAAAATAATTCTTTAAGTTTTATATGTCATCATCCAGAGTCAGTATTTTCATCTCCTCACCTTTCCTGGGAAAAAAAAATTGGGGGAAAAAATGCTGGGCATGCATATTTTTTAACCAGTGTCATCATAATGACCATTTGCTGGTCTTAGTGCCAGAAAGTTTATTTATTTTTTTCAAAGGAGAAGTAAATACGGACAATTTCTAATATTTGAGGCCAATTTTAAGTCAAGATTTCTCCATAGTGAGAAGGATCTATCTTTTCCAGCTACAGTCTACTATGAGAAACAGATTTATTGAAAGCTCCAGTATATTTACCGTGAATATTTTTAAAATGTATTTCTTTAACATGAAAGAGCTGGCCAGAGCTTAAACACTTCTCTCTCTCTCTTTTTTTTTTTCTTTTTTTTTTTTTTTTTTAATGTTTTGCTTTTCTTTTTATGGTGTTTTATGTTACAACCTAATTAGTATCTTACAGTGCCCTTACATGTACTTAGGGTATAGGATTTCACTAAATACACTGAATGTTTTATTTTGGAGCACCTCTGTGACACAGTCTAAGCAGTTTTAAGCAGGCTAAGAATATGTTTCCAGTCAATCAAGTCTCTAGAGATAGGTTATCCACCTCTGGCTAATGCATTGCTATAAAACCTTCACCGTTTCTGACTGCACGATACAGTCTGTTATTAAACCCCTAACTGTGCACAGCCGTGGGATTCAAGAGGGGGGAGGGAGACAATTATTTCCAGTACTTCATAAAGCCTACTTTAACAAATTACATGAAGATTAACTAATAGCAGCCTCAGCATTGGAAGGCTGGCCAAATTAGGTATGACTTATCAGAGTGGGACTTTGTGGGCTGCTCTTTTTGAGCCTGAAATTGCAGAGATTGAGTCGGTTTAGCACGATTGCAGAATTGTAGAACGTTAGGACTTGGAAAGGTCCTCTGGAGATCATTGAGTCCAAACCCCCTGCTGAAGCAGGATCACCTAGGGCAGGTCATACAGGAGCACATCCAGGTGGGTCTTGAAAGTCTCTAGAGGAGACTCTTCGGGCAGCCTGCTCTAGGGCCCCAGCACCCTTACAGTAAAGAACTTCCTCAGATTGAGGTGGAATTTCCTGTGTTCCAGTTTGTATCCATTGCCTCTTATCCTATAACAGGATATCATTGAAAGGAGATTGGCCCCTTCTTCTTGACACCCACCCTTCAGGTATTTATAAACATTAATAAGATCTCCTCAGTCTTCTCTTTTCAAGACTAAACTGTCATAGATCTTTCAGCCTTTCCTCATCAGACAGATGTTCTGGTGCCTTCATCATCCTCATTGCCTCCCTTGGACGTTGTCTAGTATATCACTGTCCTCTTGAACTGTGGAACCTTGAACTGGACACAATACTTCAGATGTTGTTTCACCAGGGCAGAATTGAGGGGGAGGAGAAACTCCCTTGACCTGCTGGCCACACTACTTAATGCACCCCTGAACCTGATATTTGGTCTATGCCACAACAATAGTGAGTTGAAGTGAGCAGTGGCTTTGAGTGCCTCTGAAAACTGGTTTGGAAAGCCAATGAGGTCCCTGTGCATTGGTGGTTGTCCTGCTGAGGATTAAATGGGCCTGCACCAAGCCAGCATATCCCACAAATCAAAAGCAGCGCGAGTGGAGAAGGGGCAAACCATGGGAAGTGTAGTCTGAAGCAGTGTGATAAACTAGGGAGGGGACCTTGTGAATGCTCTGTATTCTGAAGGGGAGATAATCCCTCAATCTCAACAGGGCCATACTGTCAGAACACACCACACGAGGGTCTCCAACTTCCTCTTTGGTTTGGGATCTGTCCTGTGGAGGGCACCAACATTCAATGTCAGTCCTACCCGAGGCACTTGGTGAGCAACTGCGGACAGATCCTTGGGCATGTTTTAGAAAGGGATTGTCTTTTGCCCTTTCTGCAGAATGGCTCTATTATCTTCCAGCTTTGGAGAGCTGAGGAGAAGGCAGTCTGGGATGTTTTGGAAAGGCTTCTCTAAGCCTTGCAGTAGTAGAATGCAAGATAAATTGTTTGTGTTTAAAACATCATAAGATTCAAACAGGGCAAGCTCGGTGCAGTACCATGCAGGTAGAGCACTTACAGGGGTAGGAGGGCTTCCCAGAAGGAGAACCTGGGAGAAAACTAGGCTTGAGCAGAGTTTATATTTAACCATGAGGGGATCGCCCTGCTCTCCCGACAAAGACCTTTCAGTTCCATCTGGAATGAGTATACGATAACCTAGTCAGCCCAGCCTCAGTCACCAATCAAAACACTGATTCTTGACATTTGCCTAATTATCTTTTCTCATCATCAGTCATCTCTTGAAGTCTTTACTTCATTCAGATGCCAGGTATTTCCGAAATTAATCATGTCATTGAAAGCGGCATCTTTTCATGTAAATGGGCTTTATTATCTGGATGGAAAAAGCTCCCCCCACCCCTCCTCCTTTGAGCTGCAAAAGCCCATTTGTAGGGAAAGTGTCTGAAATCTGACATGCTGCCTTCTCAAGAAAGATTCGTAGTGCTGACCTCCCAGCAAGAGCTAAGCATCAGTCACCGGGAGTTCGTGTGTGTGCTGCTTGCACCCTTGGGCTGGATGCATGCTAATTTGCCCCATTGTTTCAGGGTGAGTGACTTTCCAGCACTTCCCGACAAAGCCTTTTTGCATAAGCTTCTGTCTTTACAATTATTTTACGTTCACATCGTTCCTTCATTCTCTCTCTATTCCTTATATAAGACGGGATGGAAACATCTTTGTTTTCTTGTTATACTGGGGATTACAGACTCGATTTAGCATGTTAGCGAGGACAGTCTTCTTTCATTAAATCCACTTTGACAAACATTTGGGGCCATAGGATTGATCAGCCCAGCACACTGCTCATCCTAGCTTTACTCCCAAAGGGACACCATGTTCAAACCACAGTGATGCAAGAGGAAACCAATTCACAGCAACTGAATGTGCATGCAGAGTGTCCCAGGATGGACAGTAAAAATTAGAGGTGTACTTTCAGGAATGTTATCTAAGTATTGTTAAGGAAACACATTCATTTTGCTCATTAGGCTCATATTTTAATGACTTCTGGGACAAGCAAAATGGGGAGCAGGTCAGTACTCTGCATTTTGGTGAGGTTACTTTTTTGAGTTAGTAATGGTGTGTTTGCAAACTCCTTGCAAAAACACCCTGTTGTTTTATACCCACTGGTCTTTCCCCTGGGACCATCTCAGGGCAGCACTATTAATTGGTGGCAAGCTCAGATTTAAAAGTGAAACTTGGGCATCATCTGAAGTGACATTGTAAACTGCTAAATAGCTAAGATCACTGCTTTTAACATCGCCAAAACTAGGCTTGATCTGAGAGAAGCAACAAGTAGAGAAAAGTTTTCAGCATCATGTGTATCATGTATTCTGTATTCCCTAGAAATAGTTTAAGAGCATGAACAGACCAAAAGTGTGGGTTTTTTTAGTAACAGGCACTCTGTTGTACATCAGTGAAGATAGCTAAGAATGTTTAGACATAATGCGTAGGTTGCATAAACTGTTGGAGGCTGAAGGCAGAAAGAAACAATGTGATTATCTAGCTTGTCTTTTTGCCTAGGAAAGGCCACAGGACTCCTTAGAGGCTTTATATGATGCTCTCCCTTTCAGCAGACCTTCCAAAGCTGACAAAATACCATGACAGTGAAGCCACCATGATATTCAGTAAACTGCTCCCATTGCTTCATGCTCTCATGGTTACAAGGTTTCCTTTTCTGGCATTAATTATCTAGCTTCAGCCTTCAGACATTAGATTTTTGCTTTCTGTGTGTCTTTGTTAAACTGAAGAGCTCTCCATCAAATTCCTGTTTCCTGTGAAGATTCTTGTATACTGTGGTCAAGTCACTCCTTAACCTTTTCTCTATTAAGCTAAACAGTCTGAGCTTCTTGAGCCTCTCACAATTGTTTTCTAATCCTCCCAGTGTTTTCTAGTCCTTCAGCTATTCTCTTGGCTCTTCTCTCTAATTTATCAACAACCTCTTGAAACACAGGCACCAGAACTGGATTCACTATTCCATTAGTGGTCACACCAGTGGCATGGACAAAGATAACATTACCTTGGGCTTCTAGGCTATATCCCCTTGTTTACATATCCTAAGGACTGAAGTTACCCTTCCAGCTACAGAGCTAATATGTGGCTGAGCATCCACCACCCTACCGTGTTCTTTCTGGAGCCTGTCCCTTTGAGGAGGGAATCCTCAAATTCTGTAACTATTCCATAGAATCTGTTTGCCCAAAGTTACTGTTTTATGCTTCCCCCATCTTTCTTTGTTCACCAGTGACCTGCCCTCTACTTACTGCCTTCCTGGTCTATCTTAGCAGCAAATTTGTGTTTTCTTATGAGCACTGAAAACACTAAAAGTCTACTAAATGGCAACATCCATCCAAGCAATAGTGCCCGGTTTCCAAATCCAAGAGGAGTCCAAGCAGACACCTCATTGCTTTCTACAACTACCTGAAAGGAGTTTGGACTGAGGTGGGGATCTTTCTCTTCTTCCTGGTGAGACAATATGAGGAAATGGCCTGAAACTGTGCCAGGGGAGGTTTAGTTTGGAAATTGGGAGAAAAATCTTTCCTGTAAGTCTGGTCAGGCATTGGAACAGGCTGCCCAAGGAGGTGGTGGTGTCACTACCCCTGGAGGTGTTCAAGAAATGTGTGGACATGGCATCTGGGGACATGGTTGGGTTGAGGTCTTTTCCAGCTGAAATAATTATATGATTCTATAAGGATTCTCAATATAAAGCAAAAATATTGACATCTACCCTCTCCCTCCTTCCTTACTAAGACAATAATAGCATCACAGAGCTGGTTTGGTTGGCAAAGACCTTTAAGATCATCAGATCCAACCACTGACCAAACACAACCATGGCCACTAAAACACGTCCTGAAATGTGCTATAAGCCACAGGGAAGAAGCAATACCCTTAAAGTCTGCCTAGCACTTTACATCTCTCATACCCATCCCTGTTTTCTTTTCTCCAATGTCCCAAGAAAGTGTGTCTGGCTTCTGAGATGAGGTGCAGGAAACTGTCTTTCCCCAGGAAGATTCATGGAATCACAGAATAGTAGAAGTTGGAAGGGACCTCTATCTTCTCATGTCGAGGAGTGCTTTACCAGGTGAAGTGTGTTTATAACAAGAGGAATGTTTGTTTCTTCATGTTCAGATTCATTGTTTTTTATAGGGCTGCTGCAGTATTCCAAGATTGGCAGCTTGCTTGGTCATTAGCTATTAGTTGTTATTGTCATTATGGCTGTAGTACTGCTTTGATACTGAAGAGCCAAATCCCATCAGGATAGGCTTGTTTTAAAGAATTATGGGAGGGTGTTCTTAAAAACGTAATTTTTTTTTTTTTTTTAAATCACAGTTTGAAATTATTTATCTTTATGAATGCAATGTAAGTGGATTTCCCTGCAGTAGTCATAGCATTTCTTTTTCTCAATAGTTTTCAGTAATTCTGGGAACTCTTTTTCACTGAAATGTCTGATTATTATAATTGGCAATTAAACTTATTTGTTATGTTTTGCTGTTGCTGAAGGTGCTTCTCATGGCATTGATATGTGGCCTTGCACACTTTCACCAAAGGTGAATGGACGAAGGAGGAATAATTGTACAATAAAATCATTAATAATTGAATAATTAAGGTTGACAAAGGCCTCTAAGATCATCAAGTCTGACCTTCCACCCAACACCTCCATGGCCACTAGACCACATCCCAGCGTTGATGTTCTCTTTCATGGGGCAATTTGTAACCATTTGTGTTTCTTTTCCAGTTTGAAAGTATTTAATTTGTTTTCTATTCTGTAGTTTTTAAACTTTTACCTTTTTTGCCTGGGTCTCTTCTACTTTCCCCCTCCCATTCGTTCCCACTCACAAAATGTCACTTGTGTTCTGATAACTTTACAAGAGAGGTTGCAAACCATCAGCTACAGGCTTGGTCTTAGCCTCTTTAGCCAGAATTTGTCCTTTTTCCACGTGGCAATTTGGAAAAACTGGTGCAGTGGAAAAAAAAAAAAAAAAAAAAAAAGAGAGAAAAAAAAATAAAAGAGGAAGAAAAAAGAACAAGTGGGAAAGAATTCTCCACCCCAAAGAAAACATAAACTTCATCTTTTTCAATAGAAAAAAATATAGAGTTCTATTTCTTTTAATAAGATGATAAACACAGAAAAGGAATTTTTAAATTTTCAGTGCAAAGAAAAATATTAAACTTCATCCCTTTTGATAGCAAAATGCAAAGGTATTTTATTGTTTTTATAAGAAGATGAAGAAGGAAAGAGAATTTTAAAATGTTGAGCAATTATGGAGAAAAAAAAAGAGGGGGGGGGGGAGGAGAGAGGTTTTTATTCACGAG
>VWZI01012848.1:15965-32061 GCA_013396835.1 Psilopogon haemacephalus | reverse complement strand
CTTTACAGAGAAGTGGGATTGTGAAATGGGTTTAAAAAAAAACAAAACAAAACAAAGCAGCAGAAGCATGGAGAGGTTTGGAAGAAAAATAAAAGCTTTAAGTGGCTTTTTTTTTTTCTCTTGTGCTTGCTTTTTGCCCTTCTTTCATAAAGCATTAGGACACACAAGGGGTTAAAGGTCCAGGAAGAGAGCTAGGGAAGAAAAATCCCTCTGTTAATTGATCTGCCTGTCTGGTGACGAGGGCCAGCTGAAGCTTGTCAGAAACTGTATGAGCTGAATCAAGCTTGGGGCCCTAAGTAAAATACAGACACCTGGAGCAAGGAGAGGCTGGCTGGCTCTGTGCAGCTATTTAGTTGTTCTTTTAATGTAGGCAGGGAAGGGAAAGGGTCAAGCAGTGCTGAGCCTGGGCTTGAAGGATGTCAAATAGTTTTTCCACTGAAAAGAAACAAGGGTAAAGCCTGTTAATGGCATCTAATGCTATTATTGTGGGAGTCTGTGTGTACTTGTGGGCTTGCTGGTATATGTGGGAGGCATGTTTTGGCAATTGAAGAGGCATTGTTGTTTGATGGTCTTACCCATAGGCATGTGGCTAGGCAAGAAGCAGTGGAAATCTTAGTGGAATCTGCACAAGTCCATTTCAGTTCACGCTGTTTGGGGCAAAAAGAAGATCCTTCCACTCCTGCCCTTCTCCCATTGCCAAAGGATGAAGTGATCCAGAGTATAACCTAAAAAACATTTTTTCTTTCTCCTTACTCTTCGGCTCTGCCTCCAGATCCTTCCACTGATGCAATCTGGCTATGATTCTGCATGCCACTTTGTTTGACCCTGATGACATAAGTTGACGCATGTACTTTTGAACCTTCCCGAGAATGAATAATATCCCTGCAATAAAATGAAATCCTAGCATTTTTAACCCGCCAAGCCCCTGTGATTGTCGGGGCCAGGCATGTCAAATGGTGGCTCAGCCAATGGATGCCTAAAATGGAAGTGGATAGATTTCAGCCCCCCAGACAAACAGGCCATTGAGAGCTGGTACTGATCTGCTTTTCTCCTGATACCTGTGATGAGCTCTTTTGAAACACTGAAAGACTTTTTTCATGGGGAATACGAGGAGAGAGAGAGAACTAAAGAATATGAAAAAGAACAGAGAGATTTGCAGCTTTCGGATTTGAAAGGTAGCAAGTAGACTAGGAAAGCCCCCTCCTCAGGGACTGCAGGAGGCTCAGTGTCTCTAAAGCTGTGAGCCCTCAGACTTGCTTTGATTCTCATGGCTTCGGTATGGCTTGAAATAAGTTTTTCCCTCCCCTTTGTCCCAAGTTCCCAAAATACTACACTTCAGTTAAAGACGGGCCTCAAGGTTACACCAAGTTCAAGCTTCCGACAAATTTAGAGAGGTCGAACTCAGGACTTTATTTGGGGATTTTTAGGCTCTTTTGAAGAGTTCCATACACCTGGCTGAGCACAGGCCCTATAAACAAGGACTAAGAGATAAATGAACCACATCACTGTTATTCACGTTACATCTTTAGCCTTAGCAATGCCATCTGATGCCAAGAGCAGACCAGAAGTGTGACATGAGCAGCGGCCCCTTCTCCAGGTTGCCATTTCTCCTTGAAGTCCTTAAACCCTGACAAGGCAGAATGACATACTGAAGTCATCTGTGCTGAAAAAGGACTGTGCTTAAATCAGGATGTGGGAGTTAGTGTTTGGCTGAATTAGTGCAGTAACTCTACGTGACTGAAGCAGAAACTTCCAGGATGTACTCGTATCTGCTGTTTGTTTGGGCCACAAATCCTTTTCCTCTGGACTTCTAGCACTATGACTAATATACCAGTGGAGCAGAACATCTTCCCAACCGTGATAAATTTTCATATTTATATCTAAATATTGCATGCAGAGCAGCAAGAATGAATAAACTTAAATGAGAAGATTAGGTCTCTGTTTGATTAGGTAATTGTCTTAATATTGAAAAAGAAAAAAAAAAAAAGAAAACGAAATCAGGTTTCACTTTTTTCCATCCACTTAAATGACAAGACTACCTTGAGTCTGTCTTTCACACTCCGCTTTTGTTTTGTTTCTTCGAGAGAGGTGCTGAGGAGAACTGAGTGCAGTTATTCTTGACATGTTAAATGTCCATCCTTTTCCTCATGGATATGGTACCCAGATGTATAGTTAGAAAGTTAAAGTGGCTCAGCTAAAGATAAGGATGGTGTGAACTTCACTTTTACAACTCCTGCCTTGGCCTCTTAGCCCAGCTGATTTAGTAGGCACTAGGGTGGAAATGGAACCAAGGGGACAAAAAGACGGAGGGGGTGTGGGCAAGGGAGAGGAAAATTATAGTATTCCACAGCAGAGGCTCCTAATGCACGTCAAAAGCTGCTTGACCAGAGTGCTGGGAGCAATCCTGGCTATGTAGCCTACCCTAAAGCGGAGGGCCAGTGGAGCTGCCCACATCAGAGGAGCTGGATTGAGATCAGGCAGCATTATGGGCAGGGGCTAGGGTTTCTTCCTTTGAGAAATGCAGGAAAGGTCAAAAGACAGCAAAAGGAAAAGTGCATGGTGAAATGATTGCTCGAGCAGAATATTTTAGCTGAATGATAATAAAAAAGGAACAATTTTTTAAAAAAAGATAGATCTATGGACAACCTCCTCCTCTAAGCCTACAGCCCCCAGTACGAGCTGATGAAATTTATACTAGAGAGAGATACATAACGGAAAAAAAATTATTTCTTTGTTTGCCTTTATAAAACCCATTTGGGAGGAACATCACCGAATATCCCATACATCAGTTATCTGCCTTACACCAGTTGCACTGAAGCTGGAGTCGTCCCTTGTTAGAAATTAATGCACATAATAAAGTTTTACATTTTTCATATGTTTTGAAGAATGTGGGCCATAATTCTTTTGACTGCATAATTACTTTTTGTACACAAGAAAAATGAGGTGCTTAGCCCTAAGTAAATAACCTTAAAACAAACCAAGAAAAAAACAGTTGCATCTATTTTTTAATCTGCTGGGTCTTGCACAATAAATATTTGGGTAGAAACTTAAAAAAAAAAAAATTAAAGTTATATATACTCAGAATAATTTCACTTTTAAAACAAAACAACAAAAAACCCCCAGCCCCTCTAGGATGACATTGAAAAATACACTGAAGTTTGTGAGGAAAATAAATTTGTTATTCTCTGGGATTTTCAGATACAGATGAAATTTGTATTTTCTGGAAGAGTTTGCAGTTTAGCTGAGCTTTCCCTCTTTTCAGTCCTGGACCATCACAGGGCTCCAGTAAAGGAATTTCACCAGGTCCAAGATCATTTAGTGCTCTTGCTTTTCTTCCACCATTCCCTTTAACAGAGCCTGAAGCCATGACTGAGGAGCTGGAGTGATGCACAGCCACCTGAGATGGTCAGTCCAGTTGAACCGGCTGAACAAACTGGATTTATTTGGATTGCTAAAGGCAGGAATTGGAAAATGGTGAGATAACCTCCCCAAAAATCAGGATAATGCCTTATATATCATGCCACTATGAGAGAAAGGGATTGGGTTTTGGGGTTTTTTCCCACGATTTGAGACTTTTTGTTTGCCAATGTGATTTTCTGAGCTTTCTGGGTGACATTCGTTTGTGTTTATGAGAATCTCTTTTTATTTATTTGTTTGTTTGTTTGTTTTGTTTGATCTTACTGAGGAATTGAAGCTTTTTAGAAGACTTCATAAGAAAACAAAAAAATAGAACTTACGGGGATGGGAGCCACAGCTTAAGTTTCCCCAACCTGTGAAGCAGCTCTACTGAGGAGGTGTGATTGTTCTTCCCATGGACCCCTCAAGGAATGGAGCCCTCATAAATGTCATAGCAGTTTACATCTTCAAATCCTTAATTACTGAATTAATGTTAACTCAGGGTCATGTAAATACAGAGATAGGAAAAGGGGAGGAACAGATGCTTTAGGAAAAAAAAAAAAAAAGAGGTGATTTTTTGTTTTTTAAAGTACACTGAAATAAGACAGTCTTTGGCAAAAATCAGGGAGCCACACTGGCTTTGGCACTTGCTTAAATAAATCAATTAAAGCACTGATTTAAGTTAAACAGGTATGCCAGCAAGGCCTTAGATTTTCATCTTCCAAAGACTGATGAGCATGATTGGATGAAGAGTGGGAGTGCTTATCTGTGTAATTCATGGTAGGAATCCTTATTATTTCAGTTTTATTACATATATATATATATATATGTAATAAATATATAATAAAAAATGTATATTTTATTATATTTTAATATATAAAAATATATCAATATAAGTAAACATATAAATATACNCAAATGTGTATATATATATATTTACACATATATATGCAGAGGCAATGAGCTGCAAATAATATATATATATATGTATATACATTAAGGAAAAACTAAAAAAAAAAAATATATATAATTTGCAGCTCATTGCCCCTCTATGGGGTTTCTGTGCATTTGGAGCCACTTGCTCTCAGTAAAATGTATTTCCAGTTCACCCACCCTGTTCACACTCATGGTTGGGACTGTTGGCTCTCCTTCCTCAGCCCCATGAGTTGGTGGTGCTGGTGAGAGAGTTGCCACTTTGGTGGAGCCAGGCCATTTTTTATAAATATGTAAATAAAATTTACCTCCTCTCGCTGACCCCTCAAATGGACGGTTTTGGCCTGCAGCAAATATTTATGTGCAAGCTATAAACCCCTGAAACTGAGGGGTTATAGTGGAAATGCTGACAGAGTATTAAGAGACCTTTAACCCTTGGTTTAGCTGGCCCTGCTATAATTATGGGTCTGGCTGTTATTTTCAATAGCACTCGTCATGACCTTGTCTCTACTTTTTAATTATAGCAGAATTTGTGAAGGGAATTATTACTAGGTTGGGGGTTCCTCCTTCTCCCTGAATTCAATCTTTATTAAACATGTAAACCGCTGAAGAGGCAGGATTGGGCTAATAGCCTTTTGCCTCCCATCCCCTCCCTCCTTTCTGGACTGAGGTTCAAATCGTGCCTAAGACCTGAGTAAAATGAACACTGTGATTGGAACATCTCAGATCCCATGTGAGGACTGAATTTGGCTGTAGAGCAAGCATCAAAGGTTAACAAACAAAGGGGAAAAAGTTGACATTTTATTTGCTAATGGTTCTGGTGGTGAAAATCCAAATTGAAAAGATGAGATCCAGGAGGAAGACATATTTTCTTTTCTCTTTTACTTTTTTCCTTCTCATTTTTTTCCCCATCAAAACATCCATGTCTGGAGGAAGCAGGTCCTCTCGGACCACAGAAATGCCTCTATAAGAATGTTTCTGATCACAAACAACTGGGCCATTGCTTGCAGTTTAAGGAAAGCAGCTGGAATACATTTTTCAAGCAGCACTGTCAGTCCCCATGCTGACTTCTTTGTGCTCTCCCCTACTTGGAGGAGAGAGGAGGCTTGCTGGGGCAATGATATCCAGCCCCTTTCACTGCTAACCCACAGCAGTTCAGCGAGTTGCTGGCACTCGAGCTAGAAAAATGCCCTGCTCTGATCATCTGCGCAAAGTCCTCTTAGGCTCTTCCAGCTGGCCCCTGCAGAGGCTCCTTTGGCCCTGGCTGCCCAGGCTTAATGAGACTGAAGTCACCAATGGAGTCTGCAGAATGAAAGAAGTCCCTCAGGTATGGGAATATTTTACAGATGAGTGATAAAGGGCGAGAGAGGGATGCATGCTTCCCTGGCTAGTGAGTATCTCCCTGCAGCCCAGTGGTGGCCTGGATATTTCCAGCTACTGATGGAGGAGACAGCAGCATCCACCTCTGATATGACCATAGGGCTCTCCTGTGGCAAGCACGTTAGCAGGGCCACACAGAGCCTGAAGAAAGAGGGATCCTCCATCCTTGAGTTACATTTTAGGGGAGAGTCATTTAGGATGAGCATTGAATTTTCCTGCCATGGGATATACATAAATTCTTAATACTCACAGAATCTCAGAATTAACCAGGTTGGAAAAGACCTTTGAGATCACTGAGTCCAACCTATCACCTAACATCTTCTAATTAACTAAACTATGGCACCAAGTGCCATCCAGTCTCCTTTTAAACACCTCCAGGGATGTGCACTCCACCACCCTTCATACATCATCTCCCAGTTCTGAGAAGAGGCAAGTAGGGGAGAAATTTCTGGTGTGGAAGATCATAGTGGCTTCTTGTGCTGCATGTTAAAATGAAGAGGGAAACAAGAGGTCCTTCAAGGCAAGAATGTTCCTGGGATCATCTGGCTTCCTGCTCAGATCCTCAAAATGAATCCCAGAAGAGTACAGACTTGGTGTTAGCCCTCAGCCCTCTGGGGAAGGAGACCTTGGCTATTCTTTCTGTATCTCCCCATCAGATCCACAAATTGAACTTTTGGAGTAGTTTAGATATTTTATTTTTTAATGGGAGTGATGGATTGGCCTTCAGTGGCTGAATGACCTTTCTGTTCCAGTCTAGACAGCTGTAGAGGGTTTGGGAAGCATGACTGGATCAGGCCCTTAGGAAATGCTTTTTCTAGAGCACTTTACATACAATTGGAGAGCTCATGAATCACTGGGCTTTACAGATAACTTTACCCTTAAAAAAATAGTAGATTATATTCATTGTGATATTTACCTAAGTAGGATGCAAATCAGGTGGCCATGAGGCATAGCACAATGATGAGCAGTGGCTTGTCCACGTTGTTTGTAGATGAATCATTAAAGTTGCGGCATGGGGACCAAGTTTGCTGAATATTTATTTACATGTCTCAGTGAATGAAACTAAATTGGAAGCATAACTTATAGGTGTTATCCTTTTTCTCCTCCCCTCTCCACCCCCCACCCCCTTACACCCAAAAATGCTATTTTGGAGATTGTTTACTCTGTATCTTGACACTGCTTATTTCAAACATCTTTTATGAGGGCAAGAAAAACAAATTGGCACAAGTCAGGGCAGGTAATTAATATTGTGTGGGCAAGAGAGAGAAAAGACTTTCAAAATGGTTTTGCAGTACACTTACAAATCTATCCCACAGTGCTAACAGCTTGTAGTTATGGCTGAGGATGCTCACCTGTGCCTCGTCTACTATCTCATAGCACTTGAATATGTTCTTACATCTGATGATGCCATCACTGTTGACTGTTTTCCCTACTTTAAATCATTGTAGTGCTTAAATAATGTGTTTGACACTAAATGTTGCTATACAGTTAATAATAAAAGAAATGGCTTCAACCTTAATAACAAAAGATACAGTTTATCAAATGCATGACCTTTCTCTAAGACAGCTCAGCAAAAGCCAAAATTTTAAAGATCACCTCTTCAGATTGGACTGATGTCATCAGAATATTTTCCCTGTTTTAAAGTATCCATTGTTTGGAATACAATTCCAATGCAGTTGTTATGAAAATTGTTAAGGAAAGCAGGACTGAAAGGATGGCATTATTCTAAAGAAAAAAAAACAATAAAACCCCTTTTTTTTCTCTCTCTCTCTCTCCAAATTGACTATGAGGTGAGAGGCAGTCTCCCTAGAATCAGGTGATAGGGTGAGATGAAATGGCCTGAAATTGCCTAAACCAGGGGAGGTTTAGGTTGGATATTAGGAAAGAATTATTTACTGGAAGAGTGGTCAGGCACTTGAACTTAGGGATGAGTGGAGTCACGGTCCCTGGAAGTGTTCAAAAAACATGTGGACATGGTACCTCTCAGGCAACAGTCTAATTTCTCACACAAATTCTCCAATTAGCTCAAACCAACACAGCTGTGCAGATTGATCACAGAATCACAGAATTAAACAGATTGGAAAAGACTTTCCTGATCAAGTCCAACCTATTATCCAATAACATCTAATCAACTAAACCATGGCAACAAGTGCCTCATCCAGTCTTTTTAAAAACACCTCAAGGGATGGGGATTCCATCATCTTCCTGGGCAGTCCATTCCAAACCCAATCACTTCCCATGTAGAACTTCTTCCTAACATCCAGCCTAAACTTGCCCTAGTGCAACTTGAGGCTGTGTCCTCTTGTTCTGTCACTGGGTGCCTGGGAGAAGAGACCAGCCTCCACCTGGCTCCAACCTCCCTTTAGGTAGTTGTAGGTGGCAATAAGGTCTCCTCTGAGCCTTCTCTTCTCTGGGTTGAACACCCTCATCTCCCTCAGCCTCTCCTCACAGGGCTGTGTTCCAGCCCCCTCACCAGCCTTGGTGCCCTTCTCTCAACACATTCAAGCACCTCAACATCTTTCTTAAACTGAGTGGCCCAGAATTGGACACCACACTTAAGGTGTGACCTAACCAGTGCTGAGTACAGGGACAGAAGGACTTCCCTGGTCCTGCTGGCCACACTGTTCCTAAAACAGGTGGAGGATGCCATTGGCCTTCTTGACACTACTGGCTCATGTTCAGCTGCTGTCAACCAGTACCCTCAGGTCTTTCTCTGCCTGGCTCCTCTCCAGCCAATCTGTCCCCAGCCCGTAGCACTGCATGGGGTTGTTGTGGCCAAAGTGCAGAACCTGGCACTTTGACTTGTTAAAACTCATAGCACTGGACACTGTCAATCTATCCAGCCTGTCGAGCTCTCTCTGCAGAGCCCTTCTACCCTGTAATTGGTTGATATAACCTTGAATCCTGTGTCAAATTTTGGGCTCCCCAATTTAGGAGAGATAGAGACCTGCTGGAAAGAGTCTAGTGGATAGCCATTACAGGGGGACTTGAGCATCTCCCCTATGAAGAGAGGGAACTTCCTGAGAATCCTACATGATCCTACCAAAGTGCTGAGGTAAATGAACAAATCACATTTTTACTGTTTTGCTCATTTCGTTTGCTAGGTGGCCAAGTGAGAAGTTTCAAAGGATCTACAAGTCACCCAGGCGACAGAGGAACTTTCAGCTGTATTTTTCATGTGAAGGAAACACCAATCTAGAAAGGCTTGGGAGCCTTTATTCAGAGTTTGAACTTTAACATTCCTCAAGCCTTGAATTTTTAATCTTCAAAAGAAAGTAGTCATTTCATGGCAAGTTATGAAATGTGAATTATTTATCCTGCCAGTAAATATGTAATTAGGTGTATTTTGAAAATCTGTAATTAATCCCTCACCCCTTAAACCCATAAGAAATGCGAATATGCCTCTAAGGTAAGACAGGTTTCTACAAAGGGCATTATGTAAGCTGTTCTGATCTGTTGTGTAATTATGTTTGCTGTCAGTAGTGCAAAAAAAAAAAAAAATCCTAGTGAGAATTTGTTGTGGAGGAGAAGGAAGAAAAAAGAAAAAGCTTCTCTCTTTACTGAGCGGGAGGCAATTATTAAATGGCAGTAGACCCAAAGCTTTTCATCTGGCTAGGTTGGGTTTAAAAGTGTACAGTGCATGCACTGGGAAAGAAAATCAAAGCTGGTTATTTTATTCCTACTCAATTCAGCAAACTATCAGCCCTGCCTCACTCACTCAGTCAAGCCATTTTGGCCTGACTCAAACACCCATAGCTTGGCACAGCTGTTGGTCCCCTCTCAAGCTCTTGCTCCACCAGCTCCCACAGTGTTCCTGATAGAACAGAGAAATCTTCAATCTGAAAAGTACCTTTTGAACCATTTCACAGTCACTTTTTCATCTAGCTTGTTTTTGAAGCAAGATGTTTTCAGAAGAAAGGTCTAATTGATCTGACTAATTTTACCATTGTGGAAAGACCAACTGCAGATTGCTAAGCTCAAAAATGGTTTTAATTTTCAATAACTGGACATATTTTAAGAGTCTTTTGTTAAGAGCAACTGCCAGAGCTCTGACAGTTCACTGTGAGGGTCTCTTGTTGTCATTTTAACTTCATTAAGAGGACAAGTGCATCCTACTACCTGAGCTCATGAAAACAAAGAGAGATTGAAAAGCCTTTGAGTACTGTGTTGGTCAAAATTGGGCACTTTGGCACTTAGGATAGGACTTACGGTGCTCCATAGAGGGCCAGAAATGTTTTACACATTGGAAAATGTGATACACACTATCTGAAAGAGCAAATAGCCAAGTTCATGCAGCTGATTCTGTGGATTCTACACGTCCATTGGTGATGAGTAAATCTGGCCACCTGACTATTGTCTTAGAGGCAGCACATTGATGTTTTCCAGAACAGAATATCAGGGGCAAGTGGTTTTTTTTGCGTGATGTCCCCTGTTTCCTCTACTCAACCTTTGTCAGAGTCCTAATCACTGAGTTTAGTCCATTGTTTCCTTGGCTTCCGCCAGTGAAGGTAGGTGGGAAGCATATCTCCTTTTGCTCCATGGAGCTTTTTTATTTTTGTTCCAAAGCAAGGACCTTGGGTCAAACCTGTGGCATCAAAATTATCTGGCCTCAGAAGCCCTCTGAAAGAGACACTTTTAAATATATGCCGAGGTTGCTCACTGCAACCTCATTACTGTCTACAGCTACCTGAAAGGAGGCTGTGGAGAGATTGGTGCTGGTCTCTTCTTACAGGTAAATAGTGATAAAACAAGAGGGAATGGCCTCAAGCTGCAACTGCATAAGTTTAGACTGGACATTAGGAAACATTTTTTCCCAGCAAGAGTGGTCAGGCATTGGAATGTGCTGCCCAAAGAGGTGGTGGAGTCACCAACCCTGGATGTGTTTAAAGGTCATTTGCATGTGGTGCTTGGGGCTATGGTTTAGGGTGCACCTCGTAGAGCAGGGATATGGGTTGAACTTGGTGATCCTGAGGGTCTTTTCCAACCTGAGCATTTCTGTGATTCTGCGATATGAAGAACGGCTCACTCCCAGAAGTCAGCCAAAAGGTTGGCCATCAATCAAGCATATGTACAACCTGTTCTCTTCTGAAATGTAGGCAGCTTCAGGTTAAAAAAATGTAGCTCTTAAAACTCTGTAGTAAGAAGCAGGTGCCTGTGGAAACTGGAAAATACCCACCAGGCTGCTCCTCACCAGGAACATACCCCTGAGTCAATGACAACTGTGGAGTGGTTCCAGCATCACTGCAGTGAATGTGGCTGGGTTTAGTCTGACTTACTCTGAAGCAATCACAAATACAGCTTCCTGTAGAAGTTGTTATCCTGCTGCTGTATTCCTCATAGGGATTTTGATGTTTGTTCTTCTTTATTAATGATGCTGGAGATGTGAGATGATAGGAGGATCTCAGCTTTTTGTCTGAAACAAGCAAGCCTACCAACGGAGAGGATAATGCTTCACTGGGGAGAAAGTCTATGAAAATATAACCTGCTCCATTATGATTTGTTGTTCTGAAAGCCTTTAATGCCTAGGCACTCTCTTAGGAGAGGGGAAGATGTTTCCAGGGAGTCATTTCTGCCACCTTAAATAGATGTGTCGGCTTTTACATACCCGTTAGCCCACAGCAGATGGACAAGGCATCTAATTTTCTGGTGGATGAATAGTTGACTAAAGTGGGTAGAAGCCTAACTCCAGCTCTCAGAGAACCTAGCCCAGATGGCAATTATGAAGACCTTCATATGCATCACTGAAGTTTGATTATTTTTAAGGCCAGATGACAATTTCTGTGGTCCTAAATGACGAGTGCTCTGCCCTGGCACTTGGCAAAGCTGTGTCTGCTTATTTTTGTTTCAATTACATGAAAGTTAAAAATAGTCTTATCTGGATTTGAAGGGACTGTAAAAAGGGAATATCAATTCCCATTATGTGATCCTTTCTATGAGGTTTCATCTCAGTTTCCAGTCAGTTTGTGAAGTGAATTTAAGATAGAAATGCCACCAGTAGACACTAGCTGAAAGAATGCTGATTTCAGCGATGGTGAGATAAACCTCTCCTCAAGACCAAGATTTTGGTGCAGAGAAGTGTCTGTGTCAACAAAACAATCCTCAAAAATGCAAAGGCCCACTGCCAAGAGGAAAGGAATAATCAGTTCTCCACACCTCTTGCCAATAGAATAAGAAGTCATGGGCTTAAACTGCAGTAAGAAAGATTTGGCTTAAAACATTTTTGTGACAAGGGCAGTGATGAGCTGCAAGACGCTGCCTGGGGAGGTGGTAGGTATCCGGCACTAAAGGCCCTTAAAACTCCAAAGATACGAATCTGTCAGGAATGACATGGGTGCTACAGGCTGAGGAAAAGGACTGGTGACCCCTGGAAATCTCCAGCCCTTTCAGATGATGTGTCTCAGCACTGGACATTAGGAAAAAATTCTTTACTGAAAGGGTTATGAAACCCTGGAACAGGCTGCCCAGAGAAGCTGTTGAATCATCACCCCTGGAGGTATATAAAAGATGTGCAGACATGTTTCTGAGGGACATGGCTTAGCAGCAGACTTGGTAGTGTTGGATTAAAGCTTGGACTTGATGATCATAAAGGTCCTTCCCAGTCTAAATGAGAGGGACGTGGTGTTCACAGGGGACCCAGAAGGAAATACTCCAGGATTTCAGTTGACAATCCTCCAGACCATACCAAACTTCTCAGGCCTGTCTATACCTGACTGGTTTCTAATAATACCTCTTTTATGGAACTCTCTTATAAGCATAGGTGAATAGCAGGGATATCATTAAATACATTTCTGCTTGGTCCCTGCCCAGATGCTAGTGGAGGTTTGGTGTTATCTGTCTTTTAAACTCAGGATGACAGGGCCCATGGTTTGGTAGTGAATCAATAACACAAAGAAAATCTGATAACCTAGAAGTGGCACTTTTAATGGTGACCCCTCTGGTTCTTGGTCCCATTATGTGTATGAGTGCATCTGTGTGTGTTACGAATACACTATCCCTGAAGTGGACCTAACCCAAGGAGAAAAGTGGAGGCAGTCACTGGCTACTCTTTTGGCTGCAGTCACTGCTGCAGTCCTGCTCACAGCAGTTACCTTCATCTGAAAACTCTGATTTCCAGACAAGCTGGGCTGAGGTTGATCATACCAATCTTGAACATAGATCTAGCATTATTTAATCCATATGAGCAAAAAATGTCATAGAACTGTTTTGTCAGGAAAATACCTCTGAGATCATCATGTCCAACTGTCAACCTAACACTAACGTGGCCTGAAGTGCCATGTCCACATGTTTCTTGAATGCCTCCAGGGATAGTGGACTGCATCACCTCCCTGGGCAACTTGTTCCAACACTTTATCACTCTTTCAGGAATTATTTCTTTCCTGATCTGCAAGCCAAACCTCCACTGGCATAATGTCAGGCCTTTTCCCCTCATTCCGCCACCTGATGCTATGGAAAAGAGACTAATCTCCACCTCACTCCAACCTCCTTTCAAAGAGTGGTAGAGACCAGTGAAGTCTCCCCTCAGCCTCCTCTTCTCCAGACTAAATAACCCAAATTCCCTCAGCTACTGTCATAATACTTGTTCTCCAGACCATTGACATTGAATTGGCCATTGGACATTCTGCGATTCTGTGAATCTTGCCCCAGCACTATGAAGAAAACTTTGTATTTTATTTGCTAGGGGTTTCTCAAGGAAATTAGTGTCTTTTCCTACGTGTTACCTGTGATGTACAGCAGATCAATGATTCTGAATGTCCTCTGCTTCATACATGCAGAATTATGTGCTCCTAGGAAAGAACAATGCCATATATCAGTATAGCTTGGGAACTGACCTGATGGACAGTGAGAAGGTGAGAAGGACTTGAGAGTCCTGGTGGATGGAAGGATGAGCCAGCAGTGTGCTCTTGTGGCCAAGAAGGCCAATGCCATTCTGAGGTGTATTAGAAGGGTCATGGATAGTAAGTCAAGGGAAGTTCTCCTTCCCTTCTACTCTGCCCTGGTGATGCCTTATCTGGAATATTGTGTCCAGTTGTGGGCCCGTCCTGTACAAGAAGGTCAGGGAGCTGCTTGAGAGAGTCCAGTACAGAGTCACAAAAATGATAAGGAAGTTTAACATCTTCCTTATGTGGAGAGACTGAGGGAGCTGGGGCTCTTGAGCTTGGAGAGAAGGAAATTAAGGGGTGACCTCATCAATGTTTATAAATATATGAGGGGTGAATGCCAGGAGGATGGATCCAGCCTCTTCTTGATGATGTCCAGTGACAGGACAAGGGGCAATGGGTGAAAGTTGAGGCATAGGAGGTTCCATGTGAACCTGAGGAAGAATTTTTTTTCCTGTGAGGGTGACAGAGCACTGGAACAGGCTGCCCAGGGAGGTTGTGGAGTCTCCCTCATTGGAAATATTCAAGAACCATCTGGATGTTTTCCTGTGTGATCTGCTCTGGGTGATTCTGCTCTGGCAAGGGGGCTGGACCAGATGATCTTTTGAAGTCCCTTCCAGCCCCATGATTCTACGATTCTATCAATGATATCAAATATTTTGCAGAATACTGAATATTTAGCTAAAATATTCTATACCTTATTAGATATAGGGGAAAATTTCTTTGCTGAAATTGTGTTCAGGCATCAGAACAGGGATGTACAGGAGTCGGCATCCCTGGAGGTGTCCAATGAACATATAGACATGGCATTTCAGAACATAGTTCAGTGGACATAGTTGACACTTGGACTTAGATGATCTTAGAGGTCTTTCCCAACCTAAATGATTCTATGTTTCTAAGATGTGCTTATGCAATTGTTCCTTAAACATCTGTTATAAAATTACGTAATACTGTGTTTGGTTCTGGAGCTCCCATTACAGGAAAGATCTGGACATGCTTGAGTGTGTCCAGAGAAGTGCCATGAGGATGATCAGAGGGCTGGAGACCCTCTCCTGTGGAGATGCACTGAGAGAGTTGGGGCTGTTCAGCCTGGAGAGGAGAAGGCTCTGAGGAAACTTTGTTGTGACCTTCCAGTATCTGAAGGGGACCTACAGAAAAGCTGGGGAGGGACTTTTTAGGATGTCAGGTAGTGATAGGATTGGGAGAATGGAGCAAAACTAGAAGAGGGTTGATTCAGATTGGATGTTAGGAAGAAGTTCTTCACCATGAGGGTGGTGAGACACTGGAAGAGATTGTTCAGGAAGGTGGTGGAAGCCTCATCCTTGGAGGTTTTTAAGGCCAGGCTGGATGTGCCTCTGAGCAACCTGATCTAGTGCAAGGTGTCCCTGCCCATGTCGGGGGAGTTGGCACCTGGATGATCTTTAAGGTTTCTTCTGACCCTGACAATTCTATGATTCTATGACTAGGTATCACTGCTGGGGACAGCAGGTAATGGTACTTTGAGAGGACCAAAATCAGTGCCCAAGCACAAAAACAGTACCTGAGATGCCTTGGAAAAGTACCATGAGTTATGTCCTAAATGCTTAGCTTTCATGGGAGACCTAACCATAAACAGCAGAACTGTCCCAGCTGCCTTGAACATACGTTGAATTTTGTTCTTTGTAACGTCATTGACTAGGTGTGACTCTTCAGTAAGGACTTTAACATGAGGGTGGTAAGACACTGGAACAGGCTGCCCAGGGAGGTGGTAGAAGGCTCATCCCTGAAGGTTTTGAAGGCCAGGCTGGATGTGGCGCTGAGCAACTTGATTTAGTGTGAGGTGCCCCTGCCCATGGCAGGGGAGTTGGAACTGGATGACCTTCGAGGTCACTTCCAGCCCTGACACTTCTGTGATTCTGTGACTACAATGTGTCACTGCATTCTAGGTTTCTGGGTTCAGTTCCACACAGCAAAACTGTTCTGACACAATAACGCAGATCAGCGTGCAGATCACATAAATGTTTCCTTTCCCAACTGGTCCTGCTGGCTGGTTTGAGGGGGAAAAAAAAAAAAAAAGAAGACATTTGATGTGAGAGGACATACAAATGTAAACCCAGGATCTAATGGACCATAGCCACTTATCTGTGGGTCTTCACTTCCCGAGCATGTTTCATATTATTACTACATTAGACTTTTAATTATGTGTGTTTTCTTCCTCGCAATGCCCATGTCTTATGTTTCTTCTCCAGTGTGTGCAGTACCCCAGCAACATCCACATTTATAATTACAGAAGATAAAGTTATAATATTCCTGAGGCAAAACTGCATTTTAACAACTGTGCTAATGTGGAAAACAACTTGTGCAGAATAAATATGCCCTACAATTAGTGGTACGCCGACATTTTTCATGGTCACCTTACATATAAATAAACTCAAGCCACTGACATTTTTCCTGAGGGCTTTTATCTCTGCAGCCCCAAAACTGCAGACAGATTTGTTGTAAGTAACACTATCACCATAACAAGTTTTAAA
>VWZI01012848.1:4779-15894 GCA_013396835.1 Psilopogon haemacephalus | reverse complement strand
CCCCCCCCCCCCCCCCCAAAAAAAAAAAGAATCTGCTTTTGTATCTGCATAGCTTGAGGCCAGGCCTCTGGATCTGATTTTGTCTGTCTGATGAACCATCACTGTGTCCTGGGCTCCCCAAAGCCTATCATTTGTCTGAGGCTAACAGGAGGTGACCGGGCAAAGCCATTTCACCTGAGGGTGGGCCGGGTCACAGGTCAGTTGTAATAGCTTCTCCATGCATCTCCAGACCTGTAAATGAGACCAGAGCCCAACTCACTCCACTACACTTTCTTTGTCTTAGATGGATGCTCTAATCAAACAAATTGCCTAGCCCCTGATCACAGCCACTGAGCCAGATACGGTTTTGCAGACGCTTGTCTGGAGCCCTCCAAGCCCCCTCAACCATGCAGTGCCACTGAAAAAAAGGGCTAATGTTTTTTACTCAAAGTAATAATAAGATGTGCCGTCACGTGGCTAAGCCAGGCTCAAAAGAAAAAAAAAAGGTATCCCTGGGGACACTGTGGGACACATTTTGACACAGGCATCACAACTGACTTTAGCAAAAGGTGTGGATATCACAGGATGAGGGGAAATGGCCTCAAACTGTGCCAGGAGAGGTTTCAATTGGATATTAGGAGCAATTTCTTTACTGAAAGAGTGGCCAGGCATTGGAACAGGGAGGTGATGGAGTCACCATCCCTGAAGCTGTTCAAGAAATGTGTGAACATGATACTTTGGGACACAGTTTAATGGCCATGGTGGTGTTAGGTTGACAGTTGGACTTGATGATCTCAGAGGTTTTCTCCAATCAAAATAATACTGTGGTTCTATTATACAAAATAATGAAGGGGAGTGCTGGTGACATGCTATGACTCTACTGACCCAGCACATCTTGGTGAAGCCTAGATGCTGCATTAGCAAAAGAGTAGACAAGCAGATGCACCTTACCTCTGCACAGTGTTATTCCCTCCTTAGGCTTTTTGTTGTTTGTTTGAGAAAAGAGAAAAGTGAGGGGGGAAAAACCATGAACATGAGCCAGAAGTGTGCTCAGGTGGCTGAGAGGGCCAACAGCACCCTGGCCTGGATCAGGAATAGTGTGACCAGAATGTGTAGGGAAGTGGTCGTGCCCTGTACTGAGCACTGGTGAGGCTGCACCTTGGATACTGGGTTCAGAAGGGCAGTAAAGCCAGTGAAAGATCTGGAGAAGAGATCTTATGAGGAGCAGCTGAGGGAAGTAGGATTGTTCAGTCTGGAGAACAGGAGGCTGAGAGGAGACCTCAATTGTATCTACAACTCCTAGAATGGAGTTTGCAGTGCAGTGGGGGTCAGTCTCCTCAGTCTCCCTAATATCAAGTGGTAGGATGAGAGGAAATGGCCTGAAATTGTGCCAGTGGAGATTAGGTTTGATATTAAGAAAAAATTATTTCCTGTAAGAGTGGTCAGGAATTGTAACAGGCTGCCCAGAGAAGTGGTAGAGTCACCATCCTGGGAAGGGTTCAAGAAGCCTGTGGACATGGTACTTGGGGACATAGTTTAGTGGGCATGGTGGTCTTAGGTTGAAAGTCAGACTCGATGATCTTAAAGGCCACTTTGAAGTGAAATGCTTGTAATGTCATTCTTTATGTAAAAAGGGGGGTGGGGGAGTGGGGAAGAAGGTGAGCCCAACCATAAATAAATGGGCTCACCCAGCACCGACAGAGAAAAGCATCCAGGCGGGGTTGCTTTATTGTAAAATTCAGCCCTAGGCAGAGGATTTAAAACTGATCAGCCTGCTACAAACACATTATATTAGTCTTCTATTTATTTACTACACAGTCCCTTAGTTTTATTTATTGACTGTCATTCCCTACTGTACTGCAGGCAGTGCTGTCACTGTATTTTCTTAAAACTTTCACAGTAAATTTGTAGACATGAAAAAAAAAAACCCAGCCATACCATATTTTTCTCCTGCTTTTCCCAGGCATTTTGGGGTTTGGAGTACTAGTGATAGTTGTTTACATGATTCTGAGTCTGAGGAGGGAAAACAAAAGCACCACCCTAGGTACTTTCTGGTTTCAGATGTTTTCTGTGATTGTAAAAGAGAAAGAAACCAGTTTTGACTCAGAGAATGAGCCACTGAAAGCAATCTGTTGCTAATATAGTCTAATTGCTAGTGATATTTTGAGAAAACAATTAAACTGGAAGTGGGGTTACTTTGGTGTTTATTGTCTGTGACAGTTTCTTTTGGAAACAGACTGGGAGAGCTGCCGGACTGAGGCTGCAATGATGTGTGAATAACACTTATCATCAATGCAGAGCCAGCCAGTGAAGGGGGGAGTTACAAAATTGGAGCGAACTCACCTGTTACTCATGGCGAGTAAGATGTTACATGGCCAGAGATGGATCCTTCCACATACCTGTGTTTACATCCAGCAGCATCATTTGTCTTTCTTTCCTTGCACTAGGATCATGAGGATGCTTAGGTTCCTCCTAGGTATGAGCTAAAAAAAAAAAAAAAATCTGCCTGAGTTTTGGTGTTGGAGTGAAAGGTAACACATCCTGCAAGAAATACGCTGGAACCACAAATGTAACACCTCAAGGGAAAAGTCTGGGCAAAATTCCCATGGATTTCCCTGCATCCAGGTTTTCACTGCTGCTTGTCACTGTGATTAGTTCAAGGTGTAAACAGACATGCCCTCTGCAAGTAGCTGTGCTGAAAGAAGAGGTTGCCACTTACCACCAGACCTCCTGCTTGTTCTTTCACATCCTCTGCTGGAAAACACATCCTCCACCTCCCCACAAGCAAAGCCAGTTGCTTGGGTCCAACTTGCCCCATTTTGAGCACCTCCAGGCTGTGCTCCAAAATATTCTTCCTGAGGTCATAGAACCATAGAATTGTTTTGATTGGAAGAGACATTTAAGATCATCAAGTCCAACCATTCTCTAACTCTACCAAGTCTGGTGTTAAATCATGTCCCTCAGAACTACATCTCTGCATCTTTTAAACACCTCCAGGGATGGGGATTCAATCACCTCTGTGGTGAGCCTGTTCCAGGATTTGGGAACTGTTTCAGTTAAGAAGTTACAAGTGAGACCATTCCTGTACAAAGCTCTACCTGCTGGGCTGCAGTCATCAGAAGGAAGGTGAGCAGAGATATGCGTTGGCCTGAGGCTACCAAAAATGCTGTTGAGATTGTGCAAGCCAGTCAGATAGCTGGGCCAGGAGGTTTTAATTCGGTTCTGATCAAGGTACCATACACATGCTAATGTGGAAATTATCTTGAAGGTAGAAGAAGATGTAGTGGTTAGACAATAAATTCTCAGTATGAAGATGTCAGACCCTTGAAAATATGTAACATGCCACACCTGACCTAGCCCCAGAAACTGCTGTATAGGAGGCAAATGCAGACCTGATGTGGGTTACTTTGTATGGCTGGGAGAGGTTGACACCAGCCCCAGCCAAACAATTGCTGGCCTTCAGCAAGTATGGAGCATGTGTTTCTCCTCCTCACTGACAAGAAGTCTGTGTGTGGCAGAGGAGACTGTTTTACCCCATCCGTATTTTGGTTGTCGAGTTGCAGAGTTTGCATTTACAAGCTGTTCTAGGAAACACCCCTTTATATCTCCTAGGAGAGCACTGATGCTCACAATAGCTTCTGGCTCCAGAAGCTGAGATTTAGGAAAAAACATCAACTGTCATCCAAGTAAGAACAAAATCAGGTGAAGAGGTCTGATGGCAAGAGACAATGTCTCAGGAGCTCTCTCATTTTTGTCCTCTATGCAGAACTGCTTGCATCAAGACTTAAACCACCTCTGTAAAAGCTGTTTGCATGTGAGCAGATGGTATTTCATTGTCTTTTGCTAGTGATCTTGAATTATCAGCCTTTATAATGAAAATGCCAATTCAGCCTTGGCTGCTCTGCTATAACTCTACCAGGACCACTATAATGCATACCCCCATATACACAGGATATTTATTATGATACTGAGCATGTTATTTATTGTACATGCAACATATTTTGTGGGTGAAAAATGATACCTCATCTAAGTCAATGAGCATAACCAGGAAAAATATGGCAGAGTAATCATGTGATTCATAATTGACATCTGCTCTCCAAAGACTTGGACAGAATCTGAATTCCAGCTTATGCTGGAAACACTCCTCTGTTCGCTGGCCTGGGCATAACCATGCCACAGCTCTTCCCTAGCAGCTCCATCAGTCTTTGGTATTTCCAGAATTCCCTGGGTACATAGGAAAGCTGGGCCAGCCAATGATGAAAATATTTCAAGTAGCTGAAACAAAAAAAAAACAAAAAACAAACAAACAAACAAAAAAAAAAATCACAAACAACCCACTGATCTTTTTCTGTGTCCAGAAACAAAGCAAGGAAGCATTTTTTTTCCTGTCCAAATGCTAATGAAGACCAGCTCGTGAACATCCTTAGGGTTTTCAGAGATTCACAGTGGGTTTATATATGTGTGTGTGTTCATATGAATATATGAGTGGGTTATTTTTTTGGGGGGCGGAGAGGTAGAAGGCATCATGTGCTCTGATTTCACCATTCTGTTGATGTCTACCATGCAGCCACAGCCAGACCAGTGAAAAATTTCCAGCCTTTCTGCTGTCCAGCACTGATTCTTCGACCCATTTCTAAACTCTCATTTCACAAATGTGGCTTTTTTTCTGACACAGATGCAGCTTTATTAAATGCATTTGGGCCAATACATGCTCAAATTGTTGAGAAAAAAAAGAATTTATGGGATGGGGGGGTCCTTGGCTTTTCCTCCTTCTGATACTTCTGCACACGAGAAGCTCATAGTGAAGTGGGTGAACACCATGCACATGAGTTCCTTTAATAGATTGTCTCATCAGCCTAATTATTGATCATGTTTCCAGGAGATATTAATGTGGCACACAAGTATCAGTGAGAAACCCTCCCCACCCCCACCTACCCCCCAAGAATAGAGGAGAGCTGCAGAAAAAGCCATAGAAATTACACAGAAGGTAAAGTAATGTATGGTTTACAGAAACTTGGCTGAGTTTAAGAACAATAGAAGGAAGATCATAGAATCATAGAGTGGTTTAGGTTGGAAGGGGGCTCAAAGATCAGCCAGTTCCAACCCCTGGCCATAGGCAGGGACACCTCCCACTACAAAAAGTCACTTAAGGCCTAATCCAACCTGGCCTTAAACACCTCCAGGGTGGGAGCAGCCACAACCTCCCTGGGCAACCCATTCCAGTGTCTCTCACTGCAAAGAACTTCCTACCACTACATGCCCTTATAAAAACTCCCTTTCTGGCCTTCTACAGCAGTTTACAGCAATCTGAAAAGAGGTTGTCAAGAGGTTGGTGCTGGTCTCTTCTCACAGGTAAATAGTGACTGAACAAGAGGAAATGGCCTCAACTTCCTCCTAACATCCCGTTTAAATCTCCCCTCTTCCAGTTTAAATCCACTACACCTTCTCTTGTCATTTTAAGACCTTGTGAAGAGTCCCTCCCCAGCCCTCCTGTAGACTCATTTCAGATACTGGAAGACTACTATAAGATCTCCTCAAAGCCTTCTCTTCTCCAGGCTGAAGAGCCCCAACTCTTGCAGCCTGTCCTCATAGCAGAGGTGCTCGATCCCTCCAGACTTGCTCCAACAGTTCCATGTCCTTGCTGTGCTGGGAGCTCCAGAACTGCACACAGTACTCCAGGTGGAGTCTGACGAGAGCAGAGAAAAGGGGCCCTGCTGACCACGCTGCTATTGATGCAGCTCAGCACACAGTTGCTGTCTTGACCACACATGCACACTGCCAGTTCATGTTGAGCTTTTCATCAACCCAGACCCCCAGGTCCTTTTCCTCAGGGCTGCTCTCCTGCCTGGATTTGTGCTTGGGATTGCACCGACCCAGGTGCAGGACCTTACACTTGGCCTCGTTGAATTTCATGAGGTTGGCCTGGGCCCACTTCTCCAGCCTGTCCAGGTCCCTCTGGATGGATCCCTGCCCTCCAGCAAGTCAACTGTGCCACACAGCTTGGTGTCATCTGCAAACTTGCTGAGGGTGCACTCAATTCCTCTGTCCATGTCGTTGACAAAGATGTTAAACAGCACTGGTCCCAGCACTGACCCCTGAGGGATGCCACTTGTCACTGGTCTCCAGGTGGACATTGTGCCCTTGATCACCACTCTCTGCGTGCCACCATCCAGCCAATTCCTTATCCAGTGAGTTGTCCACCCATCCACCCAGATGAAGGTGAAGTTTGAAGAAGTGGAATTGAGGTGGATTTGAAAAGTGTGACCAGCAGGTTGAGGGAGGTTCTTCTTCCTATCTACTCTGCCCTAGTGAGGCCACACTTGGAGTATTGTGTCTAGTTCTGGGCTCCTCAGTTTAAGAGGAAAGGGGACTATTGGAAAGAGTTTAGTGGAGGGCCATGAAATTGCTGGGTGGACTGGAACATCTCTCTTAAAAGGAGAGACTGAAGAGACCTGGAGTACTTCAGCCTGGAAAAGAGG
Source organism: Psilopogon haemacephalus (assembly GCA_013396835.1). Classification (NCBI taxonomy): domain Eukaryota; kingdom Metazoa; phylum Chordata; class Aves; order Piciformes; family Megalaimidae; genus Psilopogon; species Psilopogon haemacephalus. The sequence continues at coordinate 9,436 of VWZI01012848.1, read as the reverse complement.
CATATAAATATCTAAAGAGTCAAGGTCAACAAGATAAAGCTGGGCTCCTTTCAGCAGTGCCAAGAGGCAGCAGGTACAAACTAGACCACAGGAGGTTTCACTTGAGCTTAAGGAGATACTTCTTTACTTTGAGGGTGACAGAGTACCGGAGCAGGCTGCCCAGAGAGGTTGTGGAGTCTCCTTCTTTGAAGACTTTCAAAACCCACCTGGATGCTTTATCATGGAGGCTGAACTGATGGTTTCCAGACGTCACTTCCAACCCTTGTCATTCTGTGATTCTGTGAGTGAAGCAGCTTGGTTTAACAAGCCCTAAAGCTTAGGAAGTGTTATTTTCATAGACTTAATTTTCCCTTGCTTTCAGAAATACTTCAGTGTGCACTGCAGTGGCTTTGAGAAGTCCAGAACCATCTCAGCACATCACACCATGGCTGTGATACGGCCTTCTTGCACGAGTGGGAGGGAGGCTGATGGCAGAGGGGATGATGAAGTTTTTATTCATGTAAACAGCAACAGGGACATAGTGAGAAGTTTCAAACAACCGTCCAAATCACATTATTGACAGCAGCTAAAGACCAGACCACATCTTAATTGGCATTACTCTTGCTGCAGGAACATGGCCAAGTTTGTCTCAGTGTCTGAGCTACACTTCCTTGTCAAGGTCTTTTTTCTTTTATTTTCTTTTTTTTTTTTTCTTTTTTTTTTCTGGACAGATGAGGCTCTGTTTACAGCACACTTAAAAGCAGTAGCTGAAGACAGCAGAGGGTTCACCACTTGGATATATAAAAGACAACAGATTTCACATATATGAAGGGTAGCTCGTCTTGCTCTTGCTGAAGACTTTTTGGAAGATTCCCAGTGACTTTGTAGAGGCTTTGAATTATGGGCAGAATTTCCTGGGTTTTTGGGGAGTGTGTTTGCTTGCTTGAGGTTTTTGGTTGGTTGGGTGGTTTGGTTTGATTCAGTTTGCTTTTCTTTCCACTTCTCTCTTACAAATTGTCAAGAATAAATATTTTAATTCAAAATGGCACTTCAGTGCCTTGCAGCCCTGCTGCCCAAGCCCCCTTCCCCAGCAGCCCCTGATGCTTTTCCTGGCAATGAAGAGCACAGCTGGAGCACAGCCCCGTGGTGAGTGCAGCCACACCAGGAAGGTGGTAAATCACTGCAGAGCAAAACCATCATCAGCTATCAGATAAGCTGCTATATCCATTCAAAGCTCCCAAAATAATGTATAGCTCAGCTGTTGTGGGGAACTGCTGGGAAACCTGCATGCTGTTTGCAATGTGCCTACTCTTTACAATGTGTCTGGTGAAGAAAAAGGCATAAAGAGTCATAAAGTCATTTGTTTGAGTTGGAAGGGACCTTAAAGACAATCTAGTCCCAACCCAACTGCCATGGGTGGGGCACCTTCCACTAGGCCAGGTTGCTCAAGACATCATCCACTCTAGCCTTGAGTACATCCAGGGAGGAAGCATTCAGGGCCTCCATGGGCAACCTGTTCCAGTGCCTCAGAAATCTCGCTGTAAATAATCTCTTCTGAATATCCAATCATCTGCCCTCCTCAAGATGAAGTTAGTTCCCTTTGGTCCTATTACTAGAAGCCCTTATAAAATGCCCCCCTCCCCAACTTTCTTATAGCCCCTTTCAGGTACTGGAAGGCAACTATAAGGTCTTCCCAGAGCCTTCTCTTCTCCAGCCCCAACTCTTGCAGCCTGCTCCTACAGGGGAGATGCTTCAGCCCTCTGATCATCTTTGTGCTCCTCCTCTGCACTCACTCCAACAATTCAACGTTCTTCTTCTGATGGAGCCGCCAGAATTGGGTGCAGCACTCCAGGTGGCATTTCACAAGAACAAGGGAAAAGGGGACAATCGCCTGACTTGCGATGCTGACCACATAAGTTTATAGAAAGCTCAAAATACTTTAGGTCTTCTAGGTACTTCAGCTCCATGGCAATAAAGCCAGCAATTGGTACTTCATGCCAGCCAGTTACTCTGTCCTTGAATTGGTAGCCAAGCAGGGAGCAGGGTTGCTTTTCTGAGCACAGGAAGGAAACTGAGTAACGGCTGCAAGGAAACCTCTTAAAACCTCTTAAAAGAAGTGTTGAATTCTAATGAAAGTGCCTCATAAGGAGCCTGGAGCATAGCCCAGGCAGCTGGGGTTGTTCAGCCTAGAGAAGAGGAGGCTCAGGGGAGACCTTCTTGATCTCTACAACTACCTGGAGGTTGTAGCCAGGTGAGGCTTGGTCTCGTCTGCCAGGCAACCAGTGACAGAAAAAGAGGACACAGTCTCAAGGTGTGCCAGGGCGGGTTTAGGATGAAGATTAGAAAGAAGTTCTTCACAGGAAGAGTGATTGGCATTCGAATGGACTTCTTGGAAGGGTGGTGGAGTTAATGTCCCTGGAAGTGTTTAAAAGGAGACTGGATGAGGCATTTGGTGCCATGATTTAGTTAATTAGAAGGTGTTAGGTGATAGGCTGGACTTGATCTCTAAGGTCTTTTCCAACCTGGTTAATTCTGTGATTCTGTGATAATGTGTCAGAAGGACAGTGTCGTTCCACCTTAGTGAACCTGCTAGACTAAGTGCTGTTGTGAAGCCTCACAGTCTGCATCATGAGACTTAGTGTTCCCTGGAACTGTGTTCTGGTAGCCAGTGGTCTTTACACACCCAGCATGTGCCCATACACATAGAAGCGTATCCTGAAAGAATCATTTTGATTGGAAAAGACCTTCCACTTAACACTACCAAGGCTGTTGCTAAACCAGGTCCCTAGGCATCACATCTCTGTGTCTTTTAAACACCTCCATGGATGGGGATTGAACTGCCTCCCTAAGATAGACAGGTAGATAGATACACATCTATATATATCTGTATGGATCTGTATATACATATATGTGTACATATATATGTATAGACACACTATACATTATTGAACATACACATTATAGCTACGTATGCACACGTACATATACACATTTGCTTGGGTGTCTATAGAATTATAGAATGTTAGGGGTTAGAAGGGACCTTCAGAGGTCATCAAGTCCAACCTTGTACCAAAGCAGGATCATCTAAAGCAGGTGGGTTTTGAAAGTCTCCAGACAGGGAGACTCCATAGCCTCTCTGGACAGTGTGCTCCAGGGCTTTGCTACCTTCACACCAAAGAAGTTTCTCCTCATATTGAGGTGGAATCTCCTGTGTTCCAGCTTGTACCTGTTGCTCCTTGTCATATCACTGGGCACCAAAAGGATCCTGGCACCTTCATCTTGACACCCACCCCTCAGACATTTATAGACATTCATAAGATCCCCTCTCAGCATTCTATTCTCAAGATTAAACAGTCCCAGGTCTCAGGCTTGTTTTATAGGGGAGATGTTAAAATACCTTCATCATTCCCATAGTCCTCCGCTGGAGTCTCTCCAGCAGATCCCTGTCTCTCTTAAACTGGGGAAGCCCAAAACTGCATACAGTATTCCAGGTGTGGTCTCACCTCGAAGAGCATCTTGTCCAACCCCCCTGCACTCAGCAGGCACACCTCCAGTTGGATCAGGCTGCTCAGGGACACATCAAGTCTGATCTTAAATGTCTTCAGGGATGGGGCCTCAGCTACAGCCCCGGGAAACCTGTTCCAGTATTTCGCCACTCTCATTATGCAGAACTTTCTCCTGATGTCCAACCTAAATCTCCCCTGATCATTTCAAACCATTGCCACTTGTCCTATCACCACAAGTCCTTCTAAACAGTCTCTCCTCCACTTTCTTGTAAGTCCTCTTGAGTTATTGAAATGTAGCTCTAAGGTCTCCCTGGAGCTTTCCCTTCTCCAGGCTGACAGCTCCAACTTTCTCAGCCTATTCCCACAGGAAAGATTCTCCAGCCCTCTAATTATCTTTGTGGCCTGCTCTGGACCACCTCCAGCAGCTCCATGTCTCTCTTGTGTTGGGGACCCCAGAACTGAACACAACACAGCAGGTGAGATCTTATCAGAGCAGAGTGGCACAATCACCTCTCTTGACCTCCTGGACATGCTTCTTTTGATGCAGCCCAGGATGCTGTTGGCCTTCTGGACTGCAACTACACATCGTTGTCTCCTTCCCAGCTTCTCAGCCACCAGTACCCCCAAGTCCTTTTCTGGAGGGCTACTCTCAAACTCTTCGTTCCTTAGCCTTTATTGATATCGAATTCAGAGCCAGCCAAGTCAGCCTATCTATATATGGGAGGTCATAGAATCATAGAATGGTCTAGGTTGGAAGAGACCTCAAAGATCATCCAGTTCCAACCCCCTGCACAGGCAGGGACACCTCCCACTAGATCAGGACGCTCAAGACCTCATCCAGCCTGGCCTTGAACACATCCAGGGAGGGAGCAGACACAACCTCCCTGGGCAACCTGTGCCAGTGTCAAACCACCCTCACTGTGAAGAATTTCTTCCTAACATCCCGTTCAAATCTCCCCTCTGCCAGTTTGAACCCATTCCCCCTTGTTCTGTCATTACAAGACCTTGTGAACAGTCCCTCCCCAGCCCTCCTGTAGGCCCCCCTCAGATACTGGTAGGCTGCTATAAGGTCTCCCCGAAGCCTTCTCTTCTCCAGGCTGAAAAGCCCCAACTCTCTCAGCCTGTCCTCATAGCAGAGGTGCTCCAGCCCTCTGATCATCTTCGTGGCCCTC
>VWZI01012847.1:136549-159860 GCA_013396835.1 Psilopogon haemacephalus | reverse complement strand
AGTGAAGAATCACATACAAGCTCCTTTGCTCCTTTCCATCACCTCTTCTGTTGCAGCAAGTGAAGAATCACATACAAGCTCCTTTGCTCCTTTCCATCACCTCTTCTGTTGCAGCGAGTGAAGAATCACATACAAGCTCCTTTGCTCCTTTCCATCACCTCTTCTGTTGCAACAAGTGAAGAATCACATACAAGCTCCTTTGCTCCTTTCCATCACCTCTTCTGTTGCAGCAAGTGAAGAATCACATACATGCTCCTTTGCAGATGTAGATGGTTTTATGTGTTCTGATTATTTTTCTTGTAGGTCCATGGTAATTTTTTGGCCTCTCTCCAAATGCTTTGTATCATGATAGCTTCCCATGGTTCTTTGACAGCATCATGAGATTTTGGTAACAATCTGTTTGTTTTTTTCCAAAAGGGCATCACTCAGTGCTAATGCAATCCTACAGTTTAAAAAGAAGGAACCCTAAAGTTAGGAAACGGTTTTGTGAATATCAACAGGTCTTGAAAGTTAGTAATTGTAAAGGAAATAAGGAGGAAATACAGGAAATTTTTCTTCTAAACCTGTGTAACAAGTGTACTTCTACCTGAGCTTGTTTTACCTGTGAAGTCCCAAGATTTCAGCATAGAACAGAATAGCATAGACTAGACTAGACTAGACTAGACTAGACTAGACTAGACTAGACTAGAATAGAATAGAATAGAATAGAATAGAATAGAATAGAATAGAATAGAATAGAATAGAATAGAATAGAATAGAATAGAATAAGCCAGGTTGGAACAATCCTCCAAGATCATCCAGTCCAACCTAGCACCCAGCCCTAGCCAATGGCACTAAGTGCTCCATCCAGACTTTGCTTGAACACCTCCAGGGACAGCAACTCCACCACCTCCCTGGGCAGCCCATTCCAATGCCAATCACTCTCTCTGACAAGAACTTCTTCCTAATATCCAGTCTAGACCTCCTCTGGCACAACTTTAGACTCTGTCCCCTTTTTCTGTTGCTGGTTGCCTGGGAGAAGAGCCCAACCCCACCTGGCTACAACCTCCCTTTAGGTAGCAATGAGGTCTGCCCTGAGCCTTCTCTTCTGCAGGCTGCACACCCCCAGCTCCCTCAGCCCCTCCTCACAGGGCTGTGCTCCAGGCCCCTCACCAGATTCATTGCCCTTCTCTGGACACATTCCAGTACCTCAAGATCTCTCTTGAATTGAGGGGCCCAGAACTGGACACAAAACTCAAGCTGTGGCCTGACCAGTGCCGAGTACAGGGGAATGATCATCTCCCTTGTCCTGATGGCCACACTGGTCCTTATCCAGGCCAAGATGCCTCCCTGCCCACCTGGGCACACTGCTGCCTCCTGTTCAGCTCCTATCTCCCAGCACCCCCAGGTCTCTCTCTGCCTGGCTGCTCTCAGCCACTCTGCCCCCAGCCTGTAGCACTGCCTGGAGTTGTTGTGGCCCCATGGATGGCACATGGCAACGTGAATGTAAATAATTTTTTTTCTGTTTTGCGTTAGATTAGGCTGCATAATTATTTCTTTTTATAAAGCTTATAGTAAAGCCTTTAGACTTGCAGGAAAACCTGTGGCCTCATAAGGTGGTACACTGTGATGATGATGATGACAGCTTTGCATTCAGACAGGGGCTTGCCCACTGAAGTATGTGTGATGACAGGCAATGGGATATGATTGGGACTGGAATATGTGTACTGTTGTTTAGGAGACCAAAACTCTGTCTTAACATGATAGCAGGTCTCTGAGAAAACAAAGTCCTGCAGAAAAGGATGTGGGAGCAGAACCATTAGTGAGAAATCTTTCTCCTAATAAACACATCCAACTTCTGCCAATCAGTATCTTTGGATGGTGGCTCAGATCTGAGTGTACAGGTGCAGTGAATGGTATTTTAGAGAAATAAACACGAATAGTTTTCACATTGTAGTTTGCATTGGGATATTGGAACTGTTTCAGGGGACGAAAAGCACGAAAATCAGTGTGCTTTGGGTACAGCCAATCCTACTTCCAAAACCGCTCTGTGTGGCTGCAGATGTGTAGCGTTCTTGTTATATTAGCTAGGAAAAGGCTTTACTCTGTATTAATAGAATGTATCAGTTTAAAAAGCTGATAAAGCAGGTCTTTAATTTGAGTTTTGCATGACAACAAAACTCTAAAGAAATAACTGACTTCTGCTTTTGCTTTCAAATCAAACTTCTCTCGGTTGTGATCAGCAAGGAAATGCCGCTGGTATTTTCCTTGGTTCAATTCTCATTCCCCTTACTTTAGCTACCTACATAGCAGAGTTTGTGCAAGAAAGTGTTTCTTCCCTTTCAGGTGCTTGGAAACATTAGGAAAGCTCTACTGGAAAATGTCCTAATTTGTATCCTGCTTATTGCTATGTATGGTATAGGTAGATTTTAATTCCCACTTTCTTCTTCTCTGGCGAATTGTGCATATTCCTGTTGTAGAACGAGAGAAAGTGTCTAAGCATTTTTCTGATTACGTCACTCTGTAGTTTCATTTTGCTCTCAGCTTCCAAGAAGAAATAGTAAATGCAAATAGCATGTCTTTATTTGCAGCAGGTAAAGTTCACACCCATATAAATAGAAGATTATTGTAAACACGATAAAATTCAAAGGTCATTTCTGAGTCTGAAAGTGGATCAGAGGTGCTTTCTATGCTGTTTTAATCCACTTCAGAGAGTCATAATGAGTTTAGTGCAAGGCAAAAGACCAAGGCTTTCCCTTGCCATTGTCCGTTGTATAACTCTATTACCTACTCACTGACCTGTCAGTATAAGATGTCCAGTAGTGAATGAAGGAGAATCTGGAAAGGGAAACTTAGCTGGAGTATCATTATTTCTGATGTATGCTGATCTTCCTGATATGTTTCACCCATTGAACAACAGCATCTTAGAAAGCAGAAGTCAACCTTACCTTGATTATGAAGCCTGAATACTTAGACCTCTACTGTCTACTGAGGCCTCCACTGCAAAACCATTGTGCTTAAAACATTTTCAAAAATCATCTTGAATAACAGATCTGTACATGGGATCTTAAAGTGTTTCCTGCTTCTCGAAGATTAATATGCCTTGCTTCATTTCCATAAAGTTATTATACTGTCAAGTTTTTCTTTTACTTGATTCAGAATGACAGAATCATAGAATCATTCAGGGTTGGAAGGGACCACAAGGATCAGCCAGTTCCAACCCCCCTGCCATGACCAGGGACACCCTACCCTAGATCAGGCTGCCCACAGCCTCTGCCAGCCTGGCCAAAAACACCTCCAGGGATCTGGCCACAAACACCTCCCTGCAGGGGCAACCCATTCCAGCCTCTCACCACTCTCATACTGAACAACTTCCTTCTCACATCCAGTCTGAATCTCCCCACCTCCAGCTTTGTTCCTTACCCCCAGTCCTGTCACTCCCTGAGAGCCCAAAAAGTCCCTCCCCAGCTTTTCTGTAGGCCCCCTTCAGACACTAGAAAGCCAAAAGAAGGTCACCTGGGAGCCTCCTCTTCTCCAGCCTGCACAGCCCCAACTCTTTCAGTCTGTCCTCATAGCAGAGGTGCTGCAGCCCTCTGAGCATCCTCGTGGCCCTTCTCTGGACACACTCCAGCATGTCCACATCCCTCTTATAATAGGGGCTCCAGAACTGGATGCAGTACTCCAGGTGAGGTCTCAGGAGAGTGGAGTAGAGGGCAAGAATCACCTCCTCACCCTGCTGGCCACACTTCTGAATGTTTGCTTTGGTACTGGGATAGCCTAACTGGGCCATTTTGAAGCAGTTCAGCTGGAGGTTATTAGGCCACGACGATACTTATGGGCTAAAGAAACATCTTGACTTCTGAATACATTTTGTTTACTACCTGCAGCTAATGATGTCTTCAGAAATCATGGTTTGCTTGCAGATAATTAGAAAAACCTATCCAGGATTCACAGGTCAGCAATTTGATAGTACCATATACAAAGAGGTCTTCTTGACATAATTTTTTATCCTGTCCTGAACTGGTCTTTAACCCTTTTTCTTATAATATGAACATGAAGTTTTTTTTGTTTTTTTTAAATTTTGCACATCAGCAGCTGTAATTAAGATATTTTTACTGAAGAGCAGTGAGGATGTGTGCTGGTTTGAACTAATCGGAGGATTTGAATGAGAAATTAGAATATAGGCTGAGAAAGGAAAACATTGATGATGCTACTTCACTCATAGCTTTACTGAGAGGAAAAAAAAAATTGTTTAAGAGTTGTAACCCAAACATATATAAGTCAGAAGGCTTGAGACTGGTTTCAGACCACTTTGGACTGTACTAGGTCCTGCATGGCTCTTTTCTCCCTGCCTTTTGTAGCTGAATCTGCCAGAACAAGGGGCAATGGGTGGAAATTAAGTCATAGGAAGTTCCACGTAAGCATGAGGAAAACTTTTTCACTGTGAAGCTGACAGAACACTGGAAAGGTTGCCCAGGGGAGTTGTGGAGTCTCTCTCTGGAGATATTCAAAACCCAGCTGGATGCATTCCTGTGTTATCTGGTATAGGTGATCCTGCGCTGGCAGAGGGGTTGGACTAGATGATCTTTGGAGGTCTCCTAACATTCTGTGATTCTGTGAATTTTTGTCTTCCCTCTGATAAGACAGCAGTGTTATTTGGAAGTAACAGTAGCTACTTAGAAACAGTCGAAGTGTGTTCTGCACCAACACACTAAACCTGTCACAAGTTCAGGTGTTGAGCAAGAAATCAATTTGTGTAAAATGATTGTCTGTTATAAAAACATTTCAAAACATGTAAATATTTCACATTAATATTGGATTGGAAAACTAAAGAGATGGTTGCACGTTAGAAAGATTCATGTTAGGAAGAAGCAACCTTAATTAGAAAGGGGCAAAATGTGGTGGTGCCCTCCTAGAGTGGCCTTGTTCTGTAGTAGATACATTCAATATTATTAGTGCTGTTAGAATTAAGCAATTTATTTTCACTAGAGGGATTAACCTAGTAAAACCCATCTTAATTACCTGCATTGGAAAGGTCTCTATTCAGCTGAACACTTATACAGCTGGATTGATTTTTATTTCAAGCATGCATACTTTAGCATGGATCATGTTTGAAAGTTATTTTCAGGTGATATTTCCTATTGGCAGTTGAGCTGTATGATAAAGCTGTATATTCTGTGGATTTTGTTTTTTTCCTGTTCATCAGATATGTAGGAACGTTGAATTTCTGATAACATGTACAGCAGAATCAAGAGCTTACTCTCAGCTCCTGGCAAATCATCTTCTAATAACATCATATTTCAACTAGTCAAGATACTATCAAATCAGAGTTAACAGTGGATGATGGATTCAAACTCAATGTACTGTAAGTAATCAAATCCCAAAGAAAAATTATTAAATACAGCTGTCCAATGTGCCTGAAATATCTACTCAGTAAAACAATCTGTTTTAAGAGGATTTAAAACCAGCTATTAAAAGCAATCATTATCAACTCAATAGAGCTTCCCACAGGCAGGAAAGCAGGTGGCAGTGCTGTCCAGTATGCAGTGCTGTGTCAAATGTGTCTCTGCTGCCTTCATACATTGTAAAGGCTTAACCCTTCCTGGGAAGTGGTCTGAACCTGGCCCCAGGTCTTCCTGACTCCTGGGAGTGGTCTGAACCTGACCCCAGGTGCAGTGGTTAGCTCACTCCCACACTCTGTCTTGGACCCCTATAAAAAACAGAGGAACTTCCTTTTTTTTTTTTTTTTCTCTCTCTCTCAGCCCTGCCTCACCAGCCAGCAGCATCCTGATTCCTGCTGCTCCTGCTTTGCCCCATGTCTCCAGCCAAACATGTGGTGGGAGCATTCACCTCTATCCACTTCCAACCAATCTGGTTACATATTTTGTACTTTTCCCCCCTTCCCTATATTTTTGTAACTCTCCTTACCTAAAATACCTTTTTATTTATTGATAAAGTTTTTCCTTTTAACTTCCAAATCGAATCAAGACTGCTCTTTGGGTGTTTTACCCCTTTTCAACTTCTATATGTAATACCTTTCTTTCCAAAGTGGGGGAGAGGGGAAGACATCCTATTATTGTATCGTTCTATTAGGCTTTTGGACTCTGGGAGACTGAAAGAGTTGGGGCTGCTCAGTCTGGAGAAGAGGAGGGTCCCAGGTGACCTTCTTGTGGCCTTCCAGGATCTGAGGGGGGCCTACAAAAAAAGCTGGGGAGGGACTTATTAGGATATCAGTTAGCAACAGGACTAGGGGGAATGGAGCAAAGCTGGAGGTGGGGAGATTCAGACTGGATGTGAGGAGGAAGTTGTTGAGCATGAGAGTGGTGAGAGCCTGGAATGGGTTGCCCAGAGGGGTGGTTGGGGCCACATCCCTGGAGGTGTTTGCAGCCAGGCTGGCAGAGGCTGTGGGCAGCCTGATGTAGGGTAGGGTGTCCCTGGGCATGGCAGGGGGTTTGGAACTAGATGGTCCTTGTGGTCGCTTCCAACCCTGACTGATTCTATGAAGCTTAAGCTAGAACCAGTACATATATCTACAATTCTGTTATGAAGTTTTAGTACTTATTTTTATTTTTTTGCAAAATATCTGCATAAATTGTGAATACTGCTTTTAGAAAGCATACTGGACTCTGTCAGAGACCTTGTGGAAGTGTAAATCACTGGAAGGTAAAGTTGTGAAATCAATGAAAATGGGGGGGGGCAAAAGAAAGAATGTGACTGAACTGAACATTGAGTACCTTGCTGATATGTCAAAAGTAAAAAAAAAAAAAAAAAAAGTAAATCTTAAAGTAATAAATCTTCATAATGCCTTCTGAAGAAAATATAAAAAGCACATCATAAAGAATGAGACTGCTAAAGAGAATTATTAGTGCAGGCATGAAAAGANATTTATATTTTGTATATATATACAGGCGCAAGAGTGTCTGTAAAGAGTTAAGCCTCACCTGGAGCCTTCTGACTCCTCCCAGGGGGGTGGTCTGACCTGCCCCCAGGTATCATGGTTAGCCTGCCCCACTTCCTGCTAAGAACTTTGCCTTAAAAGGGGAGACAGGTTGATTCTCCCTCTCTCTCTTCTGCCTTGCTTGCCTAGGCCAGCTGCTCGCTGCTTGGGCTGCCAGACCACTATGTGCTCCTCAGCCAACATGTCGAGGGGTACCACCATTTCCCCTTGGAACTGCATTTCATTACAAATAGCCTGCATCCAGCTTTCATTCACTATCCAAGATGAAAATCATCCATCCCAGCATTTGGACTTAATTGCCTTCCACAGGTTGCATTTCTATTTTGTGTATTTTGTTCCCTTTCTTCCCCATCTTCCCAGCCTCTACAATTTTCTCCTTGTTCTCCTCCTCTCCAGACTGCACAGCCCCAAGTCTTTGTCTGTCCTCATAGCAGAGGTGCTCCAGCACCATGAGTTAAAATTGAGTGAGGGGGGGGAAAAAAAGCCACACAACCACAGGGCTTCTCCTTAAATGATGGTGTTAGAAACTTCATACAGCTAATAATAAAATGTGCTTGACATTTCCAAGTGCTGTAAAATACACTTTGCATTTCCAGTTTGCATCTGACATGGTGTAAAGCTACAGAGACCTGATCTTAGCAGCCAAGGAGAAACTGATTTGCAGAGTGGAGAATCGCAGAGAACTAAGTATAAATCATTAAGACTTGAGTTCAGATGTCTTTGATAAAAAGAATAAAATCCAAAGAGAGTCTATGTGTTGGGAATTTCAAAGAGTTGCTCACCTAAGGATGAAAACAACAGAGGCCAGTGAGTTTGGACAGACTATTTAGTGAAGAATAAGTGGGGGAAATGCTTTAAAAATTAAACATTTAATGGTGCTTTTTAGACAGCAAATGAACAAACAACAACAACAAAAAAAAAACTGGAAAAAAAGCCAAGGGTGTTGTAATTGACATGTTGGAGTTTAGTATCAACAGGCAGAAAACCAGGTTGATAAGTAAAATTTCAATGCTGGACTTGAAGAGGTCTAACTTTGGTGTTTCAGTATCTGAAGAGGGCCTACAAAAATGCTGGGGAGGGACTTTTTAGGCTATCAGGTAGTGACAGGACTAGGGGGAATGGAGCAAAGCTGGAGGTGAGGAGATTCAGACTGGATGTGAGGAGAAAGTTGTTGAGCATGAGAGCAGTGAGAGCCTGGAATGGGTTGCCCAGGATGGTGTTTGGGGCCAGATCCCTGGAGGTGTTTGCAGCCAGGCTGGCAGAGGCTGTGGGCAGCCTGCTCTAGGGTAGGGTGTCCCTGGGCATGGCAGGGGGGTTGGAACTAGATGATCCTTGTGGTCCCTTCCAACCCTGACTGATTCTATGGTTCTAACTTTGCCCTCTTCAAAACTCTGATTAGAAGTATCCAGTGGGCTAGGGCTCTAGAAGGAGGAGAGGCCCAAGAGAACTGGTTAATATTTAAATATCTCTTTCAAGCTCACAAAAAATGTATTCCCTTGGAAAAAAAAAAAAAAAAATTGAGTAAGGGAGGCAGAAGACATGCATGGGTAAGCATGGAGCTTATCTAAGAAAAAGGAGGTTTACAATATGTGGAAAGAAGGTCTGGTCAATTGGTAGGATTATAGAAATATAGAGATCACAGATTGTAGAGACGTGATTATAGGATTACAGAATGTAGAGATGTGACAAGAAAGGCCAAGCTCCTCTTTGAACTGAGTCTTGCCAGGGAGGTGAAAGAAAACAAGGAGAGCTTTTTCAAGTGCATCAATTATGAAAGGAAGGTCAAGGAAAAGATGGCTCTGCTACTGAATGATAGGGGAGATATGGTAAGTAAAGGTGTAGAGATGGCAGAGTTGCTGAATGCCTTCTTTGTTTCTGTCTTTACTCCAAAGATTTGCCCTCGGGAGCCCCAGTCTGCAAGCAAAGGAGTAGAGCTGGAGGGAAGAGACTCTAGTCAGACAGAAGTAATTGCCATAGCCCCACCTCTTATCATCAATATGTATGCTTTTATAACATAAATTGTGCCTCGTGCCAGCATAGGGTGAGCAGGTTTGATGGAGATAACACTCCTGTCACCCAGCACCATAATAAACGTAGCTTCTTCATAACTCTTGATGATTCATGGGGGTCAGTTTGCAGATCAAGGGCTAGACTTGATGATCTCTGGATGTCCCTTCCAGTCTCTAATCTTCTGTGATGCTGTATGTGGATCATCTGATAATTTCCACTTTTATTAATAACTAGGTTTATTTTTAGCTAGTTATGCCAGGCCATTTCTATCTGCCTAGTATCTTTGGTTTTGGGGGGTTTTTTGTTTTGTTTTTTCTTTGTCTTCGTAGAAGGCAAACAAGTCCCAACACGTCCCAAGCCACAAATGCCCTTCGCCCTGTCTCTCTGGAGCTGGGTTTTTTTGGTGTGAAATTAGACAAAATCCAGGCAGCTGCCAGTCTCTGTAAACAAGGACTTGCCCAGGCATGTCTGGGACATGTTGCCCTTGTTTTGATAAGGGCTTGCAGCTCATCTGTGCCTTGCCTTGTGCGATGCTTGTGTATTTACCATGTTTGGGTCATTTTCGTGCTACAGACTGAATTAACCTGTTTTCTTCTGTGCCAATTAGGCATTATGGTCTTTGGCAAAGATAAATGTGGCTTGTTTTGGTAAACAACTGGCCTTGTTTACTGAGAAAACACAAGAGCCCATTGTGTTCTAGTCTTTGCAGGTGAACTTGTCACAGCCTCCACTCTCCAAAAAAACCCACTCATCCAAACCTGAGCCTCTAGTCCTGAGCAACACCGCGAAGCAGAAAAGGAAAGCTGCCTGTATTCATGGCAGCCTCAGTATATGTTGTTGCTGAAGTTGCATCTGAAAAGCTGCTGCTGTAGCCTGTGCAGGTGAATAGTGTAGGGCACAAATCCTGCCCAAACTAATTCAAACTCCTGTTCTTTCCTCCTCCTGTTGTAAGGTCTGGGAGTAGCAGGTGAATAGGTGATGAGAGTTTGAACAAAGAAGCCCCATGCCACATGATCAAGTAAGGTGTTTTGATGCTGTCCCTCAAAGTGTTAGAGTCGACCCCTGGGCGCAGGATTTTGAATCTATTGGCCGAAACAATGGACACTACTGCCTATTGGCCAGTTTCACCCTTCAAAATACAGTATTTAAGAGAGGGTGACTTAGACCCTTGCTTCTTTTTCCTGCTGCCTTTTGTCGGGACGGGACTTCTATTTGCACCTCTTTCACAGCAGCCACATGTTAGCAGCCTGCATTTGCAGCCTACAGCAGTGGCAAGGCGAACTCTTTCTCCCCCTCTCTCCGGGAACTCTATAGGTGGGGTTAGGATTTTCCCCTGTTAGCAGGTTCCCTGTTTTCTCGTTTCTGACTGTTTGAGCTGTTTAAACTGTTTGTGTTGGTTTGAGCTAATTGGGGAATTTGAGTGAGAAATTAGACTATTGGCTGAGAGAGGTAAATACAGTGTGTCACTTCACCAAAGTTTTACTGAGAAAGAAAAAAAAAGTTGTTTTTAAGAACTGTTCTGAAAACAACCAGATAGCAGGCGGCTTTGGACCGCTCAGGGCTGTGGCTGCTTCTCTTGCATGGTCTCCTTTGTCTCTCCGTCTTGGTAGCTAATTCAGAGTAATTCTTCTAAATACTTTCCTGCTACTAACCCCCCTGGTTGATCTACTTCAGCTTAACTGCAGCATCAACTGGTGCTGGTGAGATAAGACTGGGGAAGGGGGGAAAGGTGGTAGGGGGTGGTTGGTTACCCTGTCTTGGAGATTTGGGTCTCTGGGAGGGGTGTGGTGTCTGTACTCCCTTTTCATTGTATATATCTGTTATATCTTGTAAATATTTGCTTGTATATTGTGCATTGCTGTAAATATAAAGCTTCATTTATCAACTTCCAGTGGTTTTTCTTTTGAGTCCTAGCCGGGGTTTATGAAAGGTAGGGGGCCAAGTAACTGCTAAACAACTACACTGTTTAATTCAGTGTTTATAAGCAATTCTGTGCAACAACTTTGCTGACCGAACATCCAAAGAACCCCAGGGAAATTTTCCCAAAGTCTCAATTATTAACAATAATAATAATAATTTAAAAAATAATAATCGCAACAAATAGCAACTCCAAGCTCAAACTGTAAGACAGTTGCTCCACTAACCAAAAGCAGCAGCAGCAGCCTCTGTGTTGAGGAAGAGCCACTGCCCTAATACCACGCCCCCTGCAGGTGGAGCAGCTGCAGTCTGAGTGCAGAGCTACTGCCACAACCTGCGAGCTGGGAAAAGCTCAGTGAACATAGCAGCAGAGCCTGAGAGCCAATTGCCTGAGAGCAGAGAGGCACCACTGCCAAGCCGCAGCCGCTTTGTAAACCGTGAAAGCAGCCCATTGCTGCCAAGCAAAGAAGCCGACAGACATAAGCAGAAAAGCAGCTACTTCTTGCCCAGTGCTTGCCCAGTGGGCAAGCAGAGCTCACTGCAGCATCCTGAGAAACATGAAAATGCCAGGCTGTAGCCAAAGTTGGTGAAAAGGCCATTGAAAAATGGCAGCCCTGAGAACACCGTCCAAGAGCCAGGACAAGCCCACTCACTGCACTATACAATGTCTTTGCTGGTGAAACTTTCTCCCCAGACCATTCTCTCTCCAGCAGCAAGGCTGCTCGAGGAAGTAAACAGCAAATTGCTCCAGAAAGTTTTCCTCTAGCAAAGACAACACATTGACAAAGGGCCTTTTGGCTTTGTTTAGCTTGTGCATCTGCACTGTATTTTATAATGGAGTTTTTGGTACAATACTTGAAACCATTTTTTTTTTCTTTCTCAGTAAAGCTCTGGGTGCAGTGCCATCCTGTGTTTTCCTCTCTCAGCCAATAGTCTAATTTCTTACTCAAATTCTCCAATTAGCTCAAACCAGCAGAATAGCATGGAATGGAATAGAATAGAATCACATAGAATAAGAATAGAACAGAATAGAAGAATAGAATAGAATAGAATAGAATAGAATAGAATAGAATAGAATAGAATAGAATAAGCCAGGTTGGAAGAAACCTCCAAGATCATCCAGTCCAACCTAGCACCCAGCCCTAGCCAATGGAACTAAGTGCTCCATCCAGACTTTTCTTGAACACTTCCAGGGATGGCAACTCCACCACCACCCTGAGCAACCCATTCCAATGCCAATCACTCTCTCCGGCAAGAACTTCCTCCTAACATCCAGCCTAGACCTCCCCCAGCACAATTTGAGACTATTTCCCCTCGTTCTGTTGTTTGTTGCCTGTCAGAAGAGACCAACTTCCCTTTCAGGTAGTTGTAGACAGCAATGAAATCACCCCTGAGCCTCCTCTTCTCCAGGCTAAACAACCTCAGATCCCTCAGCTTCTCCTCATAAGGCTTGTGCTTCAGGCTCCTCACCAGCCTTGTTGCCCTTCTCTGGACATGTTCCAGTACCTGCAGCCTGGAAAGACTCAAAAACATTAAGGTGGTGAGTAACTGACCATATGTATATAAAGTCTCTATAAAGGTTTGTGCTAGCTGCCTTTCCTTAGCAGACACAGACTCCCCGTGTGGGCAAGCCAGAGTTTTGACACAAATCTCTTTCCCAATTTAAATTACTGTTTGCATGTTTCTGATTTTTGCTCATGTTGGTATTACTGTTTGTGTACATATTTTGTGTAAGTACTTAACCACGACTGATTACCCAAATCTGTAAACATAAAGCACAAATACGTTCCAATGGGATTTTTTTTGTATTAATAAATGTAATAGTATAATAATGTATTTTGGTAATATTCACATCTGATTGAATATTAATAATTTCATAACATGTCCAACTCAGCGGATCAAGGGAGGTTCTCCTACCGCTCTACTCTGCCCTGGTGAGACCTCATCTTGAGTACTGCCTTGAGTTTTGGGCTCTTCAGTTTAAGATGGACAGGGATCTGATGGAGAGGGCTCAGGAGAGGGCTGTGAGGATGATTAAAGGACTGTAGCACTGCATGATGAGGAGAGGCTGAGGTACCTGGGACTTTTTAGTCTGGAGAAAAGAAGACTGAGAGGGGATTTAATAAACTTTTATGAATATCTGAGGGCTGGGTGTCAGGAAGGAGGGGACAGGCTCTTCTCACTTGTTCCCTGTGACAGGACAAGGAGCAATGGATGAAAGATGCAGCACAGGAGGTTCCACCTCAACACAAGGGGGAATTTCTTTACTGTAGGGTTCCCTGGTACAGGCTCTCCAGAGAGGTTGTGGAGTCTCCTTCTCTGGAGATTTTCAAGGCCTATCTGGATGCATTCCCCTGTGATCTGAACTATATTGTCTGGTCCTGCTCTAGCATGGGGTTTGGACTCCATGATTTCTTTGGGTCTCTTCCAACCCCTGACATGCTGTGATCCTGTAAACCCCTTTCACCTTAAGCATAATCAGAGCTACCTAATTTCTTAATCTTGGCTTGTGAGATATAATTGGAGGTTCTAAATAGGAAAAAAAAAAAAAAAAAGGAATTTTTTACCAAACTTCATCTTTTTAAACAATGTTTTGACAGTGCTATGTATTTATTTTAACAGAGAAATGCTATTCATTTTTGCTTCTAGTTTCTCTTTCCCGTAATGTTTCTAATGATGTGATTATAAGAGGGATACCTACTCTAGCAATGCTCTTTTGGATTGATTATCAGAAATTTTTGGACTCTTGCACTTCGAAAAATTTGTGATTCGTGGCGCCCATTCATTTTCATAGCATAGTAGAACACTGAAGAAATAAATTTTCCCATGTTCTCAGACACAGTGCAGGTGTGTTACTCACCTGCTGTTGGGCTGTGAGTCAGTGCAGGACCCAGAATTAGAGACTGTATATCTCCAAATGTCTGTTTTTATAATCTAACTGCTTAACCGTGGGTTATCTATTCTGAGCGTGAAGGGTTAAGCCCACCTGAGAACCCCCTGACTCCTCCTAAGGGTTGGTCTGACTTTTTTTCCCAGGGGTCATGGTTAACCACTCCCACCTCCTGCTAAGACAAGGCTATAAAAAGAGGGGAACTCATCTTGTTTTCTCTCTCTTCTGCCCCTGCTTTGCCTGGAGTCACTGCTCTGCTGCTCTTCTTCTGCCAGACCATGTGCTCCCTGCCACCACGTGGATAGCAACACCATTTTTATCTGTAACTTGGACAAACTGCTTTTTGACATAAAATTCCTGCATCCTGCCTTTATCCAGCACCAAAAACCATTGACCTCAGCCTTTGGACTCAATTGCCTCCCACGGGTTGTATTTATATTTTGTTCCCCCTTTTTTCCCTTCTCCCCAGCTTCTGTAAATTTTTCCTCATTCCCCCTACCCTGCATTTTGTTTCCCCTTTTCTCCCACCTTCTGTAAAAAACCCTTTCCCCTCCTATTTACTGTTAAAGTTTTATACCTTTTTTACTTCCAAATCGGATTGAGATTTTTATTGGGCTTTTGGGCTCAGGGTAGCTAGCATAAACCCAATACACTGAGATAATTCCTAAGAGGTGAAGTTGCTGCAGCTCCTGTTGGTGCTAGTAATTTTTGTAAATGTTTAATTGGTTGATCCTTCATTTTATGGCTACTGGGAATCACAAGAGAGTTTGTACTGACTCAGTGATGGAGTGCAATTGATTCAGCAGCTTTATTTTGCTTCACTGTAGTGTTTTGAGCAGTTACCTGCCCCCCCACCCCCCTTTTGAAATAAACCCCGGCTAGGACTAAGAAGCACTGGAAGTTAATAAATGAAGCTTTATATTTACAGCAATGCACAATATACAAGCAAATATTTACAAGGTATAACAGATATTTAAAGATATATACAATGAAAAAGTAATACAGACACCACAGCCCTCCCAGAGATCAAAATCCCCAAGAGGGGTAACCAACCACCCCCTACCACCTTTCCCCTCCTTCCCCAATCTCACCACCTGTTGATGCTGAAGATAAGCGGAAGTAGATTGGCCAGGGGAATTAGTAGCAGGAAAGTAGTTAGTAGAATTACTCTGAATTAACTACCAAGACAGAGAGACAAAGGAGACCATGCAAAGAGCAGCCACAGCCAGAGCGGTCACAAACCATCCGATATCTAATGTTTTGGGTACAGCACTTAAAAAACAACTTTTTTTTCTTTTTCAGTAAAGCTCTGGGTGCAGTGCCATACTGTGTTTATCTCTCTCAGCCAATAGTCTAATTTCTCACTCAAATTCTCCAATTAGCTCAAACCAGCACATTCACTTAAAACATTTCATGCAAAGGAGATCTCGTCAGTAGCACTGTCAGTATGCTTCAAACGCGCCCTATAGGAATCAGAAGACAACAGTGTGGCTGAACAGTTACATGTTAATGTAAAGCTAAAGGTGACCCACACTGAAATTGTGAATGGTGAACACAAGAAGGTCCTGGAAATCAGAGTTGAAAGAGCTTGAAACTTAGTTGGACCTAGACAAAGGAATAATAAGTTTCTTCAACGTGTAGACCTTGGCAGAAACCATGTTACTGTGAGCCAAATTTCCATGGGGATTGCAGTCCAACTTCTCACAAGCATGTACAGGGCTTTTTGCCTCAAAAGCTGCTTCTCATGTGTGCAGGTGGCAAAATTGCAGGCTTGAAAATTAATCATTTGGGGAGATTTGAACCAGATCAGACTAACACGTGTCTGCTTTGACTTGTCTCTATTTGCCTTACCTTTATTTAGGCATCCATTTTTATTTTTTTTTTTTTCATAATTCATTTGACATTAACACTTTCCAGCAGGTCACTAGGAATGAGAGAAGAGTCCAGACAAGAGTCAGGTCCTTGTCTCGCTTACTCATTGTACTCACTGCACACACTGAAAACAGAGCATGCTCTTATTTCAGCTTTTACCATCTTGTCCTCTTGTGGTGTAGGAGTTTGGAGAAGGAAATTAAAACTTTTCTGAAAGAAAAAATAATATAAAAAAAAATGTGGCAGATCAGATCTATTCCTATCATATAAAATCACAGGACACCTATTTAATGACACTTCTTTAATTGGTTTCGGTATAATTTAGCTGTTTAATCCGTTGCCATGCTTCATTTCTTTCTGGATTAATGGTAGTGAAAACCTGTTATTTTTATCTTGATGTACATAAACAGAACAGAGGCCAGGAGATATCCTCCTGTCATGTGTAACACAATTTAATTCACTCAGTCAAAAGCGGGTGGTATTTTTTTTCTGTTCTATATCTTTCTGACTTGTCAGTGATGACAGCTGGAAATGTCTTCCATTCTAAATCTTGCCCAGTGAGAGGTAACATATTGAAATGGTGATTTCTGTCAGAATTGTTTTAATCTTTTAAGGCAGGGCAATATTCTTTACTTTTCTTCCTACCTCCTGTTTAGCTTTATAACTGGTGTCTTATCTTGTCGCCTAGATATAAAGGAAACAGAGACTTCCAAAATGAGAGCAGAAATGAGAATGTTTTCAGAATTGCAATGGTTGCTGTTTGCAAAACGCATCTCAATTCTTCCCTTTTCTTTCTGGAACTGGGAATTTAAAATGAAACTGTTAATTTAACCTATGTTTTCTTTATTTTTTTTTCTTCTGAAGCTATACCTCCCTTATAAAATCCTTGTAGCTAGCTATGAATTTCCCCACTTGCTGCTTATATCATACTTGTTTTAACTTCTGTGGTTTTTTGAGATTTTGTTTGTTTGGTTTTTTTTTTTATTATTTATTTGTTTGGGTTTTTTTGTGTGTGTGTGTTTGTTTTTTTTCTGTTGGTAGGCAACCACTTAGAGTCAGACATATTTTTCTTCACTGTTGACACCCTCATATGGGATACCTTGACTCCATTTGCCTCAATTTTGCTATCACTCTGGTACTCACCTTTATTTCCATTTAAACTGATTATTTAGTTAGTCTCTTATACTTGAATAATTACACTTCAGTGGCCATCAGTATTATAGTCCACTCATATGGTTTATTCAAAAACAGAAAAAGAGAGAGCTAGATGGAAAAACACTGCTCCTGAACCACATGTCCATTTTCTGTCATACTGTTGGAGACCGAAGATGATCCAGCAGTCGTTTTCACTTGCAAATATATATATATATATATATATATATATATATATATATAAAATTCTGCTGGCATATAAAACTATTCATATGACTTGAAACTCCTTGAAAAGTGCTCTTTCTCATTCTAGGTATTCCTACAGAAGAATTTTTCTTCTGTGCCTAATAGAATAATTTATCAACTTATTAGTAAACTGATTATGCACACCAAATGGAATGCAAGGCACGTCAATCTCTATTTTAGTCTGATTGCAATGGGAAGAAATGTTTTCAGGAGAGAGCTGGTATTAATAGATGATAAGGCTATAATGCAAAGTTCAGTTATTTTTAACTTTTAACAAGCTGATCTGCAGAGCACATGGAAAGAAATAATGGATAAAGATTAAAGTTAGTCAGAAATGTAGTCTCTCAGCGGAGGAAGAACCACATCTATTTGCTGTCTTGAGAGAGAATCTGGATTTCATCCTTTAATTTGTCTGTCCAAGCAACCACCTAATTGTCCCTTTTGGAGAGTGGTAATGGCAGAGTTGTGTTTTTTTGTTCTTTTTCTTCCAGGCAGAAGTCATAGAATCATAGAATGGTTTAGGTTGGAAGAGACCTCAAAGCTCATCCAGTTCCAACCCCCCACCATAGGCAGGGACACTTCCCACTAGATCAGGTCCCTCAAGACCTCATCCAGCCTGGCCTTCAACACATCCAGGGAGGGAGCAGCCACAACCTCCCTGGGCAACCTGTGCCAGTGCCTCACCACCCTTACTGTGAAGTCATTTTAGGGAAGGGAAGAACTGGGATTGTCATGTTAGAGAGAATGTCTAAACGATGTCAAACTTGAAGTTGAGTGTATTGGGTTTGGCTGAGCTGGAGTTAATTCTCCTCAGAGCATCTTCCTGGTGCTGTGTTTTTGCAGTCCTATAGATAACACAGCAGTGTTTTGACTACTGCTGAACAAGCATCCAGTTTGTGCATTCCAACATTTCCCCATCCCAGGAGTACACTGAGGGGTGGGCAGGATCTTGGGAGGGGACATAGCCAAGCCAGCTGCCCCAAACTGGCCAAGGGGGTATTCCATGCCATATGATGTCAGCTCAGATATAATAACGTGAAAGAAGAATGCATGGGGAGATTAGTCCAGAGGAACTATTATATGTAGAGAGCCTGTAGAGAAATGTGGCTGGACTCCATTGGGGCAAAGCAGAATCCCACTTTCTTACAGCCAGATCTACTTTTTGTACCATAATACGGGCAGAGCAGTAACATAATACAAATGATGTACAAACCTGTTTTTAACAGACTCTTCCCCTTCATGTCTTGTTTTTCCAGGGCCACCTGGCCCGTTATCTTAACTGCTTCTTCTCTCCCACAGGGGAGGCATCCTGTAGCATCTGAGAACAAGCACAGCTTACTCTCTACACAGCTCATTCGTTTTCTTCCTTAAATTTCTCCTTCTTACATTTCTACAAGAGCCCTGAGACCGATGTGGCTGTTTGAGCTAGATTTCTAGCTCAGACATTTCATATATATATAAACAGACATGCTTAAACACTGATTGTAAAGTGGAAAATTACTGGGCTCTCTGAGTGAAAAGGTAAACATGCCAGGGATGGGCCATAAATTTGCAGCAATAGGTAAGTTAATATAATTTAATTGGTGCATCAAAAACTTTATACCTGGAAGCACAGCTTGTATCTCCCCCTTGCTGCGTGCTGCACTTGCTGCTATCTCTCCCCCCCACTGCTGTTTTGGCTGCTGCTTTGCTGCTTCACCACACCTCCATCCCCATCACATCTAAGGTTTCTATATTCTGTAATATTTTGTCTATAGTGTTGTAATATAATAGAATTGAAGAATAGAATAGAATAGAATAGAATAGAATAGAATAGAATAGAATAGAATAGAATAGAATAGAATAGAATAGAATCAGCCAGTTTGGAAGATACCTCCAAGATCATCCAGTCCTTAGTTTAACTGTAAAAATACAATTTCCTTTTCTGACTTTCCAAATCCTGAATTGTAGAGAATACTGAAAAGCAGAATAGAATAACAATGTTACAGTATCCTGAGATGAGCAGGTCCATCCCTTGGGACTCTGTCTCTTTTTGGAGGACTTTGTCTCTGTGGTTTTCTTAGAGAGCAAACTATTCCAAACTATCACAGCTGGCAATTATTTGTGCTTTATTACTGGGGTCAGGATCTTCTGGTAGCAAAGCAACTGGGGAGTGATTGCTTTCGTATTTCACCACCTCTAGGAGTGATGTTAGAGGTAATTTTGATATCATAGACAAACTCCCTTCGACTTAGTGTTCATGATGAAGGAAATATCTGTGCTTTGAAGAAGTTTCCATGTCTTCCAATATTAGACCTCTACCAGAAAGAAAGCCTAGTGGCCCCTTCCAGTCCTGCAAAGGGTTGCTTTCCTTTTCTCATGTGAACATATGGATGACACCTTGGCATCGCTCCATCATTTTTGCATATGTGAAGGTCTGCTCAACAAATTCCAAGGTATTTTGACTCATACCTACCTCTATGTCCCTAATTCCTGTATTTAAAAGTGACCATTTTAGACTAGATACATCTTAATTAAATTTTTTAATGTGTGTGCTGGTTGGAACTAGTTGGAGGATTTGAGTGAGAAATTAGAGTATAGGCTGAGAAGGGAAAACATTCCAGTATCTCCTTCACTCATTTGTTTACTGAAATAGTATGAAGTTAGAATCAAAACAAAGATAAGACAGACTGTTTTGCACCATTGCTGCTGCTGCATCTCTCTCCCTGCCTTCTTAGCTGGATCTGAATATCTTCACTAACTTCTTTCCTGCTGCTGATCCCCCTGGCTGATCTACTTTTGCTTATCTGGCACTGTACTGGTTTGAACTAATTGAAGGATTTGGATGAGAAATTAGACTACAGGCTGAGAAAGGAAAACACTGATGATGCTACTTCACTCATAGCTTTACTGAGAAAGAAAAAAAAGATTGTTTGAGAGTTGTAACCCAAACATAGATAAGTCAGACCGTGTCAGACCGCTTTGGGCTGTGGCTGCTTTTGCATGGCTCTTTCTCCCTGCCTTTTGTAGATGGATCTGAATAATTTCCCTAACTTCTTTCCTGCTACTAACCCCCCTGGCCAATCTACCTTCACTTATCTGGCACATAAGACAGATAGTGAGATAAGTGGGGGGAAGGTGCTAGGATGGTTGGAAAACCCCTCTTAGGGATCCTGATCTTTGGGAGGGCTGTGGTGTTTCTGTATTACCTCTTTTTACTGTATATGTCTGTAAATATCTGTTATATATTGTAAATATCTGTTTGTATATTGTGCATAGCTGTAAATATAAAGCTTCATTTCCTTCACTTCCAGCCGACTGAGTTCTAGCCTGGGTTATTTCAAAGTGTGTATGGGGGTGGGAGGTGGGGGGGGAGAACTGCTGAACCACCACAATGTGACTTTCCAGTAATGTATTTTCTTTTCTACAGCATTTATGATGCTACTCTAAAATGAAGCAATCTTTCATAGTTCTCCTTAAAACGAATATGCACCAAAGCAAAACTTGTTTACATCCTCGGATGAAATCTCCAAAAACATCTTGGCAATTATTTGAAAAGGAAGAGAAGAATCTGAAGAGAGATTTAATTTGGTATTTAATTTAATTAAGAACCTTGGAGCACAAAGTAAGAGATCATTATTTATAACACAAAACTCTGAGTGTTCTTCAGTAGAGAGGAAGACTGGAATAATGTATAGCAGAATAGGGTCACTTAGAGGAGACAGTAATAGAAATATAACGACATTCACCAGGGCAAAGTCCCAAGGTTGTGTCATCCCTCTTATTAGTCTTCAAGGACAAAAATAACTGCAGGAAGAGAAAGATTTAAGAAGTATGAGGCAATGACAGAATGAATGAATAACCAAAATGATACTGTAAAGAAAGAGGTTAAGTGTAGTTTTAGTACGTGTTGGTTGAGGAGTTTCTAGTGTAGTAGGCTGTAGTGAAGAAATTGATGATGAAACCTCAGCCGGAATATTGTGTGTGTTTCTGTAAAACATTGCTCAGGTCTGGTTGGAAATTACCTTTGGAGCGATTTGAGGAATGGAGATTCTTTCTGTTACAAAAAGGAAATGCCAACAGTGCGCACACACGGCTCAGACAGCAACTGTGTGCTGGGCTGCATTAAGAGAAGCATTACCAGCAGGGCAAGGGAGGGGATTCTCCCCCTTTGCTCTGCTCTCATCAGACTCCACCTGGAGTACTGTGTGCAGTTCTGGAGCCCCCAGCACAAGAAGGACATGGAACTGCTGGAGAGAGTCCAGAGGAGGGCCACAAAGATGATCAGAGGGCTGCAGCAGCTCTGCTATGAGGACAGGATGGGAGAGTTGGGACTTTTCAGCCTGGAGAAGAGAAGGCTTTGAGAAGACCTTATAGCAACCTTCCAGTATCAGAAGGGGGCCTACAGGAAGGCTGGGGAGGGACTGTTCACAAGGTCTTGTTATGACAGGACGAGGGGGAATGNCCCTGCCTATGGTGGGGGGTTGGAACTGGATGATCGTTGAGGTCTGTTCCAACCTAAACCATTCTATGATTCTATTATTTTAAGTTGCTGAAATGTAGGTATCAAAATTTCTTTTCCAAATATTGGAAAGTAAATAGACTAGACTAGACTAGACTAGACTAGACTAGACTAGACTAGACTAGACTAGACTAGACTAGAATAGAATAGAATAGAATAGAATAGAATAGAATAGAATAGAATAGAATAGAATAGAATAGAATAGAATAGAATAGAATAGAATAAGCCAGGTTGGAAGAGACCTCCAAGATCATCCAGTCCAACCTAGCATCCAGCCCTATCCAATGGCACTAAGTGCTCCATCCACTCTTTTCTTGAACAGCTCCAGTGGATAGTAAATAGAGTAAGAAACTACTTAAATGTCACAAAAATGTTGATAGAGCTTATTAGATAGATTTTGACATGAGCTAAGAACAAGAAAATAAAATGTGTCACTTCATAGTTTGAAAGTTTTGTCAGCTGTGATCCACAATGTCTGCTATTTTGCCTCCATTGGAAGGTGAGTCAGAAAAAAAAACAAGTGAATCTTGTCACGTTGTGCTTCATTTTCTATGCTGTTCCACCATCCACAGTAATTGCTGTGGTAACTATGGACCAAATATTCCAAATTCTTTCTGGTTCTTTGCCTTATATTCTTATGAACTAAGAACTCAAGTTCTACAATTTAAATTTAGAATTTAAAACTATGTTGAGACTTAAAAAGCTTCTTTAAATAAGCGGAATGCCCATCATACAAACTGAATAGGTTTTAAACACGCTGAAAATCACATATTGAGGCATCTCTTTTCTCTGTTGGATGAAACCCTTTTGCACTGCTTAGTGGTGGAGATACTGAAGTGGAAGATATATTTGTAGGTCTGCTAGGTGTTTATAGATGTGTCTCTATGCTTACTCAGAGACATATTGTTATTAAAAGAATTCAACAGCCTAATTCATAATTCTCATGTGGGTAGCTCAAGGTCCAAAAGAATGAGGATGCTTCTCCAGTTTCAGGATATAGGTAAGCATTCTTCAGTCATTTCCTGTGCAAACAGGGCTAGGCTCATTGTGCTGGTTTGAGCTAATTGGAGGGTTTTAATGAGAAATTAGATTATAGGCTCAGAAAGAGGGAAAAAAAAGGATTCTTCTCCACTCATTTGTTTACTGAGATGGTATAAGAGTTAGAACCATAACATAGATAAGGCAGAGCTGTTTGAGCCGTTGAGGCTGTTGCATCTCTCTCTCCCTACCTTCTAGCTGGATCTGTGTAACTCCACTGACCAGTTTCCTACTACTTAACTCCCATGGCTTATCTTCCTTGCTTACTTGGCATTAAGACAGATAGTGGGATAAGACTGGGTAGTGGGGGGAAGGTAGTAGGGTGGTTGGGAACCCCTCTTGGGGCCTCTGATCTCTGAGAGGGCTGTGGCATTTCTGTATTACCTTTTCGCTGTATATATCTGTGAATATCTGTAATATATTGTAAATATCTGCTTGTATATTGTGCAAAGCTGTAATATAAAGCTTCATTTATTAACTTCCAGCCGACTGAGCTCTAGCCTGGGTTATTTCAAAGGTGGGGGGGGGGGGCAGATATTGCTGAACCACCACACTCCTCAAAACCTGAAGCTGATGGATTCACATGCACTGAGGGCAATCTGCTAACTAGATTAACTTGTCTCTACTGCAGTATCTTTAAATTTTGTTTAGAGTTCTCAGTCTGGCATTTGGAGATACATTGTATACTGTCCTGCATAGCAACAGGACCAAATGGGACAAAGTAATTTTCTACTGAAGCACTGTAGTG
>VWZI01012847.1:84604-120655 GCA_013396835.1 Psilopogon haemacephalus | reverse complement strand
TTAAACCACCATGCTTGCCTGCTATGAAGAGGTTCCTTCATTTGCATCCTTGGCAGCAGCTCTTGCTTCTTCTCCAGGTGAAAGAAGGCAGTATAAATACAAACCTGAAGACAATGACAATCCAAGGGTAACAGATAGAAATCTGATATTTTAACCTATAGAATCAGATTTATCCAAACATGGCCAGACACACACACAGTTCATAGGTGTGTTTCAAGGGTCAGGCTGCACATACCTCATGTGCAACACATACTTGCTTGGATCCTAGGGCATTTACCCCAGGACTTGTTTGCCTCCAGAACATACACTATTCCTGATAAAGGCCAGGATACTGTTGGTCTTCCTGGCCATTCTGAGCACACTGTTAACTCAAGTTTATCTGTCTGTAAGCCAGCATCCCCAGGTCGTTTTCCACTGATCTACTTCCTATCCACTCTGCCCCAAGACTGTGCCATGGCATGGACCCAAGCACAGTAATCAGCACTTAAACTTTATCCAGATGTTCTTAGCCCATCAATCTAGACTGTGCACATCTCTCTGCAGAGCCTTTCTACCTTCATGCAAATCAACACTCCCACCAAATTTAGTCTCATCTGAAATTTTAATGAGGGTGTACTCAATCACAGAATCATGGAATATATCTGGTTGGAAGAGATCTCAAAAATCATCACCTCCAAAGCTCAACCCAGCACTAAAGGATTAATGCTAAACCATGTCCCTAAGTGCTAGGTCCACAAGCCACTTGAACACGCCTAGAGATGGAGACACCATCACCACTCTGGGCAGACCATTGCAGTGTTCCACTACTCTTTCAGTGAAGAAGTATTTGCTCAAACTCCCCCAACAGAGCCTGGGAAAATTTCCTGTAGTCCTGTTGCTTATCATAAATAAGGTGCTCCCTCTGCCCTCCAGCTTCCCTTGAGGTAGGTGTAGAGGGCAATAAAGTTTCCTCTCATTTTGGTTTTCTATAGACTGCACAACTCCAGCTGCCTCAGATTAGCAGCAGGAAAGTAGTTAGTGAAGCGATTGAGAGCCAGCCAAGAAAGCAGGGAGAGAGATGTAGCAGCCAGCAAAGCTCGAAGCAGTCTGTCTTATCTTTGTTTTGATTCTAACTTAGAATCATAGAACCAGTCAGGGTTGGAAGGGACCACAAGGATCAGCCAGTTCCAACCCCTCTGCCATGCCCAGGGACATCCTACCCTACATCAGGCTGCCCACAGCCTCTGCCAGCCTGGCTGCAAACACCTCCAGGGATGTGGCCCCAACCACCTCCCTGGGAAACCCATTCCAGGCTCTCACCACTCTCATGCTCAACAACTTCCTCTTCACATCCAGTCTGAATCTCCCCACCTCCAGCTTTGCTCCATTCCCCCTACCCCTGTCACTACCTAACAGCCTAAAATATCCCTCCCCAGCTTTTCTGTAGGCCCCTTCAGATACTGGAAGCAAGAAGGTCACCTGGGAGCCTCCTCTTCTGCAAACTGCACAGCCCCAACTCTTTCAGTCTGTCCTCATAGCAGAGGTGCTTCAGCCCTCTGAGCATCCTCATGGCCCTTCTCTGGACACACTCCAGCATCTCCACATCCCTCTTGTAATAGGAGCTCCACAACTAGATGCAGTACTCCAAGTGGGGTCTCACCAGGACAAAGAAGAGGGGGAGAATCACTTCCCTTGAACTGCTGGCCACACTTCTCCTGATGCAGCCCAGGCTCTGCTTGGCTTTCTGGGCTGCAAATGCATGCTGCTGGCTCATCTTGAGCCATGTTGGCTCATGTCCACCAGTACCCCCAAATCTCTCTCCTCAGGGCTGCTCTCCAGACAGTCCCTGCCCAGCCTGGATTTCTGCTTGGGATTGGCCTTGAGGATTGTCGATCTTATCCTTTTGGATTGTGGCGGCTGCTTTCTGCTCCCCATCCCTGTCTTCCATTTCCAGAGGTGGAAGCCTCAAGGAGCAACTGGTGCCACTGACAAATACTGAGAAAAAGTCACCGTTCAGCATCCCAGCCTTTTTTATCTCCTTACCACACGGGAAAATGCAGTGCTTCATGTTCCCTTGTCTATCAAGATACCTTTCTGGCACTAACCTTTAGGTAGGTATAAGAAATTAGAGGTTCTCAAGTTCTCCTGCACATTATTTGAACATTTCCGAGTGGTTCATTGCTTCATATAAGGGAGTAGAATGCTTTAGAGGGATAAGTGTCAAACGAAGCAAGCTGGCTGATGTGTCTTATCTATCTTTCTTTTCTAGAAGAAGCTCCAATCTGTGAGCTAATGCATTACAGAACCTGAAAGCAACCTCACATTTTACTGTAATTTGTCTTAGGATGAGCAGCATTTTTCTTTCCCCACTGCATTAAAATCTTAAGCTTTGTCTGAGGCAGAAACAGATGTCGCCTCTTTCACAACCCTTAACCGTAATCGAGGTTTTATCAGAGACATTTTAAGTTCTTTATATTTTAAATGAGCTTCTTAATCCGTCAGGGTGATTATGCAAAGCATAATCTAGGGCCAGCTTTTCAAAATTCGTTTTATAAGTGAAACATACCTATCTCACTTTTTAAAGACTTCTGGAAAATGGTTGCCAATTTCACACATTTGGGTGCATCTCTGATGGGAAATGTAAATTCAGCTGTTAATGACTGCACAATGCTGGGAAACTGCATGAGATTTTTGTTGACTTTGATAAGTCATGCTACACAGAGATGGACCAGTGTGCTGGCTTCACGCTTTTTTAACCCTGGAAAAAAAGTAAGTCTGAGTCAAGACACAAGGAGAGATTTTTCAGTACATAAGGGATAATGGGTTTAAACTGGAAGAGGGGAGATTTAAACAGGATGTTAGGAACAAGTTCTTTACAGTGAGGGCAGTGAGACTGGAAAAGGTTGCCCAGGGAAGTTGTGGCTGCTCCCTCCCTGGAGGTGTTCAAGGCCAGGCTGGATGAGGCCTTGAGCATCCTGATCTAGTGGGAGGTGTCCCTGCCTATGGCACAGGGGGGTTGAAACAGGATGATCTTTGAGATCTCTTTCAACCTAAACCGTTCTATGATTCTATATTTTGTATTTTGTTCCATTTCCCCCTATCCTCTGTAATTCCCCTTATACCTGTACTCTGTATTTTGGTTCCTTTTTCCCCCATCCTCTATAACTCTCCTTACCTTCTATTTATTGTTAAAGTTTACTCTTTTTTTTTAACTTCCAAATAGAATTAAGTATTTATTGAGCTTCTGAGCTCAGGGAAGCTAGCTTAAACCTAATATAGGATCCCTATGGATTTAACTTCTATTACACAGTTGGTCTCCATAGGCACTTTCAGTCTTACATTCCCAAGACAGACAACAAAAGCCAATACAAATAAAAATATGCTGACAGACTAAAGAAAAGTAATAATCTGTTTTTTCATACACTTTCCGATCTGCCACTGAATGTAAGCAAGAACAGACAGCACGAGGGCTTCAAGGATGAAACAATGTTCTGCCTTTGTGATCAACTATCTCTTTTTTATTTTTTTTGTGATATTTCCAGCAATATAATAATGGATTAAGGTTTTCTAAATTCTCTCTCTCCCAAATGAGAAATAAAACATAGAGATGGATTCAAAATTCTCTGTGGTACTGCCTTTTTCATTTAATTTCTATCTGTTGCATTCGCATGACAAGAAGATCTTCAACATTTATCTAAAACTATCTAGTGGCTGGAGAGAAGTCCTGAGGAAAAGGACCTGGGGGTCTGGGTTGATGAAAAACTCAACATGAGCCAACAATGTGCAGATGCGACCCAGAGAGCAACTGTGTGCTGGGCTGCAGCAAGAGCAGCTGTGAGCAGCAGGGCAAGGGAGGGGATTCTGCCCCTTGGCTCTGCTCTCCTCACACCCCACCTGGAGTACTGTGTGCAGCTCTGCAGCCCCCAGCACAAGAAGGACATGGAACTGCTGGAGAGAGTCCAGAGGAGGGCCACAAAGATGATCAGAGGGCTGCAGCAGCTCTGCTATGAGGACAGGCTGAGAGAGCTGGGGCTCTGCAGCCTGGGGAAGAGAAGGCTTTGAGGAGACCTTAGAGTAGCCTTAGAGTATCTGAAGGTGGCCTACCGGAAGGCTGGGGAGGGACTGTTCACAAGGTCTTGTAATGACAACATGAGGGGTAATGGGTTTAAGCTGGCGGAGGGGAGATTTAAAGGAGATGTAAGGAGGAAGTTCCTTAGAGTGAGGGTAGTGAGACACTGGCATAGGTTGCCTGGGGAGATTGTGGCTGCTCCCTCCCTGGAGGTGTTCAAGGCCAGGTTGGATGAAGCCTTGGGTGACTTGTTCTAGTGGGAGGTGTCCTTGCCTATGGCACAGGGGTTTGGAACTGGATGATCTTTGAGGTCCCTTCCAACCTAAACCATTCTATGAACATTCTATTCTATAAAACTTGGGGAGGGAGGGGTGGGGGGAGGGAATTTGTTTCTTTCTTTGTTTCCAATAGATGTCTTCATCTGTCTGAGATGCACGATTAATGCAAGACCATCCAACAAGTTCTACACTTTCCTCATTTTTTTTTCCCCTGCATAAAACTCTCCCCACTCTTTCAAGCACACTCATTCGAATTCCCAAGGCATGCAAAGCAGGCATGCAGGTTAATGCTGTAATAAACCTAGACTTGCTCCACTCTGATGGTTTGCAGTACTGGTTTCACAGTGTGTTAAGAAATTTGAAAATTAAAAAATACCCCTGCTATCTTAGTTCACCATATGTGTCCCAGGTGACATGTAAAGGCAAGAATTAGGTAGATGAAAAAGAGAAAAAAAAGCCAGCATGTGCCTCTGTAGAATCAAGGTTACAGAATACTCCCTGGTGCTTTGTGTGTAAAAGGTATTTATAATGAATCTAATTACAGTTAGAGCTTAGGGTCTAAGATAAGAGCTCTGAGGCAACACATGTTGCCTTTAGGCTTTCCAAACCTTCCATCAAATACCTTGAGGACAGAAATTGCCTTCTGGCCTTTGGAGCTCTTGTCACGGAGGGAAATACAGGTTATTTTTTTTTTTCCCCTCAAATATCCTTTCCATAAAAATATAACATGATTTTCAATATTCAAGAACATCTCAAATTCCGGATTGCAGAGTCCTAGATTCATAGAATGTATAGAGTTGGAAGGCACTCTTGAGGAAGGAGGCCTACAAGAAAGCTGAGGAGGGACTTTTTAGGCTCTCAGGTAGTGACAGGACTAGGGAGAATGGAGCAAAGCTGGAGGTGGGGAGATTCAGACTGGATGTGAGGAGGAAGTTGCTCAGCATGAGAGTGGTGAGAGCCTGGAATGGGTTGCTCAGGGAGGTGTTTGGGGCCAGATCCCTGGAGGTGTTTTTGGCCAGGCTGGCAGAGGCTGTGGGCAGCCTGCTCTAGGGTAGGGTGTCCCTGGGCATGGCAGGGGGCTTGGAACTGGCTGGTCCTTGTTGGTCCCTTCCAACCCTGACTGATTCTATGATCATCTTGCAGTGAACACAGACATATTTAACTAGATCAGGTTGCTTAGGGCCCCATCAAGTTTGATCTTCAATGCCTCCAGAGATGAGGCCTCTACCACTTCTCTGGGCAATGCATTCTAGTGTCACCCCACCCTCAGTGCCAAGAATTGCCTCCTAATATCCAACCTACATCTACTCTGTACTAGTTTTTGCCCCTTGCCCTTTTGCCACATGCCCTTTGAAACAATCCTCCTTCAGGTTTTCTTTTGTAGGTTCCCTTCAGATGTTGAAATGTAGCTCTAAGGTCTCCCTGCAGCCTTTCCTGAACAATTCTCTCAGCCTGTTTTCATAGGAGAATTGTTCCAGCCCTCTGATCATATTCATGGCACTCCTCTGGACCTGCTCCAGCAGGTTCATGTCCTTACTATGCTACAGGCTGGGGACAGAGTGGCTGGAGAGCAGGCAGACAGAGAGGGACCTGGGGGTGCTGGGAGATAGGAGCTGAACAGGAGGCAGCAGTGTGCCCAGGTGGGCTGCAGAGCCAATGGCATCCTGGGCTGGATCAGGAACAGTGTGGGCAGCAGAACCAGGGAAGTAATTCTCCCCATGTATTCAGCAGTGATTAGGCCACACCTTGAGTGCTGTGTCTAGTTCTGGACCCCTCAATTTAAGAAAGATGTTGAGGGATTGGAAGGTGTCCAGAGAAGGGCAACAAGTCTGGTGAGGGGCCTGGAGCACAGCCCTGTGAGGAGCAGTTGAGGGAGCTGGGGATGTGCAGCCTGGAGAAGAGGAGGCTCAAGGGAGACATATTGGTGTCTACAACTACCTGAAGAGAGGTTGTAGCCAAGCAGGGATTGCCCTTTTCTTCCAGGCACACAGTGACAGAACAAGAGGATGCAGTCTCAGACTGCACCAGGATGGATGTTTGGAGGAAGTCTTTCAGAGAGAGAGTGATTGGCATTGGAATGGGCTGCCCAGGGAGGTGGTGGAGTCACCATGCCTGGAGGTGTTTGAAAGGAAACTGGATGAGGCATTTAGTGCCATGGTTTAGTTAATCAGAAGGCATTAGGTGGTAGGTTGTAATTGATGATCTCGAAGGTAATTTCCAATCTGGTTAATTCTGTGATTCTGTGATCTCTGTAGGTCCCTTCCAACACCTGTCATTTTGTGATTCAGCTATTTCTACAGATAAAAGTGCCAACATAAAAACATATAATGTGTTTCAATCCCTGTTCTGTGGTGATGTTGGTAGCTTGTAGCAATTATGTCTTTGGATACAGATCTGTACTATCAGTTCAAGTTCAACACATCTTTACAGACGGTAGTGCTGGTTTGTCTGCTCTGACAGTATCACTTCTAATGACTTTAATATCTATGCTAATAAAGTTTGCAGCAATCCCTCTGAAAGCTTGACACGAGGCCCCTGTAGCAAAGACTGCACAACCATCTCCATTAAAGCAAATACATCTTGATTGAAAATGAAACAAGTGATATTAACCAGTCACCTGTGGGCTAATGTCATATCTACCCTGTGCTGAGTTTGTTGCTACAAGTGTCTGGTACACTGATGTCATTTGAGCTTCGACAAAGCAGGAAAAGGATATCTGCATTGCAATGAGGAAACAGATTTGCAGTCTTACTAACGTAATAAAATTGTTCTTTTACTTCTATAATCTTGCATTTTTTACAGGCAAACGTTCCAAGTTGAGATTTGTTGTTTACAGTGTACTGTAACAGAGATATGTTATGATATTCTGATGTCATTATCAACTGATGTAATTTATCTGGAGCTGAGCAAAGTCCTTGACACTGTCCCACACTGCATCCTGGTCTCCAAGCTGGTGAAACATGGCTTTGATGGGTGGAGCACAAGATGGATGCAGAACTGGCTTGATGGCCACACTCAAACAGTGGCTGCCAATGGGTCCATGTCCAAGTGGAGAACAGTGACAAGCAGAGTCCCTCAGGGACCAGTCCTGGGACCAGTCTTGTTCAACATCTTTATGGGTGACAAAGGACAGAGGCATTGAGTGCAGCCTCAGCAAGTTTGCTGATGACTCCAAGCTGTGTGGTGCAGCAGCCAGGCTGGAGGGCAGGGATGGCATCCAGAGGGACCTGGACAGGCTGCAGAGGTGGGCACAAGCCAACCTCAGGAGGTTCAACAAGGCCAAGGGCAAGGTCCTGCATCTGGGTCAAGGCAATCCCAAGCATGAATCCAGGCTGGCCAGTAGTGGCTGGAGAGCAGCCCTGAGTAGAGAGACCTGGGGGTGCTGGTGGAGGAGAAGCTCAAAATGAGGCAGCAGTGTGCACTTGCAGCCCAGAAAGCCAAGCAGAACCTGGGCTGCATCAGGAGAAGTGTGGCCAGCAGGGCCAGGGAGGTGATTCTCTCCCTCTGTTCCACTCTGCTGAGACCCCACCTGGAGTACTGCATCCAGTTCTAGAGCCCCTGGGACAAGAGGGATGTGGAGATGCTGGAGCACGTCCAGAGAAGTGCCACAAGGATGCTCAGAGGGCTGAAGCACCTCTGCTATGAGGACAGACTGAAAGAGTTGGGGCTGTGCAGTTTGCAGAAGAGGAGGCTCCCAGGTGACCTTCTTGTGGCCTTCCAGTATCTGAAGGAGGCCTACAGAAAAGCTGGGGAGGGACATTTTAGGCTGTTAGGTAGTGACAGGGGTAGGGGGAATGGAGCAAAGCTGGAGGTGGGGAGATTCAGACTGGATGTGAGGAGTTGTTGAGCACGAGAGTGGTGAGAGCCTGGAATAGGTTTCCCATGGAGGTGTTTGGGGCCACATCCCTGGAGGTGTTTGCAGCCAGGCTGGATGAGGCTGTGACCAGGCTGATGTAGGGTAGGATGTCCCTGGGCATGGCTGGGAAGGTGGTAACTAGATGGTCCTTGTGGTTCCTTCCAACCCTGACTGAGTCTCTGATTCTATGATTCTGTTGTAGTAGATTTTAAAATCAAAATAAAGTTTGGACTCTGTATTTTTCCTGTGTTTAACTCTGAGCATTTCTGTCAGAATAAAACCATCCAAGTTTTTCCTCTGTGTTTGAAGAATAATTTTTCAAGCCTACTCAATTTCCCAAATTTCTAGTATTCCTGAACTTAGCATTTCTGTAGTCAGGAACACGGTGGCTTCAGCATAACTTTCCTGAAGAAGCCTTCTGAAATGACTGTTTTCCAATTTATATGTGTTCTGTACTGTATTGAATGATAGACCATACATTTCTTGCTTGACCAAGTGCACAATTGAAATAGGATATGCACCAGGATATTCTATGTGGTTAAACTAGAATCTAATGCAAGGCAAATTCACAGAGATTCAAGAGTCTTGGCTCTGACAATAATCTATGTGTTTAGTCTTGTTTACTTGGCTCTCACTGACTAAGAACCCCTATTATTTTGCTTATCATAAGGTTGTGCCTATGAATTATCTCACAGGATCACAGGATCACAGGATGTCAGGGGTGGGAAGGGACCCAAAGAGATCATCAAGTCCAACCCCTGTGCCAGAGCAGGATCAGACAATCTAGCTCAGGTCACACAGGAACACATCCAGATGGGCCTTGAAAGTCTCCAGAGAAGGATACTCCACATCCTCTCTGGGCAGCCTGTGCCAGTGCTCCGTGACCCTTACAGTAAAGAAGTTCCCACTTGTGTTGAGCTGGAACCTCCTGTGCTGCGGCTTCCATCCATTACGTCTTGTCCTATCACAGGGAGCAAGTGAACAGTGCCTGTCCTCTCCCTCCTGACCACCATCCCTCGGATATTTATAAACATTGATTAAATCCCCTCTCAGTCTTCTCTTCTTCAGACTAAAAAGCCTCAGGTCCCTCAGCCTCTCCTCCCCAGGCAGTGCTGCAGTCCCCTAATCGTCCTCATAGCCCTCCTCTGGACCCTCTCTAGCAGATCCCTGTCCCTCTTCAACTGGGGAGCCCAAAACTGAACACAGTACTCAAGATGGGTTCTCACCAGGGCAGAGTAGGGGGGGAGGAGAACCTCCCTTGATCTGCTGGACAAACTCTTCTAAATACACCCCAGGATCCCATTGGCCTTCTTGTCCCCCAGGGCACATTGCTGTGCCATGGATATTCTCCCCCAGCACTCCCAGGTCTCTCTCCACAGGGCTGCTCTCCAGCAGTCACCTCCCAACCTGTACTGCTGCAGCTTGTTATACCTCCCTAGGTGCAGGACTGTGCATTTGTCCTTGTTGAACTTCATTTTGTTCCTCATGGCAATTCAGTCCACATGGCCATCAGTCACTCTTCTTATTCTTACATCTGTGGAAAAGTAAATAAGAGTCTTCAGGCTCAATTTAGCTTGCAAATTGTATGCAATGTTGAGGACCTGTTAATGATTATATCACAGCTTGATAGTCTGTATCAAATTGTGATCAATTCTTCATGGTTTTTTTTTTTCCTAAACATTGGAAACAAAAAGCTTCCCCAAGACAGTTTGAACCCACCTTCATATGCAGCTATATGGTGAACATAGTAAGTTGTAAATAGGCTTATAATAATTTGAAATTCAATAAATTACACTACAACAGCAATCTCCGGGGTCAGAATAAGGGAACTCTGCAGGGAGAACTGTCTAAATGAAGAATGAGGAAAGCAGACACATTTGCATAATCCTATCCTTTATAACAAAAATCACTTCTCAACTATTACTGTTGTTTATATGGAAAAAGTCTTGGTTTGGGGAATGGGGGAAATGGATAACATTAATACAAACTCAGGGGAGAAATGTCCTGGTAGGGAATAAATCCTGCCAGGCTGGTTTAACTCTTGGTGTCCTCCTCCTGTTGCGGATCCAGGAGTTGAGTGGCTGACCAACAACGGAGGGTTTGGCCCCAGCAAAGCCTTGAGGGTTAGGAGCTCAGCACCACCAAATCAGGTGTCTTGTGCTGCCCCTCAGCCTGCCTACCTCATCACACGAGGCACAAAGCTCTGAATTCATTGGACCAAAAAATTGATGCCAGTGCCTATTGGCCAATTTAATTTTCAAAATACTGCATTTAATGGGAGGTGATTCAGAAGCCAGGACGTTCCACCATGAGGATGACCCCACTTGCATCTCATTTAACTGGGAATCAGGGCAGCCACCTGTTTGCAGCTTGCACCAGCAGCTTAGCAGCAACCTAGTTTTTCACTCCTTCCCTCTGCCTGGAATATTTTGCCTTTCTGCCCTAGGGATCAACACATCGTGAGTACACATGTTAGAGTTAATGCTAAGACTCCATAAGTATAGTGTGCTGGTTTGAATTAATTGGAGGTTTTGAATAAGGAATTAGACTATAGGCTGAGAAAGGAAGACACTGATGGTGCTACTGCACTCATAGCTTTACTGAAAAGAAAAGAAAAAAAAAAGAAAAATAAAATGTTTAAGAGTTGTAACCCAAACATAGATAAGTCAGACCGCTTTGAGCCATGGCTGCTGCGCATGTCTCTCTCTCCCTACCTTCCTAGCTGGATCTGAATATTTTCATTAACTTCTTTCCTTCTGCTAATCCCCCTGGCTGATCTACCTTCACCTATCTGCTGCATAAGACAGATGGTGAGATAAGATTGGAGTGGGGGGAAGGTGGTAGGGGTGGTTAGAAACTCCTCTTAGGGATTCTGATCTCTGGGAGGGCTGTGGTGTTTCTGTATTAACTTTTCACTGTATATATCTGTAAATATCTGTTATACATTGTAAATGCCTCCCTGTATATCATGCAAAGCTGTAAATATAAAGTTTCATTGATTAACTTCCAGCTGGCTGAGTCTAGCCTGGGTGATTTCAAAAGTGGGGTGGGGGAGGAAGTAGGGGGGCCCTGATAACTTCCCAAACTATCACATGCAGAATTGGAGTTCCTCATCTTGGAGAACTTGACCCATGTCTTATTCTGAAATCTGGATTACTAGCCACTGATCATTGGTACCACTGATAATTAATTTGATGGGGTCTTCAAAATTGCAATATAACAAATGCTTGATTGCCAAATATTGGCTCCACTACTGACTTTACATTTCTAACAGTGGGCTGATTCTGACAGTAGGCTGATAAACTGCACCAGTATAGGTTGGGAGTTGATCTGCTGGAGAGCAGCCCTCTGGAGAGGGACCAAGGAGTGCTGGTGGATAAGAAGTTATCCATGGGATATCCATGGGACTTCTTATCCATGGGGGGCAGGGAATGGCTGAACCACCACACGTAGTTAGATTTTTTTTCCCTTTTTTTGCATTCCTGTTTTCCAAGTTCCAATTGCTTAAACTAATAAATTCTATGTTTATAAATAGCCTTTGTGCAACTGCTTCCTGTTGACCAAAAATACAAAAGAATCTTAGGGAATTTTCCAGATTTTTTAAAAATATCAATAATAAAAATTGTCATTCATACCAAAATTGATATTCATCATTCACAATATATTATTCATTTCTACAAAAAGAAACTACAACTCTTCGATAAAGCATGAAATGAAACATTTGTACTTCCTCCACCTTGACTGTCTAGTTGGAATGCTTGGGAGTGTTAACCATCAAGCCCATCACAGTTAAGGAGTGCAATAGCACACTCTGAAGGTGTTTCCATTTTTTTTTTCTTGTGATTTATTTTAAGCTGTTTTACACTGCAAATATCACTTATGTGTCACAATGGAAAACAGGAGTACAGACTAAATCATAGAATCATAGCACTGGTTAGGTTGGAAGGGACCTCAAACATCATCCAGTTCCAACCCCTTGCCATAGGCAGGGACACCTCTCACTAGAACAGGTTGCTCAAGACCTCATCCAACCTGGCCTTGAACACATCCAAAGAGGGTGCAGCCACAACCTCCCTGGGCAACCTGTTCCAGTGTCTTGCCACCCTCACTGCAAAGAACTTCCTCCTTACATCCCCTTTAAATCTCCCCTCTGCCATTTAAAACTCATTCCTTCTCGTTCTGTCATTACAAGACCTTGTGAATAGTCCCTTCCCAGCCCCTCCTGCACAGCCCCAACTCTTTCAGTCTCTCCTCATACCAGAGCTGCTGCAGCCCTCTGAGCATCCTCGTGGCCCTTCTCTGGACGCGCTCCAGCATGTCCACATCTGTCTAGGTTGTTGAGTCTGGAGACGAGGAGGCTCCCAGGTGACCTTCTTGTGGCCTTCCAGTATCTGAAGGGGGCCTACAAAAAATCTGGGGAGAGACATTTTAGGCTCTCAGGTAGTGACAGGACTAGGGGGAATGGAGCAAAGGTGGAGGTGGGGAGATTCAGACTGGATGTGAGGAGGAAGTTGTTGAGCATGAGAGTGGTGAGAGCCTGGAATGGGTTGCCCAGGGAGGTGTTTGGGGCCACATTCCTGGAGGTATTTGCAGCCAGGCTGGCAGAGGCTGTGGGCAGCCTGATGTAGGGTAGGGTGTCCCTGGGCATGGCAAGGGGGTTGGACCTGAGTGATCCTTGTGGTTCCTTCCAGTCCTGACTGATTCTATGATTCTAAGCAAGTAAACAATTCTGTGGTCCAAGAGATACAATGTTTTCAGCAAAAATCTTTGCATGTTAACATAATGACATTTTTTATTATATATAATTTTAATAGAGCATTGCTATTATGTTTTAGAGGGAACATAATACTCCGTGGCTGAGAAAACACCTCTCTTGCAAGCTGCAAACATAAATTTCAACTTAAATAAATTTATTTCTTTTCAGTGAAGTTTTCCCCCTAGGTCTGTTTTATATTCTGTCAGATATTCAGATACATGGAGCAGCCAGGATTAAGTGCATTTGTCTACCTATGCTTGAAAAAAGGAGGTTGAAACTCCATGTGAAAACTTTTTTTGCCTCCGATAGAATCAGTAATGAGACGCTTGAAGAACAGACACCTTTGCAAGAACAAATCAGTTTGTTTTGTTGGTTTTTTTTTTTCTGTGAATGACATCATCCAGTATAATGACTGATTAATTTTCAAGTATTCAAGAAAGTGTGAATAGAAGAAAAACATTAATTCTCTCATATCATAAGGCTATAAAAGAGTGACAACTTCTTGCACTCTTCTATATTGGTATTAATCTCCAAGAGGCTGATACTGATAAGGATACCAAATACTGCAACTCTGTAAATGTTAGATGCCAGAAGAGAGTGTGTATTATCTCTTTAGTCATACGTTTTATGAATCCAGTCCTAGATGAGTTCAAACATTTATAATTGCTAGGGATGGATGTGTGCTGGATGAATGCTGCAGGATTTTTTTTTTATATGAAGATAGTGAAGCTTAACTAAACCTAAATGAGTGAGTGAACTTGTTTGAGTCTAGCAATAGAAGAAATAAACAAATTATTTGGCTTCCCATATTCAACAGTCATATACAAAAAAACAGCTACCTTGGATGTGAATTTTTCAGCAGAACAAAAAAATTGGACATGAAAATGTAAATTAATCCCTCGAGACATGAGTACCATAAGAATGAAATTTCAAATGCCTATTTTGTTCTGCTTACTTTGCTCAAAAATTACATAGCAGTGAAAAAATATATGAAAATATTCATCCATCTTAGACATAACTCAGCAACAACCTAAGACCAGTACTAACATGTAAAGTAAAGTGGTAGACTATTACCATTTAAAGACGGATTATGAAAAACATGTCAAGGAGTAATTGCATCTCCTCTCGAAGAGTTTTTTTCCAGAGTTTGTTTACTAAAGACATGTTTCATTAAGTCCTTTGTAAAAAACTCTGCTGGGACCTGGAGCACAAAAATTATGTACTGTTCAGGAAGTGCAGCACCAGGAGGAAGTGAAATAGACATAAACAAAGACCTTGGTAGGGGTGGTTAAAAACCCCTCTTAGGGATTTTGATCTCTGGGAGGGCTGTGGTGTTTCTGTATTACCTTTTCGCTGTGTATGTTTGTAAATATCTGTTATACCTTGTAAATATTTGCTTGTATATTGTGCATTGCTGTAAATATAGAGCTTCATTTATCAACTTCCAGATGACTGAGTTCTAGCCAGGGTTATATCAAAGGGTGCGGGGGGGGGCAGGTAACTGCTAAACCACCACACTGTATTATTTCTGAATTGTATATAATTGTAAATACATGTATATATTTTATGTGTATACGCTTGGAATTTAATCTTCGCTGTAAATATAGCTTTATCTTCCTTCCAAGCTAACTAACATCTAAAGTAAAGTGGTAGACCATTACCATTTAAAGATGGATTACGAAAAACACCTCAAAGAGTAATTGCATCTCCTCTCGAAGAGTTTTTTCCCAGAGTTTGTTTTCTAAAGACATGTTTCCTTAAGTCCTTTGCAAAAAAGCCTGCTGGGACCTGGAGCACAAAAATTATGTACTGTTCAGGAAGTGCAGCACCAGGAGGAAGTGAAATAGACATAAACAAAGACCTTGGTGGCTCTGAAGGGCAAATTTTATTTGTGTCTGGATGGATTACGTTGTTAACGCTTATTTGCATGGCATTTTGTATACTTAAGGAATTCCTTATCTTGGCCAAAATAGGAAAAT
Source organism: Psilopogon haemacephalus (assembly GCA_013396835.1). Classification (NCBI taxonomy): domain Eukaryota; kingdom Metazoa; phylum Chordata; class Aves; order Piciformes; family Megalaimidae; genus Psilopogon; species Psilopogon haemacephalus. The sequence continues at coordinate 105,738 of VWZI01012847.1, read as the reverse complement.
TCCATGATGAACAAAGCAAGAGATCTCCAGGAAAGTAAGTGACAGTTTTGCCTCATTTGTACCATCTTTCATCATAAATAATTTTATCAAATAGAGAAAGGAAAAACAACAGGTGGCACGATGTTTGGGTTTTTTTTGCTCAGCAATAGACAGTATAATGAAATCAAGATATACACATGCATATTGTTGATGTAATACTCCGCTTGAAAAGGCAGCTCTTGGTTGATAAACTTTGAATAACAAACAAGTGTCATGCCAATGACTTCTCTGTTAATAATTCACTGTGAGATCTAAACAGAAATATTGAATAGATTAGTGGCATACTGTAGTGGGTTTGCAGTGACCTGCCCCCCCCACCTTTTAGAACCCCGGCTAAAACTCAGAAAAACACACTGGAAGTTAATAAATGAAGCTTATATTTACAGCAATGCAAATATACAAGCAAATATTTACAAGATATAACAGATATTTACAGAAATATACAGTAAAATAGAAATACAGACACCACACCCCTCCTGGAGACCAAAATCCCCAGGAGAGGGAAACCAAACCCCCCTGTACCACCTCTCCCTCCTTCCCCCAGCTTTATCTCACCACTTGATGATGCTGCAGATAAGCTGAAGATCGGTCAGAAAGATTAGTGGCAGGAAGGAATGAATGGTTTTAGTAATTTTACTCTGAATTAGTTCAAAGGCAGAGAGACAAAGGAAAGAAGCTGGTGAAGCCTGCTCAACCCAGAGCCGACTGAACTGCGCCAGCACACTGGCTTATCTGGATGTTTTGGGAACATTCTAAAACAACCTTCTTTCTTCTCTCTCAGTCAAAACTGGGTGAAGGGACACAGTGTTTAATTTCTCACTCTCAGGCAGCAGTCTAATTTTTCACACAAATTCTCCAATTAGCTCAAACCAACACACATACAGAAACAACATAAATAACTGTGAACTTGGCTTTTCTCTTCCTCTTTAGCGCAGAAATACTATTTTCCATGTTGCTGTCTTTGCTGTATTCTGTTTCTTGTCCTACACCAGCTTGCACCTAAAGTAGGAGCTGCAGAAGCTTTATATTACAAACTTTATTTTATATTAAAAACTTCTTTTTTACTGTAGGAAAGGCCTGTTTGAGTTGGGACTTTTCAGCCTGGAGAAGAGAAGGCTTTGAGGAGACCTTATAGCAACCTTCCAGTACCTGAAGGGGGCCTACAGGAAGGCTGGGGAGGGACTGTTCACAAGGTCTTATAATGACAGGATGAGGGGGAATGGGTTCAAACTGGCAAAGGGGAGATTTAAATGGGATGTTAGGAGGAAGTTCTTCACAGTGAGGGTGGTGAGACACTGGCACAGGTTGCCCAGGGAGGTTGTGGCTGCTCCCTTCCTGGATGTGTTCAAGGCCAGGCTGGATGAGGTCTTGAGCGACCTGATCTAGTGGGAGGTGTCCCTGCCTATGGTGGGGGGCTGGGACTGGCTGATCTTTGAGGTCCCTTCCAACCTAAACCATTTTATGATGCTTTTTTTTTTTTTTTTCTTTAAATTTCATAGAATCATAGAATGGTTTAGGTTGGAAGGGACCTCAAAGATCAGCCAGTTCTAACCCCCCTGTGCCATAGGCCAGGAGACTTTCCACTAGAACAGTCCTCATCCAACCTGGCCTTGAACACCTCCAAGGAGGAAGCAGCCACAACCTCCCTGGGCAACCTGTGCCAGTGTCTCACTGCCCTCACTGTAAAGAACTTCCCCCTCATGTCCTGTCTAAATCTCCCTTCTGCCATTTACAAGCTGCACAAGGGGATGTTCAGGCTTGATGCTAGGAAATACTTCTTCACAGAGAGGGTTATCAAACATTGGAATGGTCTTGTCATGGCAGTGGTGGAGTCCTCATCCCTGGAGGTGTTTAAGCAGTGTGAGGACCTGGTGCTTAGGGACATGGTTTAGTGTTGACCTTTCAGTGCTGGGTTGAAGGTTGGATTGGACAATCTTTAAGGTCTCTTCCAACCAGATGTTTTCTGTGATTCTGTGACCAAAAAAAAAAAAAGGGGGATATACATTTCACCTTTAAGCAATTTTTGGGCAAAGAAGGCAAGAAAAATGTGATGTATAAGAAGAGAAGCATCACAGAAAAGGTAATTTATCTGCTCATAAGTCAGGACTGTGTCAGAAGCTTTGAACAAAATCTCAAGTGTCCCTTGAAGATCTCTGAGAATCTGGAACCTGCTCTGATTCCTCCTCTGTCCTTAAGCAGATCAGCTGGTAAGTGTGCACTGTATCTGTGTCTTCCAGCAGCTGCAGGTGCTGGTAACAATTCACACTAGCTTTGTGTTTCTTCATATTTTATTCTTGAATATGTGGTCAAAAAGCTTTCATTGTCATGATACAGAAATTAAATTCCAGGAAACTTGAAAGTAGCTGCTTATTGCCTGTGACAGTTTGAAAGGGAACAACTTACAAAGCTCTTATGTGAAATTGCCTGGAAGCCAACTTTCAATTTATTATGAATATCTTTTTTTTTTTTTTCTTTCTCTCATGGCTACAGATATGCCTTTTTGATAAAAAACCCCAACTTTTTAAGAAAACATGATCAAGCATCTACTCACCTTTGTAAGGTTTAGGAAAGCACAGCATGCTGGTTTAAGGCTCACTGGAATATTCTAATGAGAGAAATGAGATCATTGGTTGTAAAATAATAATAATGATAGTCTGTATTATTCATTTGCTTGCTAAAAAGGTATAAAAAGCCAAAGTATAAACAATTCTGAATTCTTTGCTTTCAGGCACTGGCCCTCCAGTATCTTAAGGGGACCTACAAAAAAGCTGGGGATGGATATTTTAGGCTGTCAGGTAGTGAGAGAACTAGGGGGAATGGAGCAAACCTGGAGGTGGGGAGATTCAGACCCAACATGAGGAGGAAGTTGTTGAGCATGAGAGTGGTGAGAGCCTGGAATGGGTTGCCCAGGGAGGTGGTTGGGGCCACATTCCTGAAAGTGTTTGCAGCCAGGCTGGCAGAGGCTGTGGGCAGCCTGATGTAGGGTAGGGTGTCGCTGGGCATGGCAGGGGGGTTGGAACTAGATGATCCTTGTGGTCCCTTTCAACCCTGACTGATTCTATGATTCTATGATTCTATGATTCTATGATCTCTTTGCTTCTCTCTCTAATCTCTTCCACTAACCTTGGCTAACCCGATAACACATAAGCCTTGCTGGTTGTTTTCTGTCTAGGAGAGAAAGAGAATGGCATTGGTCCCTTACAGACTTTCTTTGTCCGAGGTTGGAAGTTTGGATTTCTGTACGTGCTGGTTTGAACTAATTGGAGAATTTGAGTGAGAAATTAGACTATTGGCTGAGAAATGAAAACACAGGATGTCACGTCACCCAGAGCTCTACTGAGAAAGGAAAAAAAAATGTTTTAAGAGTTGTAACCCAAATATAGATAAGTCAGATGGTTTCAGACTGCTCTCTGGGCTGTGGCTGCTTCTCTTGCATGGTTCCTTTGTCTCTGCCTTGTGTAGCTGATTCTTAATAATTCCACTAACTTCTTTCCTACCGCTAACCCCCCTGACCGATCTACATCCATCTATCTTCTTCATCAACAGATGGTGAAATATAGGTTGGGGAAGTGTGGGGGGGAGGTGGTAGGGGTGGTTAAAAACCCCTCTTAGGGATTTTGATCTCCGGGAGGGCTGTGGTGTTTCTGTATTACCTTTTCACTGTATATATCCGTAAATACCTGTTATACCTTGTAAATATCTGCTTGTATATTGTGCACTGCTGTAAATATAAAGCTTCACTTATCAACTTCCAGTGTTCTGAGTCCTAGCCAGGGTTATATCAAAGGGTGGGGGGGCAGGTAACTGCTAAACCACCACACTGTATTGTTTCTAAATTGTGTGTAATTGTAAATACATGTATATATATTGTGTGTATATGCTTGGAATTTAATCTTTGCTGTAAATAGAGCTTTACCTTACTTTCAAGCTGTCTGAGATGGTTTGTTAAATTTCAGTTGGGGCAGGGGGGGAATTTCCCAACCCACTACATACAGGACACAGAGTGGATGACAAAAAAAGAGAATGACATGTGAAGAATTAAATCAACACTTCCAAGTGTTTGAATGCCATCTCAGTTACTCCAAGCAGCTAATTGAATCAAAAGAACCTCTACAAATTAACATTTATAAAGCTATTAAATAGATGATTTTTTTTTTTTTTTAACCAAGGATTAATTTTATGCACTGGATTATAAAGACTTCTTTGCAAAAAGATGCCACTTCTTAAAATTGATTTATTTGCAGGTGATGGCTAATGAAAAGGAATGACTCTTTGCACTGCAGGGAAAAAAAAAAATCCTCTAACCCATTTTCAAAACCAAATTACTTATGACAACAGTTCACAGAGTTAAATCGCTTGATAGTGCTGCAGTGTGCCCTACCCTGTGCAGAGCTGAGTTCAAGATCAAACAGAGATTTTGCTTTATAGACCGATGGAGGCTGGGAGACTGTTGAGAATTAATGAAAGCATTTTCCTCTGGGGAGTTTCTGTTCGTGTGTAGATATCTAATACCCACTGTGAGTTAATTCAGAGTGGTGTGAAGCAGTACACTTTCTGCTTCTTGGTGAGCATTGGTGGCACAGCATTATAAAAGAGGTGTTGCTTTGCTGTGTTAGAGAGTGCAACAAAGTGGCTTTTTTTTTTTTTGAAGAAGTACAATTGCATTTAACTGTGATCTATAGAAAAAAAAAATAAATATATACGTGGAAAACATTTAGAGAGAAAAAAAAAGAATCTTCATTTAATAATATAATGTAAATTTCTCACGTGTCTGAGTTGTGGAAAGGATTTGTAATGTTGATGCATGTCAGTCCATAAATAAAGTTTACAGAGAAACAATGATGAAAGTTCAGTCAAATAAAATAAAGGCTTGACAAAGCTGAATGTCTTAAAATGTGGTACAGCAAGCTGTTCTCAGCATCCAGTCAGTAAGCCTCCTCGAGGAAGATCATAGATTCTTAGAATCAGTCAGGGTTGGAAGGGACCACAAGGATCATCTAGTTCCAAACCCCCCTGCCATGCCCAGGGACACTCTACTCTACATCAGGCTGGCCACAGCCTCATCCAGCCTAGCTGTGAACACCTCCAGGGATGTGGCCACAACCATCTCTTTGGGCAACCCATTCCAGGCTCTCACCACTCTCATGCTGAACAACTTCCTTCTCTTGTCCGGTCAGAATCTCCCCATCTCCTGCTCCATCTCCTCCACCTCTGGTTGCCATCCCTGCCCTCCAGTCTGTCTGCTGCCCCACACAGCTTGAGGTTATCTGCAAACTTGCATAGACAAAGTCAAAGATGACTAACAGTATCCTAGCACCTGGTTAAGCCAACAACAACAGCCAGATCTTGTACAAAAGACTTTATTTCAGCTATCCCACCCCCCAGCCCTTTCTTCTTTTCTTCCTATACATCTCAAATGCACAGGCAGAACAGGGTGGGAATGGTGGCTGGGGTGAGAGAGAAAGTCTTGGAACAAAAAGACAACAATAAAGTTCCTTCAAGGGTTTTGACTTCACAGATCTCACCTCTCTATGATAAGTGATGTAAAATTCATCTTGGAACATTCACCTGGAAGGTTGGTTAAAGTTTGAACAGGAAAATTGCTAACAAAAATTTACTGGCTTAATTTGCTGACTGTGACCTAATTATTACTGCCAAAAGAGGGCAAAATACTGGGTCTTTCTTTTTGTTTCTTTTCCCCTATTTCCAGACTTCACTCCGTAATAGGAAGTTTAGATCTGTCTTCTTTTGTTGCAGATCTGCTCCAACTTTTGTAGCACACCTTATTTCTAAAGCAGTTGAACTGGGAGTTGATATGTCAGGTTCCAATTCATCTTTTTAAATAAGAATTAACTTTTCAGAGAAACCCATTTGCCTGAGGCTGCTGTGCACAACAGTGAGGCAGGAGACTGGAGCAGACTCCAGAGCTTTGGATGATTTTCCTATAAAATGTTTCTGACTATTACAGTGTAAAAATACTTAGGAAAAAAAAAATTGAATGTGATTGTTTTTCTCTTTCTTCCGTGTGTTTCTCTGTTTTCATTTTTGTAAGACTAACAAGAAACACATCTTGAGAGCTTCATTATGAAGCAGAGAAATTGCATTTCTCCTGTGTTTCCTGGAATATTTTAATTCCCTTTCAAGGTTTAATTTCATACCTTTGGTTTATATGCTGCATTTTTCATCACGAGAATTGCTCTGTGCAGGGATATGCAAGGGTCTTTAAAAACTCTTGGCAACTGCCTCTTGACAAACACCCACATAAATTTCAGGAGGCTGAGCTTCAGTTTCTGGTTCTATTTGCTGGCTTGTTGCACAAACTTGATGAATTCCTTTCTCTTCTTTCCACAGGTGTGAAATGAAGATGGTCACTCTTAACCTCAATTGTAGAAGAGGCTGGGACAACAAAAAGTAAGTTTATTAAGATTAACATGTCCTAGATAGAAGACTACTTCAGGCATAAGTAGTCTAATCCCCTTCTGATTTGATTATTAGTAACAGACTATGAATTATTATTCCAAATTTTTCTTTTTTTTTTTTTTTATTGTTAACATTTTAAAATTTGGGAAAATTCCCTGAGATGCTTTGGATGTTTGGCCAAAAAGAAGCAATCACACAAAAGGTATTTATAAGCACAGAATTAAACAGCTTAAACAGTTAAAACAGTCAGAACTTGGAAAATAGGAACCTGGTAACAGGGGAAATTCTAACTATGCCTATGGCGTCTTAGCATGTACTCCCTGACATGATAGATACAAAATTTCCCAGTAGAGGAGGAGGAAAGGTTTGCCTTGCTGCTGGCTGCTGGTGCAAGCTGCACAACACACTGCAAACACGTGGCTGCTGTGAAAGAGCTGCAAATAGACCTCCTGTCCTGGAAAAGGAGACAAAGGCCCTAAATTACGCCCTTAAATACACTATTTTGAAAGAGAAACTGGCCGATAGGCACTAGCACCCATTGTTTTGGCCAATGAATTCAAAGTCCTGTGTCTAGGTGCCCACCCCAGCAGTTGAGGGGCGGTGCAAGACACCTGACTTGGTGTTTTTAGTGCCTAGTCCCTGGGGCTTTGTTGGGGCCATGCCCTTCATTGTTCTGCTCACATCCATCAACTCTTGCGACAGGAGGAGGAGAGCAGGGGTCTATGCCATACCAGGACACCTTCTAAGAGGGGATCCACTTTTTCTTATGTTTTGTTTTGTGATTCAAGGACCCATCTGTGTACAAAGAATGGTCAGGTGTGCTTTGACCAAAACAAAAACCATTAAGCCCCCTAAGATATATTTTGTGAATTTATTTTTCATTTTTTAAAAAAAAAAGTAGTCTTGTAAATTCTGATTTTCAATAATATACATAGAATCATAGAATGGTTTAGATTGGAAGAGACCTCAAAGATCATCCAGTTCCAACCCCCCGCCATAGACAGGGACACCTCCCACTAGACCTTCCTCTGGATCTTCTCTAAGAGGTCCATGCTTTTCTTGTGCTGGGAGCCCTAGAGGTAAATCCAATACTGCTGGTGTGGTCTATAGAACAGAGTAGTGAGAGTATCATAGAATGTTAGGGGTTGGAAAGGACCTCTAGAGACTGCTTAATCCAAGCCCCTGTCTAAGCAGGATCACCTAGGGCAAGACACACAGGAATGCATCCTGAGGGTTTTTTAAATCTTCAGAAAAGGAGACTCCACAACCTCTCTGGATACCCTGTTCCTGTGCTCCATCACCTTGCCCTTATGCTGCTGGAGACCTTTATAGTCAAGATGTTCCCCCTTGTGTTGAGCTGGAACCTCCTCTGCTGCAGCTGATATCCATTGCTCCTTGTCTTATCACTGGGAGCAAGTGAGCAGAGCCTGTCCCCCACCTCCTGACACCCATCCCTCAGATATTTATAAACATTTATTAGATCCTCTCTAAGTCTTCTCTACTCTTCTTAGTAGTGCAAATGCACGTGGGCCACTTATGATAACATAAATGGGATTAAAAGAAAGAATGATAGCTTGTTACCACAAGCTTTGCATGACCTTGAAAAGGAAAGATCAAAAAGGATCCAAATATATGATGCAACGTAAAAACGATTTCAAATACTCTTAAAAGAAACAGCTGTAGCAAGATGAGAAGAAAACAGATAATTGACAACAGATGTCCCTCTCAGACAGTGATGAAAGAGTAATTACAGAGGGAGAGAGAGCATCCTGCAGAGAGCAAATGAGCTTTACCAGCAGCTCTACAAGGATGCATAGAGATAAGCACAACAAGATTCCCCATCTCCTATGACACAAAAAGAGGTGTGGGGAAAAAAAAACAAAAAACAAAACCCCCAAAATCTTACACACTCAAAAAAAAGATAAAACCATGAACCTTTTAAGAAGAAAAACAGATGGCATAGTTAGTGATGTGTGGTGGTTTGGTAGTTATCCACCCCTCCACACTTTGAAATAACCCAGGCTAGACTCAGTTGGCTGGAAGTTAATCAATCGACTTTATATTGACAGCTTTGCACAATATACAAGCAGATATTTACAATGTATAGCAGATATTTACAAATATATACAGTAAAAAAGGTAATACAGAAACACCACAGCCTTCCCAGAGATCAAAGTCCCTACGAGGGGGTTTTAACCACCCCTATCACGTTCCCCCCTTCCCCAATCTTATCTCACCATCTGTCTTATGCAGCAGATAGGCAAAGATAGATGGGCCAGGGGGATTAGCAGTAGGAAAGAAGTTAGTGAGATTATTCAGACCCAGCTAGGAAAGGCAGGGAGAAAGAGCCATGCAAAAGCAGCCACAGCCCAAAGTGGTCTGACACAGTCTGACTTATCTATATTTGGGTTACAACTCTTCAACAATTTTTTTCTATTTCTCAGTAAAGCAATCCGTGAAGTAGCATCATCAGCGTTTTCCTTTCTCAGCCTATAGTCTGATTTCTCATTCAAATCCTCCAATTAGTTCAAACCATCACAGTGATGTCATACAAGTTGGAAAAACCCAGCAACCCATCCAGAAATGCAGATCAACTGCAAAGTGTCGTAGGACTGGAATTGTGCTATAATCACTCTTCTGCATTGGAAGAATGTCAATGATGCTAAGAGACATACAACCTTCTTATGGACTTCCATCCATTGCTATACATGGACATTAGTTGAGCAATTGACTTTCGTAACAGCTATAGCCCAAGTATTTAAAAATAGGCAAGAACGCTTTATAAAGGGTATATCATGTTGGGCTAGAAAGCTGCTGTAGAAAACTACATAATTTCATGAGATGTATAATGACTCTCTGACAAGTTATCTACAGGCCTAAATAATGGTACAGCAACATGTGAAAAACAGATCCCCCCAAATAAAACTCTAACAAAATGACACACATATATACACATCGTGAACTATATGTGAGAGATGTCCACATACTTATAACTCTACTGGGAAGCAATTACATTATGTTGATGCAGGTGGCTGGAGAATCTACAGCGAGGAGAAAAAGATGAGTAAAAAGTAACTTCTGAATATGCCTGCACATCTCCTCTGAATAAATGTTAAGGACAGGAGTGCTGTGAATCTATACCTGACAAGAATTTTCCCAAATTTGCATCAAATAACTTGTTTAAAAGCATCAAAAAAGTTATTTTAGACCATTGTCCATAACCATCTGATTTTTTTCCATTATCTGAACTTCAGTTAAGATCCCTAATCACCAATCACTAGTTACTTCATGATACACATCTTTAATAAACTCAGCTGAATTTCAGAGCTGCTGAACAGTACTGCCTCCCTTGATCATGCCTGTATTATGTGTTAATTTTATCATACTGAAGAAATCAGCACTTTGATGACCTTTATGATATTTTATTTTTCTAATTTGATTCCAGTTTGCTAATGTTGTGCTAGCCCAACAAATCCACAAGCAGGATTAGTGCTGAAGAACCTTTTCATGACAAAGACACTCTTCTATTTTTTTGGGGGGGTGAGGGGTGGGATTGTTTTAATTGTTTTTCTGTAATCAACAAATGGTTGAAACACAGAAAGGTGAAAGCATGTCAGAGACTGTTGTTGCACTGTCTATATGTCTCCCAAGGAAATCTAATTAGATAGCTCTTTGTTAAAACTATATTCCTAAGGTAGTCTAAATATTTGTAAGAACTTAACTTCCTATAAGGTAAGAAATAAGGGAATGTCCCCTCATGGGATGGAGAAACCGTTATCAAATGATTCAGTCATTCCTAAGGCTGCACTTATGACTTGTTATAAAAACATTTGATTTGGAAACAAATCTTCATCAGTTGAAGAGAGCCTTATCAGTGCAGAGAGTAATACTGTTGTTAGATCATAGAATCGTAGAATGGTTTAGGTTGGAAGGGACCTCAAAGATCATCCAGTTCCAACCCCCTGCCATAGGCAGGGACACCTCCCACTAGAACAGGTCACTCAAGGCCTCATCCAACATGGCCTTGAACACCTTCAGGCAGAGAGCAGCCAGAACCTCCCCGGGCAACCTTTTCCAGTGTCTCACCACCCTCACTGTGAGGAACTTCCACCTAACATCCCTTTTAAATCTCCCCTCTGCCAGTTTAAACCCATTACCCCTTGTCTTGTCATAACAAGACCTTATGAACAGTCCCTCCCCAGCCTTCCTGTAGCCCCCTTCAGATACTGGAAGGCTACTACAAGGTCTCCTCGAAGCCTTCTCTTCTCCAGGCTGAAAAGCCCCAACTCTCGTAGCCCGTCCTCATAGCAGAGTTGCTCCAGCCCTATGATCATCTTCATGGCCCTTTTCTGGACTGGCTCCAACAGTTATACATCCTTCTTTTGGTGGGGGCTCCACAAGTGCACATAGTGCTCCAGGAGAGGTCTGATGAGAGCAGTGTAAAGGAGCAGAATCCCCTCCCTTGCCCTGCTGGCCACGCTTCTTTTAATGCAGCCAAGGACACAGTTGCTGTCTGGGTCGCATGCATACACTGTCAGCTCATGTTGAGCTTTTCTTCAACCCAGGCCCCCAGGTCCTTCTCCTCAGGACCAATCAAGGCACAAGTATACCTATTCAATTAGCTTTGAATCAGAGCCATAGTGAAGTGCACTTATTATCATTATCTCTTTTTAAAAAGCACTGGTAAACTAATTAGGATGTGTGTCTAACAATTATTCTTTGTTTAGTACTTGTACTGCTATGTGCAAAAACGGATTTGTGCAATCAAGAAAATCTCAGCGGTGTTGACATTTTTATGCTTTCCAGCATAAAACTTCCAGAAGGATAAATCAAAAACCAGCGAGAAATGTCGACAAGGATGGCATGCATGCTTCAAACAGGAAGCCCACACTCTTCAAATTTCTCTAGGTATGGATTTTAAATAAGCAGGGTTTCACTCTTGAGTAGCACCATTGAGTGTACTCCGTCAAGACAACTGGCAGTCCAAACAAAGAACATTATGAAAAAAAATGTGTTAAATGGTAATTATGCAGCTTCCATTAGTCAAATCAGCAGCTGCTAGAAGAAAACTGTAAGTGACAGATGGAAGTGTTCTTCTTCTTTTCCTTCCTTCATATCCATTTCCCTCCCTCTCCCTGCCAAGTTAAGGCGTTTTCTTTTGTCGTTCTTACCCTGGAAGTGCCTGGGAAAACAAGACATTAAAAATAAAAATGAATCACTTTCTCTTGCATTGCATTCAGCAACGCTTTGAGAATTTGTCCAAAACAGCTACATAATGAACAACATTGCCCACCAACGGACTCTGTTTCCCTCTGTCAGGAATAAATATGCATAAAATTATTCAATTTCTGGCTTTCTGGGGAGAAGCAAACTTAGCTGAACTACAGCAAGCAGCATTTGTTCAAACAGCTTTACATGGTTTTATGAAAAGGACTAAAGTCTTCCTGAAAGTAGAAAACTCTTCTTGTATGTCTGCCTAGCTAGGTTAAAACACTGTATTAGGTTTAAGCTAGCCCCCCTGAGATCAAAAGCTCAATAAATACTTTATTCAATTTGGAAGTAAAAAAAGGTAAACTTTAACAATAAATAGAAGGTAAGGGGAATTACAGAGGATGGGAAAAAAGGGAACTAAAAACACAGGTAAGGGGAATTAGAGAGGATAGGGGGTAAAAGGGAAAAAAATACACAGTATAAAAAAAACCAACCTGTGGTTGGAAGTTGAGTCTGAGCAGTGAAACTGATAATTTGGTGGTGGATGCAGAGGGATGCAAGATTGATGGTGAAATGCAGAGTGTGTTGGTTTGAGCTAATTGGAGAATTTGAGTGAGAAAGTAGAATATTGGCTGAGAGAGAGTTAAACCTACAGTGTCACTTCACCGAGTTTCACTGAGACAGAGAAAACAAAAATTGTTTAGAGAATGTTNGGGGGGAAAGGTGGTAGGGGAATTTGATTATCCTCTCTTGAGGATTTTGGTCTCTGGGAGGGGTGTGATGTGTATTACCCTTTTTTACTGTATATTTCTGTAAATATCTGTTATATCTTGTAAATATTTGCTTGTATATTTGCATTGCTGTAAATATAAAGCTTCATTTATTAACTTCCAGTGTGTTTTTCTGAGTTTTAGCCGGGGTTTTAAAAAGGTTGGGGGGCAGGTCACTGCAAACCCTCTACACAGAGTTAGAGAGTTCCAAGCAATGGTTGCTCTCTCGTGTTTATTGGAGAGCAGCTGTTGAGATAGCAGCAGGGCAGCAAGGTGTATAGGGAAAGGATTTCTTCTTTGAACCAACATAAGTAAAGATAATTCTGAAGCACTATTGCATTGTATTAGATAAATCACCTTACTGCTGCTATGGTTTTACATTTTCTTGAGTTGATTTAGCAGGCATATTTTATGAAACATTAATAGTACTGTCATTATTGCCTTGCTTTCTATGGGGATTAACATCATCTACCAACAATATTTGCTGGAAGTGTTACTTGATAAATTATTAAAGCAGCTCCTGTGACAGTTCTAGCCATAGCATGCAATTTTGACCCCTACTCTTAACATTGTTTTAAAGAATTTGCTGCATTGGTCATATTTTGTTAGGGAGCTGGAGGGGAGCTGGAGGGTGATTTCCAAATGTAAAAGAATGTTCATTTTTAGACATAACAGTGGATGTGTGCTCTTCGCTTACAAAGAAGATGACACCAGAGTGAGCAGATGTCTCTCAGCAACACCAGCTGGTTCCAGGCAGGGATAGCTGTGTCTACAGTGTGAAAAGGGAACTTACATGATTTCTTTGTTAAATAGAAGTGCTTCTTTGGGTGATCAATGAGGGAAAAGCAGGTCCATTAGCAAATTCAGCTATCTTTCAAATGGAGAATTAAAGACATCTTTTAACTTGAGGGTATTGTAGTGAAAGCCCAGAGGAGTTTAATTTTTGCCTAATGCTCTTATCTGTTAGACATTTCAGTTTACAAACGCTCCCTTCAACTAGATATTATGGATACACTCTATGAATAAATTATTGCTATGCAGTATTTGCAATTAAATTAAAAAAAAAAAAAGGGGGATCTGGTATAGATTATCCTGCTCTGGAGGGGAAGTTGGACTTGATGATCTTTCAAGGTCCCTTTCAGCTTCTAACATTCTGTGATTCTGTGATTCTGATCAAAGATATAATATTTGTTACTATTATGTGTTCTGTTAGTTTGTTGTTTGTTTGGGGTTTTTTTTTTGGTGATGCTTTACTTTAATGGATGTACATAAAGCATTGTTTTCCTGAACTATGAGTAACTGTGCTGGTTTGAACTAATAGGAGAATTTGAGTGAGAAATTGGACTATTGGCTGAGAGAGGAAAACACAGTATGGCACTGCACCCAGAGCTTTACTGAGAAAGAAAAAAAATGTTTTAATAATTGTAACCCAAATATAGATAAGTCAGATGGTTTCAGGCCTCTCTGGCTGTGGCTGCTCCTTGCCTGGTTCCTTTTTCTCTGCCTTTTGTAGCTGATGCTCAATAATTCTACTACTTCCCTTCTGCTAATCCCCCTGGCTGATCTACCTCTGCCTATCTGCTTCATCAACAGGTGGTGAGATAAGATTGGGGAAGGGGAGAAAGGTGGTAGGGGTGGTTGGTTACCCCTCTTGGGGATTTTGATTTCTAGGAGGGCTGTGGTGTTTCTGTATTACCTTTTCACTGTATATATCTGTAAATATCTGTTACACATTGTAAATATCTGCTTGTGTGTTGTGCATTGCTGTAAATATAAAGCTTCATTTACCAACTTCCAGTGTTCTGAGTCCTAGCTGGGGTTTATTTCAAAGGGGGGGAGGCGGGGGGGCAGGTAACTGCTTAAACCACCACAGTAACATAGCACCTTCTTTGCTTAAAGTTATTTCCAGCCACTGCTTTACCTTACAAGCTCATTACTGTTTTTCTTCATGAGCTCATAGTAGAGCACATGCTTCTCCAGCTGATACTACGACATCAATCTCAGATATGGGTCTGCACTCTGCACTCTTTGACATATGTAACAGCCTTGGAGGCTACTAAGCCTTTTATATCTGCATCTGTCCTCTAAAAAAAGTCCTGAGAATGAATTGCAGAATCACAGAATTTGTTAGATTGGAAAAGAGCTTCAAGGTCATGGAGTCAAGTAATTCTTTTCACACTGACAAGTCCTTGACTAAACCAAATCCCTCAGCACAACATCTAATCACTATGAATCTCTATGGTTGGAAAGGACCACCAGGATCATCCAGTCCGACCTTCATCCCAGCATCCTTAATCAGTAGACCATAGCCTCAACCCATGCCACATCCACTCTTTTTTAAAACACCTCCAGGCATGGTGACTCCACCACCTCCCTGGGCAGCCTGTTCCAGTGTCTCACCAGCTGCTCAGTAAAGAACTTCCTTCCAGCATCCAATCTAAACCTCCCCTGATGCAACCTGAGGACAGTTCCTCTTGTCCTATCATTAGTAATTTAGGAAAAGAGACCAGCACCAGCCTCACTACAACCTCCTTTTAGGTAGTTGTAGAGGGCAATAAGGTCCTCTCTCATCCTCCTCTTCTCCAGACTAACCAACGCCAGCTCCCTCAGCTGTTCCTCATAGGTCATGTTTTCCAGACCTCTCCCCTTCTCTGCACCTCAGTGTCCTTCCTAGACTGCAATGGCCAAAACTGGACACAGTACTCAAGGTATGGTCTCACAAGTGCTGAGTACAGGGGAATTATCACTTCCCTACTCCTGCTGGTCACACCATTTCTGATCCAGGCCAGGATGCTGTTGGCCTTCTTGGCCACCTGGGCACACTGCTGGCTCATGTTCAGAATACAGGGCTCACACTTCAGGTTTTTTCTCTAAGGGGTTTGGTTTTGGTTTGTTTCAACTACCTGCATTTCATAAGGAAATTTAAGTCCTTTTTATAATTGTCCTATAATTCTCACAATTTTCAGCAAAGTTTCCCCTCACTTCCAACAGTGTGTTTAAGAGACAGCTCTCAAGAAGTTGACAAGCCATGCTGATTGCAAAAGACACCCTAAGAGTTCTCAAATAATGAGGAAGAAAGCTGTAAAGAAGCATAAGGATTCAATACAGAGCCCTTGGGCTTCCCTCTGGACTGTCTTTTCATTCCTTCTACCAGCAATTGGCATAGGTTGCCATAAAACAATTTGGGTCATCTGTAGAAAGGTATTAGCAATTATCATGAAGACACAGAATCAAAGAATGGCTTAGGTTGAAAGGGACCTTAGAGATTGAACCTCCCTTGCATGGACAGGAATGCCTCTCAATTAGACTTGATTGCTCAAGGCACACATATTCAGACCTTGCAAGTACACTAGTCCAGTTATGAGAATTTCTAATACCTGAAGATGTGTTCCCCACCTGACCACAGAGAACAGGTATCTAATTATAGGAAAGTTTTAGAAATGCCTTACTCAGATATGAGTAAGAATAAAAAACATTAACTTTTTTTTTTTGTTTTGCTATCTCCACATGAATTATTGTCTTCTGCTTCTGCTCGAGGTGATTTTGAGGGGAATATATACATATATTTATATTCATGGAAGTTCAAGTAGAAATGGAAAATGGAAAAATTAACAGTTGTTTCAGAATAAGTTTATGGATGCATTTTGGATTAAAAAAAAAAAATCCTTTCACCAATACGCAGACATTTAAAAAATACTAATGCTAGTATCTCTCAAGTGAACATTTATAGAAAAATGTCTTTAAAAAATGTAACTTTGGTATATGTGAAAAGATATTTTGAATATTTATTTTCTTACAAAAAAAAAAAAAAGAGTGTACTTTCTGTTTTGATATATGGTTGCACTTATTCCAGATGAATACTGTGTAAGTAGACTTATTCCCTGTCTTTCTAAAAGCTTTTTTCTTGCAACTGCTATTTTTCTATGACAACGTAGACTGGCTCTTTTTCCTTAGCATATAAATCTTTCTTTCCAATAGTCAATAAAGTTTAGTATGAATAACTGCTGGCTTTGCCCATTTTCCACTGCTATATCTCCCCGGAGCATGCTCTGCTGTCAGCATTTGTTTTAAATCCTCAATCCAGTCCTGTGAGTTGGCATTTCTATAATACTAACCATCCACTAACATTAGCAAGACTTTAATTGTGTAAGTGTTGGGTCATAGAATAAGTCAGGGTTGGAAAGGACCGCAAGGATCATCTAGTTCCAACTCTCCTGCCATGCCCAGGGACACCTCACACTAGATCAGGCTGCCTAAAGCCTTGTCTAGCCTGGCCTTAAACACCTCCAGGGATGGAGCTTAAACCACCTCCCTGGACAAAGTGTTCCAGGCTCTCACCACTCTCATGGTGAAGAACTTCTTCCTAACTTCCACTCTGAATCTATGCACCTCTAGATTTGTTCCATTGCCCCTAATTCTATCACTACCTGACAGCCTAAAAAGATACTGGAAGGTCACAAGGAGGTCACCTGGAAGCCTCCTCTTCTCCAGCCTGCACAGCCCCAACTCTTTTAGTCTGTCCTCATAGCAGAGGTGCTGCTGCCCTCTGAGCATCCTCGTGGCCCTTCTCTGGACACACTCCAGCACAATCATATCCCTTTTGTAATAGGGGCTCCAGAACCAGATGCAGGAATCCAGGTGGGGACACACCAGGGCAGAGTAGAGGGAGAGGATCACCTCCCTTGACCTGCTCCCCACACTTCTCCTGATGCAGCCCAGACTCTGATTGGTTTTTCTGGGCTGCAAGAGCACAATGTTGGCTCATATTGAGCTCCCCTCCACCAGCACCCCCAAGTTCCTTGCCTCAGCGCTGCTCTCCAGCCACTCACTGCCCAGCCTATATTTGTGCTTGGGACTGCCTCAACCTAGATGCAGGACCTTGCACTTGGCCTGGTTGAACCTCATGACATTGGCTTGTGCCCACCTCACCAGCCTGTCCAGGTCCCTCTGGATGCCATCCCTGCCCTCCAGCCTGTCTGCTGCACCACACAGCTTGGGGTCATCAGCAAACTTGCAGAGGCTGCACTCAATGTCTTTGTCCATGTCACCCACAAAGATGTTGAACAAGATTGGTCCCAGGACTGATCCCTGAGGGACTCCACTTGTCACAGGCCTCCACAGGGGCATGGAACCACTGACAGCCACTCTTTGGGTGCTGCCATCAAGCCAGTTCTTTATCCAGCTGGTGCTCCACCCATCAAACCAATGTTTCACCACCTTGGAGACCAGGATGTGGTGCGGGACAGTGTCAAAGGCTTTGCTCAGGTCCAGGTAAGTGCTATCAATTGCTTGCCCCTCATCAATTAAGGCCATCAGGTTTGTCAGGCAGTATTTACCCTTGGTGCAGCCATGCTGACTCTACCTTATCACCTCTTCACTACTCTGTCTCAGTAGTGCCTCCAGGAGGATCTGCTCCATGATTTTACCAGGCACAGAGCTGAGACTGACTGGCCTGGTGTTCCCTGGTTCTTCCTTCTTAACCTTTTTGAAAATGGGAGTTATGTTTCCCCTTTTCCAGTCAGTGAGGACTTCACCAGACTGCCAGGACTTTTGGAAAGTAATAGGTTTAGCAACCTCATCTGCCAGTTCTCTCAGTACCTGTGGGTGTATCCTGTCCAGGAACTCCTTGTTCATCCAGTCAGGTTTCCTGGCATTCTTCCCTGCTTTCCTCTTTGTTGGTATACATTGCTCCTGGACATAGAGGAGGTGATCCTTGAACATTGACCAGCTGTCATGGGCCACTCTTCCCTCTAGGGCTTTGTCCCACGATACTTTGGCCAGCAGATCCTTTAAGTGATCAGAATCTGCATGTCTGAAGTCCAGGGTTGTAAGCTTCGAATACATCCTCCTAGTTGCCCTGAAGATCTTAAATCCTACTGTAGCCAAGGCTGTCCCTGAGCCTCACATTGGCCACCAATCCTTCCCTATTGGCAAGGAAAAGGTGCAGCATAGCACCTTTTCTTGTTGGTTCCTCTACCATTTGGAGGAGAAAGTTGTCATCTATGCAATCCAGGAACATCCTGGATTGCTGATGCCTTGCTGTGTTGTCCTTCCAGCAGATGTCAGGGTCGTTGAAATCCCCCGTGAAGACCAGTGCTGGTGACCTGGAGGCCACTTCTATTTGCCTGTGAAGGGCCTCATCTGCTTGGTACTGCTGGTCAGGTGGCCTGTAGCAGACCCCTACAGTAACATCACCCTCCCCTGTCTTGCTTTTAATTTTAATCCATACACTCTCAACCAGCTCAGCATCCTTGCCCAGGTAGAGCTCCACTTATTCTAGCTGGTTACTGATATAGAGGGCAACACCTCCTCCTCTCCTTCCCTGCCTGTCCTTCTTAAAAGAGTTTATATCCATCAATCCAGTCAAGGCAATCTTCCCACCAAGTTTCAGTAATAGCCACTATGTCATGGCCTGCCAGCAGCACAAGTGGCCCTTAATTCATCCTGTTTATTGCTCAAGCTGTATGCAATCACATAGATGCACTTCAGCCAGGCTTGCCTGGCCATGCCATTGTCTTGTGCCAATCCTCCTTGATTCCCCTGGAGTGTCCTGGTGCATCATCCTCGCCTTGCTTCAGGGCAGCAGTTGATAGCCATTACTAGAACTCCATCTCTTTGCCTCTGGTGAGCTGCCCCACTGTTTGTCATCAGCCAGCATTAGACTACTGTGGTGGTTTAAGCAGTTCCCTGCCCCCTCACCTTTTATAAACCCCAGCTAGGACTAAGAAGCACTGGAAGTTAATAAATGAAGCTTTATATTTACAGCAATACACAATATACAAGCAAATATTTACAAGGTATAACAGATATTTACAGATATATACAATAAAAAGCTAATACAGAAACACCACAGCCCTCCCAGAGACCAAAATCTCCAACAGAGGAGTAACCAACCACCCCCTACCACCTTTCCCCCCTTCCCCAATCTTATCTCACCACCTGTTGATGCTGCAGATAAGATGAAGTAGATCGGACAGGGGGATTAGTAGTAGGAAAGAAATTAGTAGTTTTACTGGGAATTAGCTACCAAGGCAAAGGGAAAGGAGACCATGCAAGAGAAGCAGCCTCAGCCAGAGCAGTCAGAAACTGTCTGATATCTGTGTTTTAGGAACATCACTTAAAAAGATTTTTCTTTCTTTCTCAGTACAGCTCTGGGTGCAGTGCCATCCTGTGTTTTCCTCTCTCAGCCAATAGTCTAATTTCTCACTCAAATTCTCCAATTAGCTCAAACCAGCACAACTACTAACACTTTCCCCTTCAAATCTAGTTTAAAGCTCTATCAATGAGCCTTGCCAATTCTTGCCCCAGGATCCTTTCACCCCTCTGGGACAACTGCATCCCATTAGTTGCTTGAAGCAGTAGGACCAGTAAGATGTTGAGAGGGCCGCAGCAACTCTGCTGTGAGGACAGGCTGAGAGAGTTGGGGCTCTGCAGCCTGGAGAAGAGAAGGCTTCCAGGAGACCTGATAGTAGCCTTCCAGTATCTGAAGGGGCCTACAGGAGGGCTGGGGAGGGGCTATTCACAAGGTCTTGTTATGATAGGATGAGGGGGAATGGGTTTAAACTGGCAGAGGGGAGATTTAAATGGAATGTTAGGAGGAAGTTCTTCACAGTGAGGGTGGTGAGACACTGGCACAGGTTGCCCAGGGAGGTTGTGGCTGCTCCCTCCCTGGAGGTGTTCAAGGCTAGGTTGGATGAGGCCTTGGGCAACCTGTTCTAGTTGGAGATATCCCTGCCTATGGCACAGGGTGGTTGGAACCGGATGATCTTTGAGGTCCCTTCCAACCTAAACCATTCTATGATTCTTTGACATTTAACAGTCCATCCAAGGTGGTGTCTGAGGCCATATAGCTTGTGGAGCACACTCTTAATTATAATTCTGAAAGCATTCAATGTGGATTTACAAATTCTTAATTACAAAGCCGAAATGAAAATCCAAGCATTTACACACCTCACAATCTTACTGGCTGTAGTTCTGATCAATATCCTTTGGAAAATGCAAAGATAATGATGAACAAATTAATAAATTTTTAAAACTTTGCTGCATGCAAGTAGAGATAGGAGAATTGAGGAAATATCAATTTTTAAAACAATAATCTGTCTCAATGTTTCCTTCTCCTTTCAAATAAGAAGAAAAGATTTCTCTGGGAAAAGTTTGTTGATTTAGATATTGCAGTTGAACCATTACGTGAATAACTGAGAAATGCAGATAAATCCATGGGAAAATACTGAAGCTTACATAGAACAAAATGGAGAAAAAGATAACTTTCCTCTCTCTAGTGGGTATACTGTTGATATATATTTTTTCCAGTATTAATGATCACCGAAAGGTCAAAACCAAAGCCCTTGAGAACCTAAATTTCCAGGACTCAATTCTCTTTCCTCTCAAAATGATAAAGATTTCAACCTAAATGAAATGCATAAAAAATGCAGAATTAGAAGAAAGACAGATGGAGAAATGATGGGATATTTATGAAGAGAACTATAAAGGAAAACTGTTCATTTAAAGAAAAAGGAAAGGAACAAAACACAGAATTAAAATCCTGGCACATTGTAACTAACTGGTCTGACCTCCTCCTCTCCTCTCCTTCCCTCTTCTGTCTCTCTCTTCTCTCTCCTCCCTTCCTCCCTTCCTCCCTTCCTTCCTTCCTTCCTCCCTTCCTTCCTTCCTTCCTCCCTTCCTTCCTTCCTTCCT